>CM030363.1:230074857-230488823 GCA_017893485.1 Hemerocallis citrina
AAAGAAGAAAGAAAGAATAACCAGAGCAGAAGCAAAACAAGGCTAGTAAACAAGGTGATGGAAACACCTAAACTCCGAGCTACCTGCAACAAACACACAGATCGAAAACAACAAGCCTAAAACTGGCCCGAGTAGCGATAGTCCAAGCCCCAACCTCACAAAAAACAAGATAGGGCCAAACAAAAAGCTCAAAAGCCATGAACCGGCAAGCCACCACAACACTGGTTGCACCAAAAGAAAGTTACAGTGATACTCAGAACAATAAACAAGTAGCGAAAGTAAGATACTAGCCTCAGACACCACAACACTGGTCGCACCAAAAGAAAGTTATAGTGATACTCAGAACAATAAACAAGTAGCGAAAGTAAGATACCAGCATCAGACACCACAACAACAAGAACAAAACAGAGTAGTGGCCAAAACTACAAGAACATATCAGAGAGTAGGCCATAAACCAAGAACACAAAATTATAGACAGAGGATAAAGGGTTTGCAGACGACAACCACAAAAAACAACCAAAGCCAGCAGACAAAATCACTGAACCACCAAGTCTAGTCCCCCAGAAGACCAGGAATCAAAGAGCCAGCCTGAACGCAACCTCAAAACAAACCAGAAACCCATATGAACAGCTTAGCCAAAGGAGGAAATCCTCAACCCTGCAAGTGAAACGAAAACCGATAAAATTAGGGGGGATTAATATTGAAAGGAGAAGCAGAAGTAATAACAGAGCGAATATGCATCGCCGCCTCATCAAGTCTATGAAGGCTCAACTTTTGAGCCTTGAGAGGGGGGAGAATGGAAGGCCAATGCTTAGAGAAAAAAACAAACTCATCAATAATAGTATTAATAGGCTGAACCGAATTATTAAAAATTCGGTTATTTCTTTCTTTCCAAATAACCCAAATGATGGCCATCGTACAGAGAATCCAAGACTTATGAATTTTTTTACTCACTAACTGCCTGTTCCAGATTGCTAGAAATGAAGTGGGAAGAGAGGGAAGCTGCTAGGCAAGAAGACAGATTTGCCATAACGGCTTGATAAAATCGCATTGTAAAAATAGATGGTCAATGTCTTCGTGACTAAGAGAACACAAGGAACATAACTGACCCGTAGCAAGATTCCTCTTATTGAGGACTTCAACGGTAAGGAGTCTATTATTAATCGCTAGCCAAGACAGAATTTTGGCCTTAAGAGGAGCACAGCAACTCCAAATACTTTTTGCAAAAGGAGAGTTAACACCTCCGTGATTAAGAAAGTGATAAGAAGATTTTACCGAAAATGAACCCGAATTCGTCCAATGCCAAACGAAATCTTCTTTGGGTTGCCAAACGTAACTATTAAGGAGAGAAATCAAGTGAAGGAAATTCGGCTCAAGGGAGTGAGGGGGATCACTAGAGAAAGAAATATTCCACTCTCTGATATTGTTGTGGACTATAAGATAGTCTGACACTTTGGCGGCAGGGTTGAGGGCAAAACTAAAAAGATCCAGATAAGCCGATGCTTGCTTCAGGTTGCCAATCCATAAGTCTAACCAAAATTTGGTTTTGGAACCATCAGCACACACATGATAAATACTATACTTAAAAGGATCTACAACTCACCACACCCTCTTCCAGAATGAGGATGCTCTGGACAAAAGAGAGGTGCGAAACTCCCACACCTTCTGACATCGAAATCATTTAATAGAAATCAGACGAGCCCACGAAAGTTGATCATCATTAATCATTATCCATAACCATTTAGCCAAAAGCGCTAAATTTTGGTTTCTAAGATTGAGGACTCCCAAGCCCTCAGCTGCCTTGGACTTACAGACCAATTTCCAGTTACAGAGATGAGAACCAGCTCTATAATGGTCGGAGCCGGACCAGAAGAAATTTCTTCTGATTTGGTCGAACCTGTTGATAACCCATAAAGGAACGTAGTAAAAGAACATCATGTACAAGGGAATAGAGGAGAGAACCGCATTAACCATAACCCATGAAGGAACGTAGTAAAAGGACATCAATTTGCATATATTTCTAGCTTTCTACTTTAATGTGTACCATTTTTAAGGCAACAAACATATGGTGCATGTCCAAAGAGTTAAAGATATGATGAATGAATGCTTGGAGCTCAAAGTATCGAAGATTGGGTTTTGAAGGAATATTTCATTCTTGTAATATTAATTCTAAAGCATATGAAATAATTTTACAAGTTATGAGTTCTAAACCCCATAAATATTGGGTTTATATGTTGCATATTATGTTTGATGTAAAGAAAAAAGAGGCGAAGTGAGAAGATATTTGAAGCCACAAAGATGGAGGGAAAATGGTTGTTGTTTCTGGGCTGTCAGGAAGGTGACAGTCGACTGCTTGTATAGCAGTCGACTGCAACCATCAGTTTGTTGCTCTGTTGGTCTCGACTTCCAGTATAGTCGACTGCTCTTTTGTGCAGCTGACTGCAAGTAGGCAGCAACAGTTATTGGGCATGTTCCTTGGGAAATTATTTTTGTCCAAGTTTGCTTTCCAAGTAATATCATACGACTCTTACCGTATAGATTTCTCTTCATGGTGAAGGATCAAGACTACAACATAAGGTTTCTCTAGATCTTTATAAAATAACGTAATTGCCTCCACTCACAGTAAGCATATGATCAGCCCGAATAGTCGGTCTCGGATGCCTCTGAGTCTGTTGAGAGTTTTCCATTGTAAACAATAGAATATCTTCTAGTGAAGCTTAGGAGATAAATAAGTTCTTGATGAGAGTATTGTAACAGTTTTATTTTATCTAGATGAATAATATCTCGATATTTCTCCCCGCGGATTAGATTTGTCGAACCGGGACAAAGCTTTTGTGCTTTTGTGGTTGGTGTGGTCTATGTTGCTTGGTTGCTCATTGTAATTGGTTGTTGCCTCTCACTATAAACCTCTGTTGCACCAAAATTCCCTAATAACTGCTATCAATGCACATGTTGTTCCCAACAACTGGTATCATAACAAAGGTTGCTCGAGTTTCTTGGTGAAGATGACAGATCATGATTTTTCGAAGTTGAAGGAGTTCGATAGTAAGATCAACTTTAATCTCTAGAAGGTGGACATGTACGACATATTGGTTCAAAATAGCTTGCATCTTGACTTAGAAGGAGATAAAGGAAGCTTGGTGTGGCGATAAAGCCAGCTAGCATGACAAATGAAAAGTGGGATGAGATTTGTTTAAAAGCTTTGAGTTTAATCTTACTGTCATTAGCGAACGAAGTTAAGTGCAACTTCCTTGAGGTGACAAGCGTGATGAATCTATGGGCAATACTCATAATTGACTATTCAGAATCGTTGTTACTGGATTGAATGTACTGAAAACGAAAAAACCGTTTTGTTGTAATGCTCTTCATGATCATATAATGGAATTAAATAAGGTGTTATCCGAATTGAAGGCTATAAATGCAGATTATCTCAGTGAAGAGGATAAATATTTGAACTTGATATATTTAATGCCTGATTCATACGAGCATTTGCTAACCACCATGTTACATGGGAAATTTGCCAAGGAGAAACTCTCGTGGCCAGTGTGGTCAAGGGGTTGAAGGAGGATGAACATAGGAAGAAAACTCAGAAATTATGGTCTACTTCTTTGAGTTGATTGGCGGTGGAGGAAACTTCAATTGGAAGAAGTTGTGAGCGTAAGAGTGGTGTTTGTTGCGACCATTGTCGACAGATTGGGCATTGCAAGAGATACTGTCATAAGTTGTTGAATCAGAAGGGTGTTAACATAGTCAGTGTCGATGAGTCAAGTGATAACTTAGACCGTCTTCTTGTTTCATGTTCTAAAGATGTGGATTTTGGTTGGTTTCTTGATTCCGGTGGTTGTTCTCATATTTGCTCTGAGAGGGAGACGTTTTCTACATACAAGTCTACAACAGGTCATTCTATGAGGACGGAGACTGGTGAGAATTGTCACGTAATAGGTGGGCAGACAGTGGAGTTGGAGATGCCAATGGAAAGGGGTTCTCATTGGAGAAGGTCATGCATGTTCCTTTGTTGAAACAGAACCTAATATCCTTGTGAACTCTGGAAGCACGGGGCTGCAGGTACACAACTCGAGCTAGAGTTCTATCCGTTCGGGAAGGTCGTCACAAGTTGATGAAAGGAAGGACGAGTGTTTAACACAATCTTTATAATCGTTCCTAAAGCATCTAGTTCAACGCCACAAGAATCATTGAATTGAGATCACGATCTTCTAATATCATCTAGAGGTGGAGGATGCTTCGAGGAAGGTGGAGTTCGCGCGGAGGATGGCGCCTTCATGTTGGCACCAACTGGGGTATGCCCTTGAGGGGGCATACGATTAGAGAAATAACTGATAGAGGTAGATTCAACTAGCAAAAAAAGCCACTGAATCATGTTGTTTACAATAAGAGAAAGTGAAGAGTCTAAAGCAATTAATCATATAGGTATGGATGTAGTTGTATGCAATCCAAGGTAGAGATTATTGGATTTATGTTTTGCATACTAGGTTCGATGTAAAGAGAAAAGGGCGAAGCGAGAAGAGGTTCGAAGCAATGAAGATGGAGGCGAAAGGGTTGCGATTTCTGGGATGTTAGGAAGGTAATAGTCAACTACTATATATAGAAGTCGACTGCAACGATCAATTTGATGCTCTGTTGGTCTTGGCTTCTAATGCAGTCGACTGCTATTTTGAGCAGTCGACCGCAAGTAAGTTGCAAGAGTTATTGGTATGTTCCTTGGGGAATTGTTTGAGCCCAAGTTTGCCCTCCAGGTAATATCATACGACTCTTATCGTATGGCTTTCTCTTTAGGGTATATCGAATTGTGAAGGATCGAGACTACAACCTAGGATTTTTTAGATCTCTATAATATAATGAAATGGCCTCCATTGAGAGGTGAGTACTTCATATGAGAGTTTTTCATTGTAAATTATAGAGTATCTTCTAGTGAGACTTGAGAAATGGATAGATTTTTTGTGAGAGTATTGTAACTCTTGTATCTTCTCTGGTTGAATATTATCTCGATTATTTTTCCTCGGGAATAGGTTCGCTGAACTGGGACAAATATTATGTGTTTTTGTGCCTGGTGTGGTTTACGTTGCTTGGTTGTTCATTGTGATCGGTTGTCATCTCTCGCTCTAAGTCCCCTACTGCGCCGAAATTCTCTAACAGCTTGTATCAAAGTACGGGTTGTTCCCAACAATAAGCACATAAACCAGACAGGCCCCCAGCCCCCGTAGCCCCCATTCCCCCACCACCCCCACATGCCGTCAACCCACCACCATCACCTTCTCAACCTTCACTGCCTCCCCCTGTAACTTCCTCCAGCAACTACGACCCACCCTTCTGTCCACCCTACAGTGCTGATCAACCCCCTCGATGAGGCTAGCCAAAGGCTTAGACGGTCTCGTTCTCCCGTGCGTGCACACCGTAGTGCGCATTAACAACGGATTGGGCGAGAGCATAGTCATCATCGTCCCACGTCGTCACCCCACAGAGAACGGGCCCACAGAGGGGGTCCTACTACAGGCTCTTTCGAGGGTAATAGAGACTGTGCCGGAGGCCATCGTCTCTCCTACAGGAAGAGGGGTGATCAGAGGTAACAGGGACACTATGAGCGACATCAGAGACTCCCAAACTTTCATCAGAAACACCACTCCTCCCATCACCACTCCTCACACAAAGGCCATCCACCGCCATATTACTCCACTACAACCACGACCTCCACATTCAACCACAAACCACAACGCCCATCAGACTCCCTCCGCTATCCTCCTCCTCCGAAATGGGTGGTTAAAACTCTATCTGGCCCTATTCACCAACCCCCTCCCTTACCCCACAACCCCCATTCCTCTGCTTTCAACCATCCCCAGTCACCTCCACAGCAAGCTTGGGGGTTGCAACCTCCACAAAAGTCCATCGTTGAGCGGGCCCAAGAGGTAGGTCCACAAAACGAGACTATAAGGGAGGATGTACATGGGCCGACGGAGGAGATGATTGAGGAGGATTCATGGGTTGAAGTTCACAGTAAAAAAAAGAAATCAAATAGATCTCCCCCCACCTCATACAGAACTCAGAAAGAAGAAAAGGAAAGAAAAACGCAAACCAGCACTGTGTTTCAACTGCGGCGACCTAGGGCATTATCGGCAGAACTGCACGAAGGAGGTGCGATGTCTGAAATGCATGAAATGGGGGCATATGTCGTACGTGTGCACAAATGTTACCTCGTCCAACAATGACGATGAGAGACCAGTAAGAAGAGGTAGATCGCCAGATAAGCTCACTCTCATTCACCTGGCCAACAACTTAAAGATGATCAAACTCGAAGAGAAGTGGTTACGCCAATGGTGTGTCATTGCTAAAGTGAGAGCAGGGTGCCCATCAGAGAACCACCTCATCCATGCTTTGAAAGCCAAATAGACGATGGCAGCACACAGAGACTGGGTATAAACAAAGATGTGCCACCTCCAATTCTTGGTATCTTTCCCCTCGCCGGAGGAGATGACGGAAGTGTCTGCTATGGGAATAGTGGATTTTAGCCATTTCAAACTGGAGTTCTTTCCTTGGTCACCAAGCTTCGGAGCAGAGCTGCCTCAAGGGGAGCATTTCTGGATTTGGATCCATAACGTGCCTTTGCATTTCTGGAAGAAAGAAGTGTTGAAAGAGATCATCTCCGAGTTTGGTACAATAGACATAGACGGTAAGACAGTTCGACGATCGGAGATCGTCTTCGCTAGAGTCTTAATCCGAAGCCCAGACATCACCCTCATGCCAGATGGTTGAATGCCTACACAACCCCAACTCTCCCATTGTAATATTAAAGATTATATATATGATGTTTTTTTGCTTTGAAGTCCATAACAAAATTGCAAATATGGAATTTTTCAGGAACAAAAGTCCTAAAATTTATGTGCATTACACGTATAGCTCAAAATCCCTCATTATATTCTTTATATTACTGAACTATATATTGATTAAAATGTGCATCGCACGTGATAAATACTAGTTTGTTTGGTGACAAACTCTCCCATTTAAATAGTAGAGATTATGTCGTAAATAAATTTGAACTTTGAGGGAGGGTATTATGATAACTAATAACATTTGAGTAAACGAATGGTTAATATAACTCACACTTTAAAATGAATGATTGAGATTAGATGGTTGAATGCTTACACAACCCCATCTCTCCCATTGTAATGTTAGAGATTATATATATATGATGTTTTTTTTGCTTTGAAGTCCATTAGAAAATTGCAAATATGGAATTTTTCAGGAACGTGTTAAATACAGTTTGTCTATAAATGACAACCCCAACTCTCCCATTATAATAGACTAGTAATTTATACGTGCGGTGCACGTCTTTGTGAATATATATATATATATATATATATATATATATATATATATATATATATATATATATATATATATCCGACATTGTCTGACATCGAACCTAAGACATCATTTATATTAGTTATACATGTGCATTGCACATGTTTGTTTGATTACAATTAACGTATCTCTAGTATTATAATGGAAAAAAGTTTTAGTGTCATTTGTAAATATACCACTTTACGTGCATTGCATGTGCAACTCTTAACTCTCCTATTATACGCTTGATTTAAATCTACCAATTTATGTGCATTACACGTATAACTCAAATTCCCTCGTTATATTCTTTATATTACTTAACTATACATTGATTAAAACGTGCATCACACGTGTTAAATACTAGTTTGTTTGGTTACAAATGAAGTTTGTTTCGTGACAAACTTTCCCATTTAAATAGTAGAGATTATGTCGTAAATAAATTTGAAATTTGAGGGAGGGTATTATGATAACTAATAATATTTGAGTAAATAAATGGTTAATATAACTCACACTTTAAAATGAATGATTAAGATTAGATGGTTGAATGCCTACACAACCCCAACTCTCCCATTGTAATATTAGAGATTATATATATGATGTTTTTTTTGCTTTGAAGTCCATAACAAAATTGCAAATATGGAATTTTTCGGGAACAAAAAGTCCTAAAACATTGCAAATCTAACAAACAATTAACGTATCTCTAATATTATAATGGGAGAAAGTTTTAGTGTCATTTGTAAATTTACAAATTTACGTGCATTGCACGTGCAACTCTCAACTCCCCTATTATTCACTTGATTTAAATCTACCAATTTATGTGCATTACACGTATAAATCAAATTCCCTCATTATATTCTTTATATTACTTAACTATATATTGATTAAATTGTGCATCGCACGTGTTAAATACTAGTTTGTTTGGTGACAAACTCTCCCATTTAAATAGTAGAAATTATGTCGTAAATAAATTTGAACTTTGAGGGAGGGTATTATGATAACAAATAACATTTGAGTAAATGAATGGTTAATATAACTCACTTTAAAATGAATGATTGAGAGTACAACCCCAACTCTCCCATTGTAATATTAGAGATTATATATATATGATGTTTTTTTGCTTTGAACTCCATAACAAAATTGCAAATATGGAATTTTTCTGGAACAAAAAGTCCTAAAACATTGATTTAAATCTACCAATTTATGTGCATTACACGTATAACTAAAATTTGCTCATTATATTCTTTATATTACTTAACTATATATTGATTAAAACGTGCATCGCACGTGTTAAAAATACTAGTTGTTTGGTGACAAACTCTCCCATTTAAATAGTGGAGAATATGTCATAAATAAATTGGAACTTTGAGGGAGGGTATTATGATAACTAATAACATTTGAGTAAATGAATGGTTAATATAACTCACACTTTAAAATGAATGATTGAGATTAGATGGTTGAATGCCTACACAACCCCAACTCTTCCATTGTAATATTGGAGATTATATATATATGATGTTTTTTTTGCTTTGAAGTCCATAACAAAATTGCAAATATGGATTTTTCAGGAACAAATGTCCTTACGTGTATAACTCAAATTCCCTCCTATTATTCACTTGATTTAAATCTACTAATTTATGTGCATTGCACGTATAACTCAAATTCCCCCATTATATTCTTTATATTGCTTAACTATATATTGATTAAAACGTGCATCGCACGTGTTAAATACTAGTTTGTTTGGTGACAAACTCTCCCATTTAAACAGTAGAAATTATGTCATAAATAAATTTGAACTGTGAGGGAGGGTATTATGATAACTAATAACATTTGAGTAAATGAATGGTTAATATAACTCACTTTAAAATGAATGATTGAGATTACAACCCCAACTCTCCCATTGTAATATTAGAGATTATATATATACGATGTTTTTTTTGATTTGAAGTCCATAACAAAAATGCAAATATGGAATTTTTCAGGAACAAAAAGTCCTGAAACATTGATTTAAATCTACAAATTTATGTGCATTACACGTATAACTAAAATTTCCTCATTATATTCTTTATATACGTAACTGTATATTGATTAAAACGTGCACCGCACGTGTTAAATACTAGTTTGTTTGGTGACAAATTCTCCCATTTAAATAGTGGAGATTATGTCATAAGTAATTTTGAACTTTGAGGGATGGTATTATGATAACTAATAACATTTGAGTAAATGAATGGTTAATATAACTCGCACTTCAAAATGAACTAGTAATTTTCACGTGCGATTCACGTTTTGATAAAAAAATGGAGTTGAACGTGCGATCCATGTAAGTCGGTAGTAATCAGTACTTGTGATGAATGCCTTAAACTTTTAAAAAAATTGGAGTTGAACTGGCACTGTACGCAATTTTTTAATTTTTTGAAGGCAAAACTTTGAATTGTACGTACGGTGATGTGTTATGAAATCGATTTGAAGTTGCACGTGCGATGTACGTATTTTCTTTGTGACAAAAAAAAATAAAAATTATTTGTTTGGTGAAGGAAAAATTTTTGATTTACACGCGTGATGCTCATGTTAATAAATAGAGTTAGAGTTACACGTGCAACAAATATGTTTTATTTGTGAAAAAAATATTATAAAGTTATTTGTTTAGTTACAAACTGAAAGTGACAAACTATCTCAAACGGGAAGAGGCGACGAAAGTGGGCGATTTTAGACCGATCAACCTCATAAACTGCTCGGCAAAGATTATTACGAAAATCCTAGCTATCCGCCTGGGGTGTATTATGGACAACCTTATCAGCAAATCTCAAACGGGCTTCATTAAGGGCAGAAATATTCTAGACAGTGTGGCAACGGCGGAACAAGTGATCCACCGCTGCCATACGACCAACTCTAAGAGCTTTTTGCTTAAGCTGGACTTTGAGAAAGCTTATGACTCGGTCGATTGGGAGTGCTTGCTGAAGCCCCTTAGGGGTAGGGGCTTCGAGAATAAATGGATCGGCTGGATCAGGCAGTGCTTGCAGACTAGCAAAACGGCCATATCAGTGAATGGTAAATCGGGACAGCCGTTCCCTTGCAGGAAGGGCCTAAGACAAGGGGACCCGCTATCACCACTCCTATTTACTATCGTAGTGGATGTGCTGAGGGTTATGCTGGAGAATTGCCAGGAAAAAGGTTGGCTCATGCCAGTGGCCAGTTCAGCGTCTACTAAAGGGTGCTCGATCCTGCAATATGCAGATGACACCATTATCTTTGGCAATGGGACTAGACGAGAAACGGTCTGCTTTAAAAGGACCCTTTACTGTTTCGAGGCCTGGTCAGGCCTTAGGATTAATTTTCACAAGAGTGCACTGACTCCAATTTCCCTATCCGATGAGGAAGCAGGGGTACACGCTACTATTTTGAACTGTATGGCGTCTGCCTTCCCTATCAAATACCTAGGGCTTCCACTCAGACCAGGGAAATTATCTAAAGCAGACTTGTAGAACCCCATATTTTCAAATATTATTTTAATTATTTGAAAATAAATTTAAATGATTTTTGGAGATTTAATTAATATTTTCTAAGAAATTTATCTTTTGTACACGTGCAAAACACGTGCAAATGACTTTTTAGAAGTTTGAAAAAATTAAGATTTCTTTATGAAAAACCATTATTTATTATTTAGGATTTATTTAGTATTTTTCCAGATTTTTCTGAAATTAATTGATACTATTTGCAATTTTTGAGAAAAGGACTTATTTGCAAAATTGACATTTTCAAGGGTTGAAATGCAAAATTGGCATTCTGGACGTTTTGAGCAGTAGTGGCTGAGGCTAAGAAGTATATTTTCTATTAGATCCTAATTTAAAGGAGTTTTATTGAATTTACAAGACTAATGTATATATATGTAAGTTGTAATTTGGGAAGGATTGTTTTGCAAAATGTGAGTAAAACCCTAATAATCATCCGGCATATATATGATGAACACATTATTATTCACTTTTTAGAGCAATAATCTTAATATAATTAGACATTTAAAAGCTCTATATATGGTATTTAACTCTTATTCTCTCTTTTCCATAGGAAACAGCGTAAAACAGCAAAACGAAGCAGATTCAGGACTTCAAAGATGATACACAGAAAAATGTAAAGGAACAGTCGACTTATTTCCAAGAGCAGTCGACTGGCCTGATCAAAGATGAAATCTACAGAAGTCTCGACTCAGTCGACTGGTCCAGAGATAAGTCGACTGGTCTGCGGCGGAGTAAACAAATTAAATCTTCAAAGATACACCTGCATCTAATTTCAAATCTATTTTGAATCAAGATTTTATGAAGCGAATCAAATCTAAAGACAGGGTATTTCCAAGTGGACGGGGTGAACGGATAAGGAAGGAAAGGAGAAAAGAGAAAGATATTAATCATCAAATCAAATAAAGAAGGATCTTCCTGAAAAAGTGGAAACCCTAATTCTCAGCCGTACTCTATAAATATCAGAAGAGGTCAACTTAGAAAAGGGGATCATCAGATATATCTCTGGGAAGCGACTCAATCACCAAGTTCCTGAACAAACATCGAGAGCATCACTCCATCAACATCGAAGAAGGAGAGAGAAGATCCAGCAACCAGAAGGCAGTCGACTGTGTGACAGCCAGCTGACCATATTGCCGGAATCCATAAGTTTATTTCTTCTTCTCTCTTTATTCTTTTATGTTGATCATGTATTCAAACTTGTTAAGCAATAAAGTTATTATTATGTGGAACTAATTTCATAGTTGGGTAGATCGAAACCGTAGTTATGTAATGCTATTTTCTTCTGAACTCTTCTATGTTACTTATTGATTGAATCTAATTGAATTGGTATAGGTTTATGATAGTCAAACTAGTTTTCAAGACTGATAGCAGTCGACTGAGGTGAGAGCCAGTCGACTGACGTACAGAACTTGGGAAGCTTAAGTTTGGATATCATTTATCTGAATCTGTTATATGAGCATATTGAGACGACCGAATCTCGTGCTCATAATTTGTAACAAAGGAATCTTTAGGGGTTCTTGGTTCAATCAACTTAGAGGATCTAGATCTGATACCAATTTCTAGAACTTTAAGTGTTTGTTCGTTTCCACTGTTCTTATGTTTTCTCTAAGTATAACTTAGTAGATACCATGCTAGATACTTACGGAAAGAAACGAATTAGAGTAGATACCATGCCTAATTCTTGGCTTAGGGAAACATTACTTTAAGGAGTAGATACCATGCCCTTGAAGTGAACAAACATGAGTAATTAGAAGTAAGTTCAGAAGGTAGCTTAGCATTATTAACTATTGGTGGAGATCAACAACCCAACTATTCAAGAGATATTTGTGATTCAACACCTCTCATCTTAGTTTTAATCTTTTAGTTCTTTTAGAATATTATGACAACTCTTATTCATTTTTATTATTAGTTTTATTGATTAGTAAGTTGAGGTCTACAATCTCTGTGGGATCGACCCTTGCTATTACTACGATTCTATAAACGATTCGTGCACTTGCGAGGTTTTATAATTTGTGTCTAGTTAGTCTATTTATTTAGGTAGCTAGATTTCCAACAACAAGTTTTTGACGCCGCTGCCGGGGATTGTTTAGTATTTTAACTTACAAGTCAGTAGAATTTTTATTAGTTTTTCTTTTCTTTTATTAATAATTTTTCTTTTAGGTTACAGGACTTCGGTGAATGCACGGTAGACGATCACTTCGTCCAGAGCTACTACCTATTGACGCAGAAACAGAACGAACTTTGCACAGACTAGGTAAGCTGTTTTCAGCCAACCAGTCGACTGCACAGAGACAGATTTCACAGGGAAGAATGGTTGAAGAAATACAAAATCGAGTGCCAATGCAGGACAAATTCACTCCTAAGAATATTGAGCAACCTTCCTGCATTGCTTTTCAACCTAATGCTACAGGGAACATGCACCTATCTCCTCATTTACTTAGTATGGTTCCCCACTTTAGTGGCAGACCAGATGAAGAGCCTCATCTTCATCTGCAAGACTTTTTCGATCTTTGCAGGACACAAAGCGTCCAAGGGCTTACCGCTGAACAAATCAGGTTAATCTTGTTTCCTTTTTCTTTAAAACTTAATGCTAAGTTGTGGTATAATTCGTTGGAACCAGGATCAATTAATTCATGGGAGCAATTGGCAACGAAATTTTTAAAAGAATTCTTTCCGGCCCAGAAAACCAAACAACTAAAAAGGGAGATTCAACTCTTCCAACAAAAGGATGGAGATTTATTCTTCGAGGCATGGAAGGATTTCAAAAGCAAGCTTCTCAAGTGTCCTACTCACAATCTGCCTAAGGATGATCAGGTACAAGCTTTTTATGAAGGTTTAAATGATACTAATAAGGCAATTGTGGATGCAGCTTGCAACGGAATATTGATGAGGAAAAGTGGAGAAGAAGCCATTGAACTTTTTGAAGAACTCAGCGAGAACTCCCAACAATTCTCAACAAGAAGGGGACCTACGAAAAAACAGGGAGTTTACGAAATCTCTAATAGTAATAACATTCAATTAGAAATGGCAAACATGAATAAGAAAATTGATATGCTTGTTAATGCAATGTCGACAATGGGTGGAGTTAAAAATCAAACAAATGAAATGTGTGCAATTTGCTCGCATTTAGATCATACAACTGATACATGTCCCATGTCTACTTTTACAGATCAGGAGCATGCGAACTATGTGGGTCGAGGAGTGTTTCCACCAAAGAACAATCCATACTCGAACACATATAACCCAGGATGGAGGAATCATCCAAACTTCTCATGGAGCAATAATCAAAATAATCAAGGGAATCAATTCACACAAGGACATGCACGAAACCCTCAGATGGGAAGTGGGTTTGATCGACCAGCCCCAGAACAGAAGAAGTTGGATTTTGAATCCACCGTTCTTCAATTACTCCAACAACAACATCAAACAAGCAACCAACAAGGACAAGCAATTCAGAAGTTAGAAACACAAATTGGGCAAATTGCAAAAGAGCTAAGCGAACGAAAGGCAGGAGAACTTCCTTCACAAACCATACCAAACCCAGGAGGTCAAGAACAACTCCAAGCAGTGACTACTTTAAGAAATGGTAAGGTAATTGATAACAAGGTTGAAGCACCTATAGACAAACCAGACACACAACCTTCAAAATCTTTGGAGACAAATAAGGTAAGAGAAAAAGTAGGGACAGTTCCACCACCATTCCCTCAAAGGTTAGTCAATAAAAAGAAAGAACAACATTTATATGACATCTTTGAAACTCTCAAAAAGGTAGAAATTAATATTCCCCTACTTGATGCTATCAAACAAATTCCTTCTTATGCCAAATTTTTGAAAGATTGTTGTACTCACAAAAGAACATTTCAGGTTAAGGAGGATGTTGCTTTGACAGAAAAAGTGAGTGCTGTGTTATTAAGAAAATTACCACCTAAACTGAAAGATCCAGGTAGTTTTACTATTCCTTGCAAGGTTGGTGAGCACTTCTTTGAAAAGGCACTGCTAGACTTGGGGGCAAGCATCAACCTTCTTCCTTATTCTGTTTATGAAAAGCTTGGATTGGGGGAACTCAAGCCAACATCCATCACTTTGCAATTGGCTGATCGCAGCATAAAAAGACCTAGAGGTATTTTAGAAGATGTCCTAGTTCAGGTAAATGATTTTATTTTGCCTGCTGATTTTGTTGTGTTAGATATGGAGGAATCTTCTATGTCATCATCTCTACCGATCATATTAGGTAGGCCCTTTATGAGTACAGCTGATATAAAAATTTGTGTTAAAAAGGGTATTATAAGTATGAAGATAAACGGAGAAAAAGTGGAATTTAAAATGTTTGATACATTAAAATTACCACAAGATGATCATGAATGCTATAATATTGATGTGGTGCAGGAGATTGTTGATCAAACATTTCAGGTACATAGCGTTGAACCACTTCAAGCCACAATCACTCAATCTCTAACTTTATCTCATGTTGAACAGGAATACGATGACTGGAGGATTGCAGAGACAGTACATCACCTTGAAACTCCACAGTCATATTCAGGTAAGCCTGCACCTTTATTTGAAAAATTGGTGTCTGATAAAAATTGTTCTTCTACAGATCAGGCGACTGATGAACAGAGTAAGTCGACTGGTGTTCTAACCAGTCGACCAAACCCAGACGCCCAGAACAAGTCGACTGCTGACATGGACCAGTCGACTGTACAGAAACTTCCAGACATAGAACTTAAGCAGCTGCCCGACCATTTGAAGCATGCATTTTTGGGCGAGAACCAGACGCTACCAGTAATAATTGCTGCAAACTTGAGTGCACAGGAAGAATATAAGTTGCTGAAGGTATTACGAGAACACAAGAGTGTAATAGGATGGACCATTGCAGACATCAAAGGAATAAGTCCATCCAGATGCATGCATAGAATACTCCTTGAAGACAATGCAAAACCAAGCAGGGAGGCACAGAGAAGGCTTAACCCAAACATGAAGGAAGTGGTAAGAGCAGAGATTCTGAAGCTACTAGATGTTGGCATCATCTATCCTATCTCAGATAGCAAATGGGTAAGTCCTATACATGTAGTGCCTAAGAAAAGTGGAGTCACAGTGGTGACAAATGAAGAGAATGAGCTTATTCCTACTAGAGTGACCACAGGTTGGAGGGTATGCATTGATTATAGGAAACTGAACAATGAAACCAGGAAAGATCACTTCCCTCTCCCTTTTATTGATCAAATGTTAGAAAGATTAGCAGGATATAGTCATTATTGTTTCTTAGATGGTTATAGTGGCTATAATCAAATTGCTATTGCTCCAGAAGATCAAGAAAAAACCACTTTTACATGCCCTTTTGGTACTTTTGCTTACAGGAGGATGCCTTTTGGATTGTGCAATGCTCCAGCTACATTTCAGAGATGCATGATGAGCATATTTTCAGATATGGTGGAAAGGTTTATTGAGGTATTTATGGATGACTTTAGTGTTTTTGGATCTTGTTTTGATGAATGCCTTAACCATTTGCAGCTTGTTCTTAAAAGATGTGAAGAATGCAATTTAGTGCTGAATTGGGAAAAGTGCCATTTTATGATACAACAAGGTATTGTTTTGGGGCATGTTGTGTCAAAAAGAGGCATAGAGGTAGACAAAGCCAAAATAGATATAATATCAAAACTACCCCCTCCCACTACAGTTAAGGGTATTAGGAGTTTTCTTGGACATGCGGGGTTTTATAGAAGATTCATAAAAGATTTTTCAAAAATCTCCAAACCCCTTTGTGACTTGTTGGCTAAGGATGTTGAGTTTGTATGGACAGAAGAATGTACAAATGCTTTTAATACATTGAAAAATCTTCTCATTTCTGCACCTATAGTCATGGCACCAGATTGGAGCCATCCTTTCGAGCTCATGTGTGATGCAAGTGATTATGCTTTAGGGGCTGTTTTAGGTCAACGAATCAATAAGAAACCTCATGTTATTTACTATGCTTCTCGAACTTTAAACGATGCACAGCTAAATTATTCCACTACTGAAAAAGAAATGTTAGCTGTTATTTTTGCTGTAGAGAAGTTTAGATCATATTTAATTGGTGCTAAAGTTATTGTTTTTACTGACCATGCTGCCTTGAGATATTTGTTTGCTAAAAAGGATGCTAAGCCTAGATTAATCAGATGGGTGCTGTTGCTTCAAGAATTTGATCTTGAGATTAGAGACAAGAAAGGATGCGACAATGTTGTGGCAGATCACATGTCCAGACTACTTCAGGAGGAAGAGAGAATTGTGCCCCCGCTGAATGGAAATTTCCCAGATGAACATCTATTTGAAATAAATGTTCAAACTCTCGGGGCAGTCGACTGGTCCTTCCACCAGTCGACTGGACTCTCTGAACAGTTCCCCTGGTTTGCTGATATTGTCAATTTTCTAACTGCTCATGTTTTTCCTCCAGGTATGACACATCAGGAAAGGAAAAGATTGGTGGACCTGAGCAAACACTATTATTGGGATGATCCTTATTTATTCAAATTTTGCTCTGATCAAATTATAAGAAGATGTGTGGCAGACGAGGAACAAAGGAGTATTCTACAACATTGCCACCAATATGCATGTGGAGGACATTTTGGGCCAAAGAGAACAGCACTTAAGGTATTGCAATCTGGTTTTTATTGGCCTAAAGTATTCAAAGATGCTTTTTCTTTTTGCAGGACTTGCGACAAATGCCAAAGGACAGGCAACATCTCTTCTAGAAATCAAATGCCACTACACAACATACAAGTAATCGAGCTTTTCGATGTTTGGGGAATCGACTTCATGGGTCCTTTTCCTAACTCATTTGGTTATTTATATATTCTTGTTGGTGTAGATTATGTGTCTAAATGGGTCGAGGCTGTCCCCTCAAAAACTAATGATCACAAAGTTGTTGTCAAGTTTTTGCAGGAAAACATTTTCACTAGGTTTGGTACACCACGAGCAATAATAAGTGATGGAGGGAGCCACTTCAATAACTTCCCATTTGCTTCTTTGATGAAGAAATATGGGATTACACATAGAGTGGGAACTCCATATCATCCTCAAACCAGTGGGCAGGTGGAGATTAGCAACAGAGAGATCAAGAGCATCTTGGAAAAGACAGTCAATACAAGCAGAAGGGATTGGTCACTACGCTTGAATGATGCATTATGGGCTTACAGAACCGCTTTCAAGACACCCATTGGCATGTCACCATACCGCTTGGTCTTTGGAAAAGCATGTCATCTGCCGGTAGAATTGGAACACAAAGCTTATTGGGCTATCAAAAAGTTCAATTTTGATATGAAACAGGCAGGTGACAAAAGGAGATTGCAATTAAATGAGCTTGAAGAATTGAGGCACGATGCATATGAAAATGCAAAATTGTACAAGGAAAGAACCAAGTTGTATCATGATAAACAATTAGCAAGGAAGGAGTTTTATGAAGGACAAAAGGTATTGATCTACAACTCAAGATTAAGACTCTTTCCAGGCAAGCTTAAGTCACGATGGTATGGACCATATATTGTCACAAAAGTCTTTCCACATGGTGCATTGGAAGTCCACAGTGAAGAAAAAAATCAAACATTCAAGGTGAACGGGCATAGAGCGAAGCCATATATAGAGATGAGTCTAGAACCGCAAGAGGAAGATGTGAATCTTCAAACCATTCAATACATAGCATGACTCATCATGTCTAGCTGAAGACATGAAACACAGCGCTTATTGGGAGGCAACCCAACTTTTTAGGGGAGTATTTACACTTTCCTTTACTTTCTTTAGTTATTCATTTTTATTTTTTAGTCTCTCCTTACTAGATGGTAACACATGCCTATATCTTATGTTTTGTGCGAACATTGAGGACAATGTTCCATCTAAGTGTGGGGGTATTAGTTAGTTATATTTGGAATCTTTTGAATTTTTTTGAATTTTTTTTAGGATAAACAATTTCTTATAAAGTAAGAGTAAGGATACTTATTTACTTTAGGATTGTTGAGTTTCATAATTCCCTACAAAATTGTGCGAGTCATGCGATTATACATAATAAACAAATGTGATGCTTTTTCTGATAATTATTCCCTTTAGATCTAGTCCTAAATCGAGTTTAAGTAAATAGAGTGATACAATATATGTATATATTTGAATAAAGTCAGTCTACTCCAATGTTTTGAGCGCTTAGTAACTAGGGGTATTCATCACCAATGTTTACCTTTACGTCAAACGGCAACTTGAAATATGAGTATGCAAAGCACTTTAATGTTTGTGACTTGTTGAGTAACCGGGTGGATACATCACAAATGTTTCGCATTCGCGTCAAAAGACAAGTGACAACTTTAAAGAAGAGACTATAAAAAAAAAAAAAAAAAAAAAAAAAAAAAAAAAAAAAAAAAACCTCTAGTTTGCTACTGGATTTGTAGTAGAGAAAAGGGATAATCACAGACTGAGTAGTTGCATACTATAACTACATTAATCGCATGACAAATATGATTAAGTTTGGGGATTATGACTGAACAATTGCACTAGAGAAAGTGGGTATGTTCAATTTTACTTTATCTGAAATTGTTTGTAGTTTTATATTTTTCATTTTGATGTCCACATAATAAGAAATCTTGATGGTTGAGTTTATTCTGATTATTACTCCCTTGTTCATAAATTCACTTTTTGCTTGAGGACAAGCAAAAGCTAAGTGTGGGGGTATTTGATGAACACATTATTATTCACTTTTTAGAGCAATAATCTTAATATAATTAGACATTTAAAAGCTCTATATATGGTATTTAACTCTTATTCTCTCTTTTCCATAGGAAACAGCGTAAAACAGCAAAACGAAGCAGATTCAGGACTTCAAAGATGATACACAGAAAAATGTAAAGGAACAGTCGACTTATTTCCAAGAGCAGTCGACTGGCCTGATCAAAGATGAAATCTACAGAAGTCTCGACTCAGTCGACTGGTCCAGAGATAAGTTGACTGGTCTGCGGCGGAGTAAACAAATTAAATCTTCAAAGATACACCTGCATCTAATTTCAAATCTATTTTGAATCAAGATTTTATGAAGCGAATCAAATCTAAAGACAGGGTATTTCCAAGTGGACGGGGTGAACGGATAAGGAAGGAAAGGAGAAAAGAGAAAGATATTAATCATCAAATCAAATAAAGAAGGATCTTCCTGAAAAAGTGGAAACCCTAATTCTCAGCCGTACTCTATAAATATCAGAAGAGGTCAACTTAGAAAAGGGGATCATCAGATATATCTCTGGGAAGCGACTCAATCACCAAGTTCCTGAACAAACATCGAGAGCATCACTCCATCAACATCGAAGAAGGAGAGAGAAGATCCAGCAACCAGAAGGCAGTCGACTGTGTGACAGCCAGCTGACCATATTGCCGGAATCCATTAGTTTATTTCTTCTTCTCTCTTTATTCTTTTATGTTGATCATGTATTCAAACTTGTTAAGCAATAAAGTTATTATTATGTGGAACTAATTTCATAGTTGGGTAGATCGAAACCGTAGTTATGTAATGCTATTTTCTTCTGAACTCTTCTATGTTACTTATTGATTGAATCTAATTGAATTGGTATAGGTTTATGATAGTCAAACTAGTTTTCAAGACTGAGAGCAGTCGACTGAGGTGAGAGCCAGTCGACTGACGTACAGAACTTGGGAAGCTTAAGTTTGGATATCATTTATCTGAATCTGTTATATGAGCATATTGAGACGACCGAATCTCGTGCTCATAATTTGTAACAAAGGAATCTTTAGGGGTTCTTGGTTCAATCAACTTAGAGGATCTAGATCTGATACCAATTTCTAGAACTTTAAGTGTTTGTTCGTTTCCACTGTTCTTATGTTTTCTCTAAGTATAACTTAGTAGATACCATGCTAGATACTTACGGAAAGAAACGAATTAGAGTAGATACCATGCCTAATTCTTGGCTTAGGGAAACATTACTTTAAGGAGTAGATACCATGCCCTTGAAGTGAACAAACATGAGTAATTAGAAGTAAGTTCAGAAGGTAGCTTAGCATTATTAACTATTGGTGGAGATCAACAACCCAACTATTCAAGAGATATTTGTGATTCAACACCTCTCATCTTAGTTTTAATCTTTTAGTTCTTTTAGAATATTATGACAACTCTTATTCATTTTTATTATTAGTTTTATTGATTAGTAAGTTGAGGTCTACAATCTCTGTGGGATCGACCCTTGCTATTACTACGATTCTATAAACGATTCGTGCACTTGCGAGGTTTTATAATTTGTGTCTAGTTAGTCTATTTATTTAGGTAGCTAGATTTCCAACAACAATATAAGGGATTTTTATTCCCAGCCGTCATTGAGAGAATATTCAGATTTTTGAGAATTTGTTTGAGGAGCAAGAAGAGACTTTTGGATCTAGCAAGGAGAAGAGCTTTTTGTGGATTTTCTTCAAATCAATGTGAGTGGTTTGTTTTTGTTTTGCTTTGATTTGTTTTGTTTGTTTTGATTGATGAATGACGTAAGATCTTTTGTTACTTTTTGTTTGGATCGGTATGATATTGTTTGTTTGTCTCATTGTATGCATGATATGGATCTTTCCTTTTAATATGGATTATGAGAACACATATTGATATTTGGACTACGTAAGAGAACTATCAAGATTTGTTGAGGAAATATTGATCTATGGAATCGTATTGTTAGAAAGCATGTTAAGAATTGATTATATTGTGATCGGATGATAGACATCTAGATCTTATAATTTTATATCAGGATTTGTTTATGAGTTGAGGAAGAAATTTGGTTGAGAAACCCTAATAGAAGATTAGTGATTTAGATCTTGAGAAGTCGAGATTTGAGGAATTGATTGATGAGTAATGTATCCGTATTGGAGACTATTTGAGAGTTATCAATGGCCTGTGTATGAACTATTGCTTGATAAACAATGAACCATGATTCTTTAGAAATCTTCAGTTTAATTCTGTATCCAGATCTATTTTTGAAAACTGTAGGCCGACAGTCGACTGGCCTACCGTACAGTCGACTGGTACGACTCTACTGATTATCTTCAGTCTTTTGAGAATTGTTCGGGACAGTCGACCTAGGCTATTGTCAGTCGACTGGTCTGCTGATTGTAAATTTGTTCAGTCCTTTCTGGACAGTCGACCTATGAACCTTTCAGTCGACTTAAATACTTAGAATATTTTCTTGGGAATTATGGGAATTTGTTTCGGGGCAGTCGACTGATGATTTTCTTAGTCGACTTGTAACGCCCCGAATTTCAAATAAGGATAAATTCGAGATTTCACAGGATCTTTACTTCACTTCGTACAATTTTACAAGGAATTTGAAACTTTTCATTCACAATACATCAGAGTTCAATTACAACTTAGTTTTGCACAGCGGAAGAATGAAATTTACAATAAAACATTTACAATATTTTTAAAATAAAACAGCATCAGCATATCCACTTTATAGCTCCATGAATGGTCCTTTACCTGCATGTCAATCTGTGGGCTCGTCAGTTACTTACAACTAACGAAATGTTATACACGGCTATCCTCTCTATGCCGGGAATAGTATAACGATCTCATACTTTAACAAATCACAAAAAGATTGAATGAACAAGTAAAGTGTCAAATGTGATTACTCTAAACATAAGTGTATGTCATGCCTTAATGCCTAATGCACACAATCCTACACTAGGATGACACTAATGCACACTTGTTCGGATTCTATGCATCCCATACTACATAGGTCCGAGGGCAAGCGCCTACGTACTCCACATTGAAGGGTTCGATCCCTCGCCATGAGACTACCCGGTAATAAAACAAGTTTTAGAGTTATTTCACAGATACGGATCTCAGCCTCCCTGGCTATAATAACAGATCCCAGCCTCCCTGGCTATTATATCGTGAGAATAATCCCGTAAATGCCCCTCTAGCCCCGGTATATACATAATCTTTGGAGTATGGTAAACATCCGCCGACTACCCTAAGTCTTGGATAAAATACAGTCCATCTCCTACGGAGCAACCACAGTCCACTAACTGGGTCTATAGCCACGGAGATCCACCGCCGACTATATAGAAGCACCCATTTTCGTTTGCACAAGTCTATTACATCTTCACCTAAGTGCCTAATTTTCTTAAATTCAAGACATGAATAATTTCCATTCAAAGAATTAGTCTTACCTCCCACCGGACTTAATCAACAAATACGAGATAGCTCCACGGCCATATCTCCAAATCATTTCTCAAATCCTTTCTTTCAATAATGCTGGTACCGAGGTCGTACTAACTCTAAATCATAAACTTTCATGTACAAGAAACATGGGTATTCACACCCTTTCTTAATCATGTCTTAAACTTATATAATTTTCATCTTCTACTTATTCACAATGATTAATGTCTTGTATTAGCACTTATCCATAAAGCAATCAGTCTTTACACTATTCATAATCTAGTTATTCACTCATAGTCTATATAAGCAAAAAGGATTCCCTTTTTAAGAACACAATTTCATCACATGAAATTTTATAGCCAATTTAAACTATCACAATATCTCAATTCCCTTTAAAATATTTCTTAAACAAAATCAAAGTATAATTCTCTTAAAAAAATCACTTCACAAAAATAATACTTTGTTTTTGTGCACTACAAAGTTTCATACTCACAATTTCATCTCTCTTTATATCTCAAAATATACAAGAAAACAATCTTAATATTTCCCATTTCATTTTTCTCAAAATATGCAATAAAGTTATGATTAACTTTAATATTTATTACTTCATTTTATATGAAGAAAGTATGAGTTTTAATCAAAAGCCCCCTTTTTAAAGTCTCATTTTTACTTTCTTAAAATAGACAATAAAATTTCCATAACAATCTCTAATAGCTTCCATTTTATCTTATAACCATAATAGGAATTTATTCATACTAAAAAAAAACATCTTCACCTAAGTGCCTAATTTTCTTAAATTCAAGACATGAATAATTTCCATTCAAAGAATTAGTCTTACCTCCCACCGGACTTAATCAACAAATACGAGATAGCTCCACGGCCATATCTCCAAATCATTTCTCAAACCCTTTCTTTCAATAATGCTGGTACCGAGGTCGTACTAACTCTAAATCATAAACTTTCATGTACAAGAAACATGGGTATTCACACCCTTTCTTAATCATGTCTTAAACTTCTATAATTTTCATCTTCTACTTATTCACAATGATTAATATCTTGTATTAGCACTTATCCAAAAAGCAATCATTTCTTAGTCTTTACACTATTCATAATCTAGTTATTCACTCATAGTCTTTATAAGCAAAAGGATTCCCTTTTTAAGAACACAATTTCATCACATGAAATTTTATAGCCAATTTAAACTATCACAATATCTCAATTCCCTTTAAAATATTTCTTAAACAAAATCAAAGTATAATTCTCTTAAAAAAATCACTTCACAAAAATAATACTTTGTTTTTGTTCACTACAAAGTTTCATACTCACAATTTCATCTCTCTTTATATCTCAAAATATACAAGAAAACAATCTTAATATTTCCCATTTCATTTTTCTCAAAATATGCAATAAAGTTATGATTAACTTTAATATTTATTACTTCATTTTATATGAAGAAAGTATGAGTTTTAATCAAAAGCCCCCTTTTTAAAGTCTCATTTTACTTTCTTAAAATAGACAATAAAATTTCCATAACAATCTCTAATAGCTTCCATTTTATCTTATAACCATAATAGGAATTTATTCATACTAAAAAAAAACATCTTATTCTATTAAAACCAAATAAAAAAAAAAAAAAAGATGGCTATCACAAGATTTGAACCCAAGATCTCTTATAAGAGGTGCTCATTGACTAACCAGTAAGTCCTAGTGTGCTTTTTGTTTAGAAGTTGTATTCATATACTTTTGTTCACAATTTTCTGAAATTGTTTCTTTTTAATAAAACTTGTCTACCCAATAATCCAATCCTTTAGGATATTGGAATAAACTTCTCTTTGGACTAAAAGGAAATCTTAAATAGTAATCAACAAGTCCAAACTTATTTTTAGCATATATCTCATTTAAAAAAAGATTTTCCTTTCTTTACAAAATTTACACTTCTTTTCAAACTCGAAAATTAAAATCATGATTTTCTAAAAAACTAGTTTATGCCCAACATCTTACAAATAAAAATTTGTGTTAAGAATCAAACATATTTTTTAATCGATTATGGGTGTCTCAAAGAAATTTTTTTCATACAAAAATTGTATTTTTGACATATGTCAACATACTTCATAAAAAAAGAATTTATTTCCTTCTCTTTTCTTTTTCATCATATCTCTAATCATATGTCGAAATATAGCATTCTTTAACAATTCTCCTACATATCACACATTTGATAAATCACAAATTTGCAAACCCTCTAATATGGTTCATAGAATTAATCCTTTAGTTGCACTCTTCTTTTCAACTAGCATGGCAACAATCAAAACAAGTTTATGGTATTCAATTAACTTTACAAAAAATATTTTTGCAAAAGAATGTATTCCCAATATTTTTCATACAATCAATTATATCTTCATTCATGCATACTAATTCATGACAAAACAAATCAACATTTCTTTCTCATTACTAATTAACATAAGTTGGGTTTGTTTACTCAATAAAGCAATATTTCATTACATCCAATGCATAGGTTTGTCCTATTTTATCAAATCAAGTTCTATATTACTCATTCATTTCTATTAACATGCACATTCAAAAAAAATAGAAAGTAGGAGACACCCACCTTTTGTGAAGCTTGAAAAAAAAAAAAAAAGAGAACACCACTTCTAGCTCCAAAGATTCCTAGCTCCTAGTAAGACTTATCCTCCTAGCAAGAGATCCTCCAAGCACAATAACTTTCTTACTCTCTTTCTTTTTCTTACACTTATTTTGATATTGATTTTGGTGCAAGAGAAATGTAGGAAATGGGACTCTATTTATAGGATTTTGGAAGGGTCTAAAGTGCAAAAATCTCACCCTAATAACTCTTCAAATTTATTTTACAACTCTCCACTTTCCTAACTCCTAAAACCTCCATCTCTTCTTCTCCCCACTCTCCACTAACTCAACCTACCAACTCTTCTCCTCCCCTTGCCCAAAAATGGTCCAAATACATTTGTGTATGCATGCATAAACAAATATGAACACATTTCTATAACTCTAAATGTGTACTAATATGTGTAACTTGTCATGTATTAGTACATGTTTAACTAAAAATGTGATTTTAATAGTGGGCTTGCTACATGAGCTCATTACTAATTAATTTATTTAATTATCTAGTGGGCTCCTCTCCTAATGGGCCACATTTTAGTTTATAGGTCCATGGATCAAAAGAAAGGCTAAATAAAACTAATGCATGCTAAAAATAGTAAAATGAGAGTAGCAAAATGAGAATAAAAATTTGCACGTGCACCATACATGCAAAAAAAATTGAAAAATGCATTTTAATCAAAATAGGGGGAAAATAAATTTCAGTTTTATAAAATAGATTTAAATACATAAAATAAATAATTTAAACCTATAGAAAACATTGTACGTAGTGGTGGAAACACGTGCATCAAAACACGTAAAAAGCACGTAAATTCCAGGGATTGAAATATTATATTTTAGTTGACTGAAATCAATACGGAAAATGTATAAATAGTACAAATCCAAAATATGTAGTGAAATTCATTACAAAAATATACGTGCGTAACACTCAGGGGCAAAATTGTAATTTCCAATTTTGCAGGGTGTTACACGACTGATATGCCTTAGATTATTTTTGTGGAATTCTGGAGAATCGTCCTCTGGACAGTCGACTTACCTTAGCATAAGTCGACTGGTACAGAGGGATCTGTACGTTTGATTTGAGATCTTTGTTCAGTATTTGATTTTGAGATCTTTGTTCAGTATTTGATTTGAGACATTTTGTTCAGTATTCGATTTTGAGATATTTTGTTCAGTAATTGATCTTGAAATATTCAGTCAAGAAAGTGATTTTGAGATATTCGGTTGAACCACTTGTTTAGTGGATATTTGATTAGATATTTGATTTTGAGTCTCTAGAGGTACGTGACCCTAGTATACCGGTGTTGAGTTATTTGTTGAGGCCCATTGAGGCGAATTTTCAGTTATTCATATTTTTAGTCCGGTGGGGTACACTACTCTAGGAGATTTGTTCAGTAACCAAAAATAATAAGGACTTGCACTAGCAGTGTCATGACGAAGGGGACATGAGTTATGCACCTCAGTAAGGCTTTAGATGTGGGATTTAATCTCCTGAATTATCCAAGTGGTTAACTTGAGATGTGGGACTTATCTCCTGAATTATCCAGGTAGACAACCTGAGATGTGAGATATGTCTCCTGAATTATCCAAGTAATTATCTTGAGATGCGGGATTGACCTACGGAATGATCAGAGTCGAGGCGACACTCTTGGGATATTATTGTGATGATGAGTCTATGTTTAGATGTGGGTTGATCTCCCGAATTATCCAGGGAAAATACCTGAGATGTGGGATCTACTTCCGGGATTATCAAGCATGGGCAAATTCTCATAGTTTATCTTCATCTCTTAGTAGTCATCGTTGTCAGCATATAGCATTTGTGTTTTATTGACTCATCTTTATGCATTCGGATTTCCTGTTTCCACTTTTGATATTGGTTTTGGTATCACATGTTGTTCTTTTGGTATTTTGGTTATTAATTGTTAGACATTACAATTTAAGTTCATTTATGTTGTTGTTTGATTTTTATGCCACTCACACCATTTATGGCTGACCCCTTTAGTTTGGGGGTTAGGGTTCAACTCTAGCCTCACTTGTTGCAGGTTATTGCTTAGAGTTGGAGAATGGAGGCTTGAGTTAGTTTTTTTTTGGATAAATGGAATATTAAGTGTTCAGTGTTGAGTTGTAAAGACCTGTTGAGTTAATTTTGGTTTGTTTAGTCTTCCGCTGTGACATGTAAAAGTTTTGTTGTAATAAATGTTGAAAATTTTAGTGGTGTTTGGTTGTGTTTATTGTTATATTGAAGTGGATCACTGGGAATGTGCCATGTATTTTCTAAGCTCTCATATTAGAAATTCGGGGCGCTACAAGACTGGATGCCAATCATTGACAGGGTGGAGGACAGACTGTCTGGTTGGAAGGGTAAATCGCTGTCTCTCGGGGGCAGAGTGGTCCTCATCAACTCAGTATTGTCTAACCTGCCGATATACTACATGTCCTTTTTCGAGCTTCCACGATGGGTGATCCACAGGATTGACCGGATTCGAAAACGATTCCTTTGGAAGGGGGCAGATCCGGACAAAGGAGGTTACCACCTCATCAAATGGAGTACCGCTTGCATGAAGAAGAGGCATGGATGGCTAGGCATCATCGACCTAAGAGATATGAACCTTGCCCTACTGAGAAAATGGTGGTGGAAGGTATTCCACAACAGCGGGGAAGGTTGGCAGGACTTCATCCAACCTTATCTTAGGGGTAAAGGAACGAGAAACCTTGGCTTCCGAGTAGGGGCTAAAGTTTCGCGACTCTGGAAAGGAATGGCCAAGGCTAGCGGCCCCTTCAATTCGGCAGTCACGTCGACCATCGGCAATGGCCGGTCCACCAGATTCTGGTGGGACAGGTGGTGTGGAGCACACACCCTGAAGGAAACGTTCCCAGAGCTGTATGAGAGATCGAGTCGACCGAATATGACTATTGCCGAAGGGTGGAAAATGGGAGGTTGGAGACCGGCGTTCCGAGGAACGCACACCCCAGATCTCCAACAGCAATTGCTTGACATGCAAGCACACATCTCATGGGCAGGCACACGGTGCACCCAAGGCCCAGATCAGAAGCGATGGGCACTTGAGAGCAAGGGCGCTTTCTCGGTGAGATCTCTGTATCATCGGATCCACTTTCGAGGATGCAGGCCTAGCTGGGCACAGGTGCTGTGGAAGGTGAAAACTCCACTTAAAGTCAGAGTGTTCTTATGGCTTGTGCTCAATAATGCTATCCTCACTAGGCAAAACCTTGCCAAAAGGCAACCAAATGTGGCGACCAACTGCGGTTTCTGCGACGTCCAGGTGGAAGACCTAAAACATCTTTTTATTCACTGTCCTAGAAGTAAGGCTACTATGGTTGAGGTACTCCGAGCCTTAGGAACAGGAGACTACCCCTGCGTATATGAGGATTTGTGGATTGGCCCCAAATTTGCAACGATTCGCCATGATATGATGGAGGCGTGGTACACTGCAATTGCGGCAACAACTTGGGTGTTATGGCTGGACAGAAATAATTTTTATTTTCGTGCTTCATGTAATAGTATTTCTGGTAACCTGACTCATATCATGCATCTTATCTATTTTTGGGCTACAGCTGCGGCAACGGGGGCAAGAGGAAGGATAGCTAAAGTATTACAGGTAGAGGAGTTTGATGATGAGGAGGTAGAATTTGGGCCGACGCTAGACTGAGGGACTGACTTCACCAGTCGTGACAGTGCTTATGCTAGCTTATGCTTTTGCTTCAGCCTACTGTACTCTCTGGTTGCTGGATGTTGGAATTGTTAGACCCACCCCACAGGGTTTGTTGGGGGTGTATGTTTGTTTGCTTTCATTTTCTTCATGCACTTTACTTTTGTTTTGTACTGTTGTTTTTTTTTCCCGGTACGCCGGGGTTGTTTTGTTAACTTCTTATTAATGAAACAGGGTGGCCTTATTCCACCTTTTTCCTAAAAAAAAAATAGTAAGCAGATGATTGAGATTAAATGGTTGAATGCCTACACAACCCCAACTCTTCCATTGTAATATTAGAGATTTTATATATATATATATATATATATATATATATATGATGTTTTTTTCTTGCTTTGAAGTCCATAACAAAATCGCAATTATGGAATTTTTGAGGAACAAAATCTCCTAAAAACATTGCCTTCACGTAGGATCGAAACAACGTACCTTCAGTTTACAAGACTGACGCTCTACCACTGAGCTTTAAAGACATTTTAACCTTTTATTTGATATATGGTCTTCTTAGTAATTAAAACTTCAGGTTACTTCATTGAATTTTTTGCCGTACTAGGCCACTTTTTGATAGTATTTGCGTTTTTAGGCCGCGAATGTCAATCGCGACCACAACTAATATAGGTCGCGAATGACATCAGCGATTATGCTGTAACCATAAGGAATTTATTCTCAAAATAGCCTACTACCGTGGCCGCGAGTGCCACTCGCGACCTCAGTTAACTATTATGGTTACAGCATAATAGTTTGGGACCTGGCCTAAAAACGCAAATACTATCAAAAAGTGGCCTAGTACGGCAAAAAATTCTACTTCATCACTCTCTTATTGAGCACTGAGATCAAAATTAAACTAGAAAAGAAAAGAAAAAACCCCAGAAAAACAGGGAGAAAAAGACAAAAGTAATGGTGCTGAGCATCGAACAACTAAGGTAGTGTTTGGCTCAGCTTAAAATTAGCTTATCTTCTCTTTTAAAAGGAGAAGCTGGGCCAAACACATATTTTGAAAAGCCCAAAAAAAATAGAAGTAGCTTTTTTTTATTAAGAAAATGAGCTCCAAAAGAAGCTATCCAGATCTACTGCTGGCTTCTCCATTTCTTCTTTTTATTATGTTCTCTTTTTTTTTTAACCCAAAACCAAAGATAAAAAAAAACTCCCCTGTCCCTTCCCCTTCCCCTTCTTCCATTACCTCGCCGAACGGGTTGGCTGACTTCCTCGCCGCCGTCGTCGAACTTCGCCGCCGTCGAACCAGGTCGCCGTCGTCGCTAATGGACCGCCGTCGTCGAGGTAAGGTTTCTCCGCCCTGTGATGTTGATTTTAGATTTTGACTTTAGATCTGTTCAATTAATCTGTTCAATCAATTTGTTCATACTTGTTAGATCTGTTCAATCAATTTCAATTAATCTCTCTTGTTAGATCTGTTCAATCAATTTCAATTAATCTCTCTCTATTATACCAACAATCAATCATACAATTTAGCCGTCTCTCTAGATTTTGACTTTGTTGTATGTTTATTGTATCATACTTAGATCTGTTCTATAATTGAAATTAATTTTGACTTTAGATCTGTTCATACAATTTAGCCGTCTCAATTGATTTTGACTTTGTTGTATGTTTATTGTATCATACTTGTTAGATCTGTTCATACTTGGTTTTTTAGGATAAGAATAAAACAAAATCCATTTATCCCAACGTAAATTGCTGATAGGATTTCAATGCAGCTCTATTTGAGTTTTACTTGAATATATTTGATTGTATAAATCATATCAAGTTGCCCAGTTTATTGTTAATATTTTCAGAATGTTTACCTATGTGAAGTCACTGAAGTGCATCATAGTCATCTTAAACCTTTTCCCATCAAAATGGTTGCCTTGGAGCAAAAGAATCCATAGCTTACTTATACGAGCCAATTGCTATTAGTTTGCAATTTTCGCTGGATCAAACTACCTGCTGCAGAGGGTCAAAAGTATCAGTATAGTAGGCATCATCTTATCCAGCATGATGCATCATATAACTTCACAGAATAGAGCAATGAACTGTGACAAATATTTGAATTTTTAGATACTATGTACATCTGAAACTTATTAATATGTCATAACTCAAAGTAGGATTCATAACTGAAAGCAGGAAAAAACCCCAGAAAAACAGGGAAAAAAAGACAAAAGTAATGGCGTTGAGCATCGAACAACTAAAAGACCTAAAAGAACAGGCGGATCTAGAAGTCAATCTCTTACAAGACAGCCTCAACAAGATCCGCACCGCCGCCACCCGCCTCGACATCGCCTCCTCCTCCCTCCACGATCTCTCCCTCCTTCCTCAAGGTAATATTCATTCTTCTTCCTTTTCTTATCTTTGAGATTCGCGCTCATGATGTTTGATTATTGATGATTAATAGGGAAGAAGATGCTGGTCCCTTTGACACCCTCGCTGTATGTTCCTGGAACCCTAGATGACACTGATAAGGTCCTGGTCGACGTTGGAACCGGTTACTTTATCGAGGTCTCACTTTCTTCTTCTTAGTATTTTTTACTAAACCCTGAGTTTTCCTTACCTAATTCATTTGAGGCATTTGTTAACACTTCATGTAAGGAGAGTATCCTGTCAATAGTATGTGAATTAGTCATGATAAGCTTGAAAGGTTTTCATGATCATGATGCTATAAAAATGTTTTGGTAAGGAATTATTGTGGCCTTGTTCGGGGCTGGTGTTAAAATATTACAATAACCGAATTGTCTAGAGTTATCTTAAGTAGTGAAGGTTCGAAAAACAAAGTTGAGGCAACTAAAGTTATATATGAAGTGGAGATCAAGTACCTCTACCTCCACCTTGAACATTGTGGATCCCAAAAAAACACTAGATGGGGGTGAATAGGGTTTTCAAAAAAAAAAATGACATAAATTAATTAATTTTAAAAAGTGCAAGAAATGAGTTTAGAAAGACATCACCACAATGAATACAATGATTTATAGTGGTTTGACACCCCTTGCATACATTCACTACCAAAGGGCCTCATACGTTAGGATTTTCCAATCCACTAATAAACTTCAATACAAAATAGCTTTTATGTATAGTCCAACCATCTCCTTTCTCTAGAGCCATTTATATTGGAATGCATATTAACTTATATTATTTTCTCATTGGTAGGCATCATAAATATAGTGGGGCCAACAAAGATAACTTAAAGTGTTGGGTTGCTCATGAGTGAGAAATAAATTAGACAACATTGGCTTTTAGATGACTACAACCAACTTTTTGTTAGGTTTCGAGGGCAATCACATATTACACAGTGGATAATAATTCACAAAATATCGAAATCTAGCCATTTTAGGAGTTATACCTTAAAGATGGATCTGTTGTCTCTAAAATATGTCAATCACAACACTGCAATGGTTTCAGTGTATCTACTGTATCCACACGAACGGATCAAATCAAGCTCTCCCTTATGTTGCGGTGCTAGCTGCGGGAAGTGGATGTTTCTTACGATCTCTCTTTCTCACAGTTTCTATGATGGCTAGGGTTTTCTCCTATGTCTTTTCCACAGAAATATATCGTATATATATATGTGCAAAAAATTAACCCTAAGGAATGGTGAGGCGGTTGGGCTCACAATCTGACCTAGGTTAGATTCGTGTGTGGCTCTTCTAACTTTAGTTGGCCCATTTAATCTAATTAATTATCCAACCATGTCAGGAGTGCAAGTCTAACTAGGATAACCAATTAAATTTATCTCATGAATTGAAATCTCAATTTCGATTCGTTCTAAGTGTGTGACCCTGTAGGTTCTCATTACGTTGACAGGAATACTAAAATTCTATTCTAATATTACAAACAGTGAGCAGTATCTAGCAACACATCACTGCTACTTAAGTAACGGGAATGTCAGTGATTTGATATAACCTATCCGTGACTAATGTTATCATGTAGTCTAGTCCTTTTGTCAAGATATCTTAATTGACCACAAGACATAAAGCGTGTCACCCTTGTATAGTTCAATCTTTGGTTTCTTGATATCCGAGTAGACTTACTAAAACGAATGAGTTCAATATGAGATATTGACTCATTTGGGCATGGTCATGCATTTTGCAGTTTTACTCAATCAAGAGGTCCGTAGATATCGCTCCTCTTATGTAGGAGGGACAAATCTTATCTAAGTCACATCCCTCTACATGATTTGTAGTTTATCCAATAGTCGACTTTATAATCACACCTTATTACATGCAATATTTGACGACATTAAAATATATAACTTAACATGTAGGGAACCGTATTGACTTCAAGTCAAAGAACTATGTACACTATGATCACTGTGGGAACCGCTTATAACACTCACGTAAGGAACCATGCATCGTTCTCATGGTGGGTCAGTCCAGTACATTATTACTCTCATATATATCCATGTGAAGACTTGATATCTCATATCCATGACCCGTGAGAATGGTCACAGTCTACGCACACACTAATCTTTATGTTTTATCGTTGTCCTAATTCAGAGTAATACTTGACTAAGGATATTTAAGAATAGTGTTCTGATTTTAGTCAATAGAATATCACAATCAAGTTATGTACTTGATATCCCATGACATTGAACTTACTATTGTAAGAACTTTATTATGTTCATTTAATCCACAATAAATAATATGCCTCAATAGAAAATAAACGTCTTGATGCAATGTAAACTAGTAATGTCAATACACAACTGATCTCTAAGGCATACACTAACACTTATGAGGCGAGATAACTAGTTATCTCAACTCCAAACAGAGTCCTTAACAGCCCAAGGTTTAGCTAACTAACGTTATGTGAGATAGACTTTACATAACCTCAGTTCTTGTAACTTTACTCCATTCCCGAACTCACACTGACTATTTGGAACCTCTTTGGAGTCATCTCTACTTGACTCTAATTTATCTCCCCCATTTTCTCATGTTGCCAAACATTCATACAAAAGTAAGCAAACGCTGACCTTTTTACTAAACTTTTTGGCTGGTGCGATCATCATGTATCGTTGTGTATATTTTAGGAAAATTCATTATTTATGAATGCACTTTAGTTTGAAGAGAGATTGCCTATTGTCTCTTAGATTTCAAATGTAGGATGTTGAACAGGCTAGTTAAACATTGAATAAGATGGGCCTACACATTGGAAGTCTAGGGTCTACTTACTCATAAAAAATGTTTTTGTGATGAAGTGATGGGCAGCTATGATCTATAGGCCTTCTTCACACACATGATCTACCTCCATTTGAAAAAAATAGCTATGTAGAGAGACGCTATAATTGCATGCAATAATCAGCAAGGAGGAAGATAGTAGCATCCACATTTCTTTTTATATTCATTTTTCGCTTCGGAACGGATTATTTAACTATCCCATGCGTTGAAGATGGGAAGCTAAAACGGAAGAGTTGAGATGCAGGCTCGTTAACCTTTTCGATGGGAGAAACATATTGACACATTGTAAAAGTTCTATTAGGATTTACGCAAATCTTTTTCTGTGTGTTCTCTTTGGTGTGGGAGGTCAAGAAATGATTTAAGTCTTAATTCTTGGTTTTCTTGAAGTTTCTCAAAGTGAGGTATTTATCTTTTAGTATTGAAGAATATAATGTTAAATATTTCAAATGCATGGTTCTCAGCGGCTTCAGAAGCAAATTATTTATTACTACATCCCCTGGGTATATGACTATATTCCATTTCATCAGAACATGAATACCATCCTCCTTTTGTAAAAATGTAAGATAAAAATTCATTCCTTTAAACGCTTTGCCCCTTGTATCACTAGATATTGATATCCATCGTAAATTTTAACTGTTGATGTTCTATCATATTGGGCATATCATCTGATCAGTTTTCATTTTGTTGAAAATAATGTTCCTTCTTCTGATTCATTTTGTGTCTATGATGGATTTGACTTTGTAAAACTTGAGAAGTGGAACTTTTGAAGAAAATGAAAATAATACATATAGTGTAAGGCCATATTAATATTATCTACGCTAAACATGCATCCCTTCATTTTTAACGAGTCTACTGTTGTGGTTGTTTGGACAGAAAACAATCGCTGAAGGGAAAGATTATTGTGATCGAAAGATCAGTTTGCTGAAATCCAATTATGAAGAACTTGTTGAGGTATGAAGTTGTGGAAATCTATTTCAAGTCCAACTCAAACAGTCATGCACTAGTTACTTCCTTTTTTGTTTCAAATTATTCACAATTGAAAGGTTCAAGGAGCTTTCATTGGACTTGTTCCTTAGAACATTGAAATAAGTTCATATCGAACCAATACCTTTAAAAAACATTTAAACTGTCATTAGTTACTACCATCAGCTCCCTTTCCATGCCTCTACAAGTTCTAGTCGTATGTTTATAGTGTAAGCTATTGGCTGTATGCTAAGGTTAAAAGCATTAAAGAAAACGCTTTTCTTAATCTTGATTATCTTCTTTAAAATAGTCGAGATTAAATATTTTGTTTGTCGTTTATTTTTCCTGCATAGATGAGGATATTCATTCTATTTTTCATGTTAGACTTTCTCAACCTATTTTTAAGGAATAGATCCTGAAAATTTTCCATTGATAAGATATTATGCAATATTATAGACATCATGATTCAATAAGAAGCATATATACCTCAGGTTGAGTTTGTTATTTTTTTCTGTGTCGTTCATCCATTAAATGGATTTTTTTCAGTCGGGTATTTTGTGATTCCAATATGAAACTTGGTTACTTTTTCTTGCATGCTAAAATATATTTGATGAAACTGAGTAAACTAGATCCTCAAACTCTGCTTTTCTCTACAAAGTCAGATATTACTAGAATATGCATTGGAGACTTCGAAGGCTAGTGATTTATAAGCCATGCAACTTTAAAGGATGCAAGTCTTTTTTACCAAGGAATGAAAACATGTTAAGTATTTCTTCCCTATGCTAACAACTCTGCAGTTCGTAAACCATGGCTAGATTGTGCATCAAAGTTTCCATGGCTAGTGCTTTACTGATTTATAAGCCATGCAGTTTAAAAGGATGGTTCGTTTAAGAATCAGTAAGTTCCAAAGGACACAGTTTGTGGAAGCAATCATTTTCTTTTTCCTTGATAAACAACAAAGTTCTTACAAAATAACAAGCTTGAATACTTACCTAAGACTCATCTAACAGACACTTCAAAAACCAATGGTATAACTAGCCATCACCGAACCCTTCAGGAAGACCCCATGGTGAAGATGGAAATTTCCTCAGGCCAGCAGTGGCGTGGCCGAAATTATCGTTTCTGTCAACCAAATTTGCACCCGATCACCTTTGATGATCCATTCTGATTAACAACCTCAGTTTCCCTTCACACAAGAATTTCACTATGCTCATGTATTATTTCGTTCAAATTGTGGTCAGATAACACCATTTCATTTCTCCATTTCCACCATACCGACATTGAGTATCCTAGAATCTGCGAATTTGAAACTGACCTTTGCCCTTCGTTTTATCCGGCATCAACATTTGAAGTTTGCTTAGAGATGACACTACCTCAATATGCATTGTTCCCCACGCTTCCACTTTTATGAAAATTTGCCATTGGCTGCAATGGACAGAAAGGTGTGCCCCTGTCTCTCGCCTATTGTCCCAACAATTTGGGTAGTGATAAGATTTCTTAGGAATGTGTCTTCAGTTCATCCCTAGGTAGTTAAAATCGGTTTTCAAAACTGATCGGTGTAGGTCCGATTACTGATTACTCACCGATTAGTCGGCGATTTTTCTGATTGATCGCCTTGTAAGCTAATCGGGACCTAGATCGATTGCCGATTCATCGGCCATTAAATCGGATTTTAACTGCATAGATTTATCCAGCCTCTTCTTGACAAAGAATTGTTAATCACCTTCCAAAATAAAAAACCACCAAATTCTTTTACGAGCCCAAACATTACCTAGGATAACTTCTGTTCCTCCGTTCATGTCAGGGTGTCCCGCTTGTGTCATTTTTTGCTGCTTCTTTGAGTAAGAAGACTCCATTTCTTGCATATGCATGTCTGAACTCATCTTTTCTATCACTATGGACTTCACTTAGTGCCATGACTTCTCTTGCAGTATTGTGGAGTTAACACTTTCATGGCATTTCATTCCCCATCGTTCCCAATCAGTTTTTTGACTTAGCCATTTTTCCATTATTCAAAGTCAGTTGTCCTGAATGAAAATGAAAAGGCCTCTCTCTTGCTCAAGCATCCCAGCAAACGTCCACTGTATTTTCTTTCCCAATTGTCCACGTTACCTCATTTATGAAATTGACATATCTTGCCCAAATGTTGCCCAAATGTGGTGCCAACTCCAAGAACTTTGGCTCCCTTATCTAATGTTTTCCTCTTTATTCGTATGGTTTTCCTTTGCAAATCTCTACAAGACGCAATCCCAAAAAGAAAAATCCTTCATAAACCCTCTTGCAAATTAAGGCATTGTAGAATATCTTAGCCGATCATAATCCAAGCTCATCCTATTCCAATGTCCACGCAGGCATCATCCCAATTCCAATGGTGCATCCCCTTCTCACCCCTCACGAAGTTTCTTACAATTGATCCATTCTGTCAAGGATACTTTTGCGCACATCCATAAGATGGAAGGCGAAGGAAGGAAACCGTCAAAACTGATTTGGAAAGCGTAATCCTTTCAACAAATGAGGCAAACTATGCGTTCCACTTTGCAAGTGCCTTATCCATTCGAAAGACTACATCCATCAAATGTGATTGTGAGTTCTCACTTTGGAAACTCCTAAGAAAAAAAGAAACGAGGGGGGGGGGGGGGTTTATCATGTAGGTTTCAACCTAAATGCTCTTGTGGAGCTTACTTTTTTGTGGTTCATTAACTATTTGCGTATACTTTCATTGCTATTGGAAGTAATCAAGAAAAAAGCTTTCACTATTTCATGCTTAAGAGTTATATGCCTTGCTGATTCAAGTTGCTGTGGGTTTAATATTTTATCTTTAACATGAGAATTAGCAATAGCTGATTAAGAAGATTGGCATAGTTTTTCATTTCTCTCTTTTTCCCCTCGGATTTGATGTTGCATTATTTAATATATTCTGAAAAAATCAGTTCTTGAAGCTCAAAGCTAATATGGAGTGTTATGGGAGTTAATGCATCTTAATCATCGTGTTTCCTTAGATAATGGTTCTTAATTCACTGTATATGGACCATATTCTGCAATTAAACTATATATGTCTTTATTTCAGCAACTTATGGCCAATCAATCTCAATTACGCAGGTAGCTACGAAGAAGAAAAGCATGGCAGATGAAGTAGGACTAGTATTACAGGCAAAACTGACGCAGTTATCTCCAAGTACATGAAGAGTATACAAGCGTAGGATTTGCATTTTTTTTGTATTTGGGGGAAAACTTTTGGGCTGTGGATGATTTATTTTGTCAGGATTATGTCTGTTAGCATGTATCCAATCTCAAATTACTAAGATTTTAGTGTTAATGCTTAAGTGCTATCCTGTCTTTGTTTAATTTAAGGCCCTGTTTGGAAATAAAGTTACTTAACAACCACATTACCAACCATAGTTATTCTATCTTTGGCCCGTTTGGCACCAATTTTGGAGTTGAGCTAACTGCAGCTATCTCACCTATCTCACCCTAAAAGTTGAGATAACTACACTTATTTTTAAACTGAATGCCAACCTCTTCTTTCTTAACCGAGCAACAATAGGAAATGTAAGGAGAATCTAAACATTGTAGTTAAGATAAAACTTTGGCTTCCCAAACACAAAGTTCATGTTGGAGTTAAAGATAATTTGAGTTGAAGGTAAAGGTATATTAACTAAAGTTAGCATACCTGTATCTTTTTTTTTGACTGGAAAAGGCAGGACAAGCCTACCTAAAGAAACTATATATATATATAAGCCAAAGTATCTAGTACAAAAAACTGCTGTAGGGAGATGCTCAGGAAATGAGAGGAGTTGAGTTCGAGATGGCATGGCAGTGGACCGTAGAGGGGGCAGCGGACGTCTGTCGTACACCTCAACTAGGGCCATCACCATGATCTCATCCCCCTTCCCCTCTCTTACAATCATCCGAGACATTCAACCCCTAGCAGTAAAACAGATTAGGAGATAGTGCTAAAAAGAGTAAAGTCTACATACTGGATCAGTCCCAAAATACAGATCAGTCCCAAAATACATTCAAAACACAAAAACTGAAAGCAAGTGCAACCAAAACACTTTAAGTTGCAATTCCGCCGGATGTCCCTCCTTGAGCAGGCCGCATAAGATCACTGTCTCCTGTTCGTCCCAACTCTTCTATGATTCTGGTCTTTTTCTTTGAAGCATCACTCGAATATAGCCATTGAGAAAACCAGAATTTAGTATTAGCAATCAACTTAATCACTGATGTTTGCTTGTTGGAAAAAATTCTATCATTTCTAGCATTCCAGATTGACCAACATATAGCAATAGTAATGAGGTGCCATGCATGAGAGAATTTGTGCTTTGGCATCTATTGCGGAATGTTTTTCCACGTGGTGTTTTGGCATACCTGTATCTTCAAAGTTAGGATAACTTAAACCGAAGACGGCCTAAATGTTCTTGATCAGCTTCAAATGTAATTTTTTTATAAGGTATGCTACCAAAAATTATCAACAGTTAGTAAAATTATTTTTATAAGGTATGCTGCCAAAAATTATCAACAGTTTGTAAAGTTAGGCCTAGACGACGTGCTTGCTGCATATTCACTGTTTAATTAGTTTTCACTGAAATTGTCTAAAGATTTGCCAGAATTTTAGCTAAACTTGGTATATCAAGGTTATGCAGTTGGCAGTTTTGGGTGTATAACTCAACCGGTTGCATTTGTACCATCAAAAGTAACAAATTTTAGAGCACGTAACTCAGTAAGAATTTCAACTCATTATTCTGCTTCATTGATCAGTAACCCATTACATAACTGAGTAAACCACTTTTTGGACAATTACACATTTTAATTCTGTATGTAGTGTTATCATAAATTTTAAATTCTGGAGACCAAAGTTGATATGATCTTGGTCTCCGTTGACTGGGGACCAAATTTCCGTTGTCTGCGGCTAAATCCCTACCTAAACCAACCTCGGATCATGTCCCTTTCATCTTATCTTCCGGTGAAGTGCAACCTAATAAATTACCAAAGTTTAGGTTCTCGAGAGTGTGGTTAGAAATCGATGGCTTCCATCACATGGTTTCCGAGAATTGGTCCCGTCCGACTAGAGAGACTGAAGCGACCGCTATAAGGTGTGAAAAAATTAGATGACTTCGGGACAAGCTCAGGAAATGGAACCGGACCAGATTTGCGCTGATTTGAAGGGCAAAAGATTCCCTTCTTAAAAGTATTGAGGTACTTGAGAAAACTGAAGAAACTAGAGACCTGCTACAGGAAGAACGGAATAGGTTGCTCCAATTCCGACAGGAACTCAACCAACTCTATAGGCTTGAGGAAATCAAATGACAACAACGATCTCGGATTTCGTGGCTCAAAGAGAAAGACGCGAACATGGGATTCTTCCATCGAGTAGCCAGTGCCCGACGTAGATCTAACCTCATTCACTCGATACACTTTGATTCGGGAATGATTCAAGGTGACGAGGATATCAGAGTAGCATTCCAGTCTCATTTCAAGCTCCTCTTTGGACACAAAGCGGATTTGAGAGTCCCTCTCCACCACGACTTCTGGCAGGACATGGCGGGCTAACTCTGACCTTAGGATTCGATCCCTAGAAATACCCTTTATGGAGAAGGAAATCTGGGAGGTAGTCTAGCAACTTGGAAAGGACAAAGCCACAGGTCCAGATGGTTTCCCAATCATTTTCTACCAGACATTCGGGGAGGAAATAAAAAACGACCTGTTGAAGTTGTTTGTTGATTTCTACGACCATAAGCTCAAATTAGGTAGAATTAATTTTGCGGAGGTTGTGCTGATTCCTAAGAAAGAAGATTCCCTGCGGGTGGAAGACTTCCTACCTATTAGTCTCCTAAAATGCTCAGTCAAGATCATTACCAAGACTCGCTAATAGACTGGAAAAGGTGATGGATGGTCTCATTAGTCACGATCAGACATGGTTCATTAAAGGATGATATATTCAGGACAGTATTGCCACGGTTGAAGAAACTATCCACCAATACCACATGTCAAATGCTAAGAGCTATCTCCTAAAGCTGGACTTCGAGAAAGCTTATATTTGGTTGAATGGGACTGTCTTCTGAAAGCGTTGACTGGTAGAGGATTTGGGGATAGATGGATCAGATGGATCCATACATGTCTTACCACCAGCAGAACTGCAATTTTGGTGAATGGGATTTCGGGCCACCCATTTTAATACAAAAGGGGCCTCAGACAAGGAGATCCGCTATCCCCCATTCTCTTCACCATTGTGGCAGATGTACTTTGGTCCATGATGGCTAACTGCAGTAGAGCAGGTTGGATAGCGCCGGTGGCCAAGGGAGCCAATCGCCAAGGCTGCTCAATCCTCCAATATGCAGATGATACTCTTTTATTTGGACATGGCAACTTCGGAGAAACAACAAAGGAATTCTGTATAGTTTTGAAGCTTGGTCTGACCTCAGGGTGGACTTCCACAAAAGTGCTCTTATCCCCATTGCCCTAACTACAGAGGAGGCACTAGAACATGCCACGATCCTCAATTGCTCCATCGAGAGTTTCCCAACCTCGGGCTGCCACTAAGACCGGGAAAACTAAATAAGGCTGATTGGTTACCTTTTATTGACTGGGTTGAGAACTGTCTGGCAGGCTGGAAAGGTAAAGCTCTATCATTGGGAGGGAGAGTCACGCTTATTAATGCAATCATCTCAAATCTTCCAACCTATTACTTGTCCTTCTTTAAAATGCCGCGATGAGTTATTCAAAGAATTGACCAGACTCGGAAACGATTCTTATGGAAATGGGCATACCCAGATAGAGGCAGCTATCACCTTCTCAGATGGGAGAAAGCTTGTATGAAAAAGATACACGGAGGACTAGGTATTATTGATCTGCGAGATATGAATCTAGCTTTCCTGGGTAAATGGTGGTTGAAAGTTTTTCACCCTAATGGAGAAGGGTGGCAAGATTTCGTTTAGGGATATCTGCATGGGAATGGAACAAAAAATTTGGGCTTCAGGGTAGGCCCACGTGTGTCCTGGTTCTGGAAAGGTATCGCTAAGGCTACGAACCCTTCATTAGTTGTGTGACATCAGTTATCGGTAATGGTAGACTCACCAGATTCTGGTGGGATAAGTGGTGTGGTGACCACACACTTTGATATGGCTAAAAATAGGACTAAATCGAGACCGTTCAAATTGGGCACGAATCTTAAAGCTCTCAGGGGTAAAACGGTAACTTCACCTACAAACGGGTCCGAAATGGGAACTGGGTCTCTTCGTCAGGGCCCAACAACCCATGAACGGATCTGTCCTGTTGGATATGGGCCCAACCCATTACAAACCAGTTCAGAAGGATAAAGAGGGATTCAGATTCGTAATTATCCCTAAGAGGTGGTTTTAACCACTTCTATCCATCCACACCGGAAAATAGAGATTTGTTCTTATCTCGAAACGGATCCCTAAGGCAACTATAAATACCCTTCTCTCCCCACTGTTACAAGGTAATGAATCTCTGCCTACCTAAAGCTCTTTCTTGGTCTTCCTGGTTATTGACAAGAGCGCCAGAGGGTTCGTTGCCGGGATCCATCCCGGTGTATCGAACTTTGTGCAGGTTCGTGGCAGCGGTAAGGAATGAGTCAACACATAGGCGAAGTCAACAGGTTTGCTTTATGTAACACCTCGAATTTGTGAAATACCGAAAATATCTGTTTTTATATATTTTGAGTAGTGAAAATTATTTTTGATGTATTTTATTTAAATATTGATACTGGTATGGATATCTGTGGTAAATTGGTATTATTGATATATTAGGAGTCATGAGTGGAGATGTTATGTGAATAAATATTGTTTATTTTATTTTATAATTTTGAAGGACTATTATGAGATAATTTTGATGTATCCTTTTTGTATTGTTCGTATTATTAAAGAGTGGAGTGGGGCTTATTTGAAATAATTTTGGAGATGGGGGCTTATATGTAATATTCCTATCTATTTATTTATTTAATTATTTAATAAAACCCCATCCCCTTTCTTCTTCTTCCCTTCTTTCCTTCTTCCCGATGGTAACCAACACCGAAAAAAAACCCATCAACGCATTTTGCCCCTTTTTTGTTTGGAAACACGTCTGTTCGACGCATCCTGGCGAACGTGTCGGACGACACGTGGTGAGCGAGGCGAACGTGGCAAACGACAGGTGAGTGACATGTGGCACTAGCGTCGTTGGCTGGTCAACGCATTTTGTCCCTTTTTCGTTCGAAAACACGTCTGTTCGCGCATTGTGGCGAATGTGTCGAATGACAGGGGAACGACACGTGGCACTTGCGTAGTTAACTGGTCAACATATTGTGCCCTTCTTTCGTTCAGAAAACACGTTTGTTCGATGCACTGTGGCGAGCGTGTCGAGCGGCAGGCGGACGGCACATGGCACTTGCGTCGTTGACTGGTTAACGCATTGTGCCCCTCTCACGTTCGGAAACGCGTCTGTTCGACGCATTGTGGCGAACGTGTCGAATGGCAGGCGGACGACACATGGCACTTGCATCATTGACTGATCAACGCATTGTGCCCTTCTCACGTTCGGAAACGCTCTGTGCGATGCATTGTGGCGAACGTGTTGAACGACAGGGGAACGACACGTAGCACTTGCATCGTTGCCTGGTCAACGCATTGTGCCCTTCTAACGTTCGGAAACGCTTCTGTTCAACGCATTGTGGCGAACGTGTCGAGCGGCAGGCGGACGGCACGTGGCACTAGCATCGTTGACTGGTCTACGCATTGTGCCCTCCTTACGTTCGGAAACACGTCTGTTCGACGCATTGTGGCAAACGTGTCGAGCGACAAGGGAGCGGCACATGGCATTTAGAGCGTTTGATATGCCCCCGACCGTCTGACGATTCGACTTCCCAGGGACGACTTGACTTCTCAAGAACGATTTGACTTCTCAGAGACGATTTGACTTCCGTCGCTTGATGTTTTGGCCGCTTAGGATTTTGCGTCCTTTTGGGCTTCCTAACGGCCCAGTACTCACTCGACCCAAGCCTATCAAGGTTGGCTAGAAATACTCTCCCCCTTCTCATTTTACTCCGCTCTCTCATTTTTACCTCCTGAAAACTTTTTTCACTTTAGCTCTAGAGCGAGCCCTCGGTGTTCCTTTCCGATCTCAGGCGAGATTTCCGACCGTGTACGTCAAATCAGAAGGTAATTTATTTTTGTTTTAAAGAGGTGTCTAGGGTATCGTCTGGTGAAGAGACCTCCCCCTCAGGTCGGGTCGAAGTGACCCCTCCCAGAGCTTCATCTAGGGTTGACAAGGAGAAGGCTGTGATGGTTGAGCCTTCGACTGTGGTAGAGACAGTCGTGGAGAAGGAGAGGATGGGTGAGTTCGGGAGGCACTCGATCACCGTCTCTCGCTTGGGAGGGACGCGACAATACAGTCCTGAAGAGCTGATGCGCGTCGAGCATGGTATGGAACGGTACTATGAGGAGAACAAGCCGCAAGAGCGCTCTGAGGCGAACGACATTGTCTCTGTGCTTACGAAGGTGGATCTTCGCACTATCCGAAGGTGCTTCATGATTTCTCAGGAGTTCGACATCCTTCTTCCGGGTCCCGGCGTTAGGTCATGTTCTTTTCTCTCCCCCAACCTTTGCGTGTTTCCCTATGAGTCTTTGAACGCGGGTCTCCGGCTCCCCTTTCACCCGTTCGTGAGGGAGGTGTTGCGATGGTACGGTGTGGGCCCGATCCAACTTATGTCGAACATGTGGAGACATGTAACGGGGTTCGTGCTTTACTGACAGACCGCTAGGATCGAGCCTCGCCTCAACGTCCTCCACAGGTTGTACAAGATCCATCAGAAGGTGCGGACGGAGTACCGGTTCTATCTCAATGCTCAGAAAGGTGTCAATTTGGTCGACAATTCCGACTCCGTGAAATCTTGGAGGCACAAGTATTTTTTGATTCGGAGTAGAGTGTCGTGGGATATCCCGACTGTTTGGAGGGACGATGTGTCGAGGAGGGCAAAGCGGAACCATCTCTTAGCCCGGAGGAAGATAGGATGGTTGGGATTCTTCTGAATCGACCCACGATGAGTTAGAGAGATATCTCCGAAGAGAGTCTCTTTTTTTTGGGGGGGGGGGTCTAACCTTGATGAACCCTAGTATGCATTTCTTTGTGTTTATCTCTATCTCTTAGCTTGTAAGAGTCAAAAAATTTCAACGTTCATCTTCTTTCTCGCAGGAGACCCAAGCATGGACTTTGACGACATCATGAGCAAGCGTTCGTCGCTGAGTGACAGGCAAGTCGATGAGAGGAAGAGGATGTGTACGGTCGTTCGACCGTTGCCGTCGAAGGCGACCTGGAGCGAGAGTGGCGCCACTCCCATTGTGGACTTAGAGTCCACGCCTGCGGCACCGACTGCTCCATCAGCCAGCGAGCTCCCCCTTTCGGCGATGCTTGCACTCGAAGCTCCTCCCCTCACAGCGGAGGCCGAGACGATCTTGACTGACGAGTTGAAGAGGATCTTCATCCCTGATTGGCATATCCGGAGGCATGACGGCTTCCTAGGAGATTCAACGAGCTGCATGGATGTTGTTCGTCATTTGGCCACTCCTAAAGACAAGGCCTCTATGGAGCATGGGACCGTGGGCAACTCGGCCTTGGATATTGCAAAGGCGCAAATGACCGTAAGTTGAGTTTTTTGCTTGGTCGTAGGTCTTCTTAGCAAACTTCCCCTAGTTGGCGATTTTCGTTCTTGTTCACATTCCTAAGTTCTTTCTCGCAGGCGATCTGTCACTTCAACCACCTGCTGAGGCAAGTGGTGGAGCAAGAGGAGCTGAAAGCGGTGCTAGACCGGGAGAAGGTAGAGCGGTCGCGGGCGAAGGAGTGCGAAGCAGTTACTCTGTTGGCCGAATCTCAAGCCGCCAAGATTACTCTGTTAGAGGCGACATTGGGAAGGCGAAGGAGAGTGCCGAACTGGAGAAGGCGGAGATCTCCCTAGAGAGGGCGGCCGAGAGGGAGAAGGTGGCTTTTGGACGAGATGTGGCTGTGCGAGACGCCGAGGCCGTGGCAGAGAAGAATGTCATCGGCTACTTGGAGAACAACATGCGGAAAGCCTATGCCAAGGCCTTGAAAGATGTTGGCGAACGCATTCCAGGGTTCGATCGCACAGGGTATTATCTGTTCCCCGACGAGGCGAGGGAAGATGCGGAGGTCGAGGGGGGAGAAGAGGCAGATGAGGAGGAGGGCGACGAAGAGGAACACATCGAGGCGGACCCCCAAACGGCCATAGTGACCGTGCCGGAGGCAGCTGAGGGGAGCGGCCGCGAACTAGCAACCCTTGAGGTGGACACATGATCTCCTTAGTAGCTTTTCTTCTATTTTTAGTTGTAGGTTACTCTTTTGGGTTTGACTATAGTGATGCCTAATAGCGGACTGGTCACCGCTTTTGTATCCCTACCGAGTAATGAAAACTGTTTTGACGTTTCGACATGATTTTTTACTCAGCATAAACCTATCTTGTTGCCTTGGTCGGGTATAGTCATCTTTTCAGCTTTACCTCGTTCTAAGAGATTTGCGTCTCATTTGTTCCCCTCCTCAGGATAGCGAGGTGTCCCGTCTCCCTTCCGAGCTAGGCGTCGTCAAGTTGGAATTTGCTCGAAATCAAGAGAGGCTTTATAAAGCTGAGTGGGCGTTGAGCCATCTGAAGCTGACCTTAGCTCGCCGTGATAGAGAAACAAGGCATTTAGAAGAAAGAATCTGTGAAGTCGCACCCGAAGGAAAGGAGGCGTGTCCATGATGGCTGTCAGCCAAGGTGAGACTTAAATTCCTTCGCCACTCTCTGTTCGAGGCGAGATCTACAAGGGATGAACTTAAGAACGTGGTTCTCAAGAAAAGCATCGAGACGGCTCATCTTTGGAGGACAATTTCTGATGTCTCACGTGGAGCTAGTTCAGGGCGACTGCCCCGCTTGAAGATGAGGGTCACCAATGATGCGCTCAAAGGGCGGGTTGTCGAGCTGGAGGCGAAGAATGCTCGTTTGCGACGGTTGTCCAAAGGAAGAACGTTAGGAGCACCTCCTGCCCTCGGGGTGAGTACGTTCAGGGAAGATCGTTCCATGAGCTAGCACTTCGTTCGCCCCTATACTGGAAAATCCCAGAGATGCGCAAAGTGGCATGGCGGTTCGTCGAGCGGAGCATCAGTTGGGGCCACTGTTAGGTTGGGTACCGACGATGCGACTCGACTCGTTAGCCTAGGGACGTCTACGGAGACGGGGCATCAGCAACACAGCGCTCGTCGCCCTCGCGTGTCGCTTAATAGAAGCATCCCACTCCCTATAAGGGGTTAGGGCAACCCATTGTAATCTTGTAGTTTTTGCCTTGTACGAATTTTGTATCTCAAATAATGAGTTTTTGGTCTAGAATTAGACTTGTACCTCAAATTTTGATGAAATAATATAACCATTTCTCGAGCTTCCTGTGAGAATTTGTATTTCGTTAATGTTTGCAAGTGCATCAACAGTTGTAGGAGCAATTCCGAATGGTGAGCTACTTAGTACTCGCTCGTTCGCAAGTAGCAAAAGTTGCGTCGAACCAAGTGTTGGACTCCGAACTTATCGTTTAAACAGTATAAACAGTTGTGGGAGGAATTCCGAATGGTGAGCTACTTTGTACTCGCTCGTTCACAAGTAGCAAAAGTTGCATTGAACCAAGTGCTGGACTCCAAACTTGTCGTTTAGAGAGTATCAACAATTTTGGGAGCAATTTCGAATGGTGAGCTACTTTGTACTCGCTCGTTCGAAAGTAGCCAAAGTTGCGTTGAACAAAGTGTTGGACTCCGAACTTTTCGTTTAGAGAGTATCAACAGTTGTGGGAGCAATTCCGAATGGTGAGCTACTTAGTACTCACTCGCTCGCAAGTGGCAAAAGTTACATCGAACCAAGTGTTGGACTCCGAACTTGTTGTTAAGAGAGTATTCAACAGTTGTGGGAGCAATACCGAATGGTGAGCTACTTAGTACTCGCTCGTTCGCAAGTAGCCAAAGTTGCATCGAACCAAGTGTTGGACTCCGAACTTGTTGTTTAATGAGTTTTTTTCTTTTTTTGTAAGCCCAAAAGTAGTACAACCAGAATGCTTAGAATAGAGAACTCCAAGGGGCAGGACATTTTTATTCAAAACAACTAAGCAACTGCTTATAAGTTGCGAGCCATTTATTATACTTAAAAAAGAAAAAGAGACAAAACTTCAACATGCTTTAAGGAGAACAGTACTGGAGAAGTTGCTTGGAGCGGTGTTTAAACACCCTCTTGGTACTTCTCAACATGCTTTAAGGAGAACACTATTGGAAAAGTTGCTTGGAGCAGTGTTTAAACACCCTTTTGGTACTTCAAAAAGTGCTATGCGTTCCATGCCCTTGGCACCCTCTTGCCCCCCGGATCTTCAAGTTGATAAGCACCCGGGCAGACAACTTTGGAGATATTATATGGTCCTTCCCAATTGGGTGCCAATTTGCTCTTCTTGCTGGGAAAAGAAATAGACAGCTTCCTGAGCACCAGATCTCCTTCTTTGAGATTGGTAGGGCGGACTCTCCTGTTGTAGGATTGTTCGATCCTATGCCGATAGATTTCTTGCCAAATAGAGGATCTCTCACGGAGCTCATCAATAAGGTACAAGTTGCCGCGAAGCTCGTTCGCGTTTTGCTCTTCGTTGTAAGCAATCAAGCGGGGGGACAGTAGACCCACCTTCAAGGAGATAACAGCTTCAGAGCCGTAAGTGAGGTTGAAGGACGATTCTCCAGTGGGGGTCCTCTTCGTAGTGCGATGGCTCCAGAGTACAATGGGGAGCTGCTCTACCCATAACCCTTTAGCCGACCTACTCAATCTCTTTTTCAGGCTGGAGAGAATTTGCCGATTGGCGTTCACTGCCTGATCGTTGGATTGGGAGTAAGATATCGAGGAGAATCATTGCTGAATGCCAAGATCCGCGCAGAAAGCGCGGAATGCTGCCCCTGTGAACTGAGTTCTGTTGTCTGTTATCAAGATTCGGGGCACACCAAATCTGCAGACAGCGTTCTTCCAAAAGAAGCGTTGTACCCTAATCTCCGTGATCGTTGCTAGGGGCTCGGCTTCGATCCACTTAGAGAAATAGTCGATCGCCACGACAAGGAACTTTAGCTGGCCTGGTGCTGGAGGGAACGGCCCGAGCAAGTCCATTCCCCACATTGCAAATGGGGTCGGACTGGATAGAGAGGAGAGCTGAGCTTGCGGTAGACGGAGAATTGTTGAGAATTTTTGGCAAGGGCCGTATTGACGAACGTGTTGCTCGGTGTCGCGAAGGAGAGTAGGCCAGAAATATCCATAGTTTAAGATTTTGCGGCGAGGACCTTGCTCCAGAGTGAGCGCCACATATCCCTTCGTGCACTTCCTTCAAAGCGTACTGGGCTTCGTCCGGGGAGAGACACCTCAAGTAGGGTTTGCCGTCTACTTGGGTGTAGGAGCGTTTGTACAAGACTCCCTCGATGAGGGTGTACCGCTCAGCCCTGGTTCGGATCTTTTGGGCCTCTTTAGGATCTAAGGGAAGGATCCCATCTCTGAGGAACTCGAGCAAAGGCCTCATCCAATTCTCCCCGAGTTGTAAGGGCAGCGTCTTCATCGGCTCGGGGCCTTCTTCCTCGATGCTGGGCTTCAGTAAAACTTCTATTAGGACAGTTTGTTCGAGCCCTTGGAGGGAGGAGGAAGCTAGCTTTGGGAAGGCGTCTGCCTGTGCATTCTCTTCTCGGGGGATCCGCTGGAGTTATGCCTCCTCAAAAAATACCATCAGGTGTTTGACCTTGGCCAAGTACTTGGCCATGCGACCGTCTCGCGCTTCGTATTCCTCTGATACCTGGTTCACCACCAGCTGCGAGTCGCTCAATATCTTGACATGCTTTGCCCCTGCCTTGCAAGCCATGCCTAGGCCTACTATTAGAGCTTCATACTCGGTCTCGTTGTTGGACGCTCTGAAGTTGATGCGGAGTGAGTACTGGAGGATGAAATCATCTGGGCCCGCCAAGATGACTCCCGCTCCCTCCCATCGGCGCAGGATGACCCATCTACATACACTGTCCAGAAGGGGGTTCCTCTATCGCTTTATTGGCCTCGAAAATTGTACTCTCCATTATAAACTCAGCTAGGGCTTGAGCCTTAATAGCGGTTCGAAGCTGATAGCTGATATCATGTTGGCTTAGCTCGATGGACCACTTCGTACGGTGCCCGGAGGTCTCGGACTTGTGAAGGACTTGTTTAAGTGCCGGTCAGTAAGAACGACCACCGAGTGAGACAGAAAGTACAGGCGGAGCTCTCAGGTCGCCATGACCAAGGCATAGGCCATCTTCTCTAGCTTCGGGTAACGGAGTTCAGTGTCTCTGAGGACTTTACTCACGTAGTAGATGGGCCTTTGTGTCTTGTCTTCTTCTCTTACTAAAACAGTGCTGAGGGTCTGCTCCGAAGCGGCAAGGTATAGGTCAAGGACCTCCCCGGGCCTTGGCTTGTTCAAGAGTGGGAGGTTGACTAAGTATGCCTTGAGCTGGTCAAAGGACTCTTGTTGTTGTTGCCCCCATTCAAAGCCTTTAGCCCCCCTGAGGGCCTTGAAGAACGGGAGGCATTTCTCCCCGAATTTGGAGAGGAAATGCCCAATCGCCGCAAGGTGCCCGGTGAGTCTCTGCACATTCTTAACACTGAAAGGGGAGCCATGTTGAGTATGGCCTGGATCTTCTCGAGGTTGGCCTCTATACCCCTTTGGCTGACCATGAACCCCAGGAACTTGCCGGATGAGATGCCGAACGCACACTTGTTCGGGTTCAGTCTCATATTGTGTCTCAACACGTTGAAAGCTTCTTGGAGATCGGAGTCGTGATCTGACTTGCTGACGCTCTTCACCAACATGTCTACATAAACTTCCATGTTCCGCCCAATTTTCTCCTTGAATATCTTGTTGACAAGGTGTTGGTAGGTGGCACCAGCGTTCTTAAGCTCGAAGGGCATGACCCGGAAGCAATACAGGCCTTGGTCGGTAATGAAGGAGGTCTTTGGAATGTCGGGAGGGAACATTCGTATCTGATTGTACCCAGAGAACGCATCCATGAAACTTAGGAGTTCATGGCCCGAGGTTGCGTCAATCAGGGCATCAATGCTCGGGAGCGGGAATAGATCTTCGGGGCAGGCTTTGTTTAGATCCGTGAAGTCAATGCAGATCCTCCAGCTTCCGTTGGCTTTCTTGACCATCACGACATTAGACAGTCACTCCAGATAGTTAACTTCCTGTATGAACCGAGCCCTAAGGAGTTTCTCAACCTCCTCTTTGATAGCTTGCTGACGCTCTGGGGCGAATTTGCGTCGCTTCTGCTGTACGAATTTGGCCCCCGAGGCGACAATAAGGTGATGCATGAGGAGCTCCTCGAAGATCCCCGGCATGTCAATTGCAGTCCAGGCGAAGAGGTCCCGATTTCCCCTTAGGCACTGGATAATGTCGGAGCGAACGGGAGGGGGAAGGACTTCGCTAATCAGGAATTTGCAGGTTGGATCTTCGGAAAAGGCCACCTCTTCTAGCTCATCGACCGGCGTTGATATAGGTGGGCTACTCCCTTGGGGGAGTTCAAGAGCTTCGAGGGAGAGGACAGGTCCTCCCACCGAGGTCATGTAGCACTTGCAGGCTGTCTCCTGGCTTCCTCTGACTTCCCCCACTCCCGCTGTGGTGGGGAATTTCATCTTCATATGGTAAGCCGAGGGTATGGCCTGCAGAGCAGCTAGGCCTGGTCAGCCTAGGATGACATTATAGGCGGCTTTCACATCTACCACCATGAAGTCTATCTGCTCGGTTTGGGTGGTGGGAGTTTTGCCAGCGGTTACGTCGAGAGTTATGACACCCTCGATCATCACTGGCACCCCTTGAACCCGTGCAGAGTGTAGCCGGTGGGCTTGAGCCGATCCCTGGATAGATTGAGCCCCTGGAAGGCCTCCAGAAAGAGAATGTTGACCGAACTACCGTTGTCTACTAGGACCAGGCGCACATCAAAGTTGGCCATGTGGAGGTTTATGACCAACGCGTCGCAATGGGGGGTTCGGACGCCCTCCAGGTCTCTATCTGAAAAAGTGACCGAGACCCCTAGGCCCTTGGGGGAAGACGGCTCTGCACAGACTTTACTTCCCGGACGAAGGCTTTTCGGGAGGAGTTGGAATCTCCCGCCATTGGACCCCCGTGGATGAGATGCAGGATGGCCTCTGGCTCGGAGTCCGGGGTCTCCACGTGTCGCTCGGATCGCTTATTAGCCCCTGGGAGGCGGAGGAGGATCGGCCCTGTCCTTCCTCACAAATCTAGAGAGCTGCCCTCTCTGAACGAGGATCTCAATCTCGTCCTTCAGGGTCCGACAGTCATCCGTGTCGTAGTCATGGTCCCTGTGGAAGCGGCACCACTTGTCCTGGTTCCTCTTCTTCCTCAGGGTGTTCATCTTTGGAGGGGGAAGAAGAATACCCTTTTTCCCAACCTCCATCAGGATGGCTGAGACACTCGTGTTGAGCGGAGTGAACTTCTCGAAGCGGGGAGGAGGGCGACGCTGGCCTCCGTTGTCCTTCTGGAGCTTCTTAGCTCCTTCAGCGCCCTTCCATTTGTTTCCGGAGGACGGTCCTTCAAAAGCAGGGCGGGAGAGGGCTTCTTCCGTTCTGATGTATTTCTCTCTTAAGCAGGAGTTCTGAGAAATCTCGAGAGGGCTTCTTGGCGAGGGATGCTCGAAGGTTATCGTTAGCGACATTGGATTGGAAGGTGGCAGAGGCAACAGACTGATCCAGGAGGCGATGGATCTGGCCACCGCGGTGAAATGTTAAACATAGTCTCTCAGCCGCTCGCCCTTCCTTTGGTGAAGCAATAATAGGGAGAAGCTAATTTTTTTCGGCTCGGCGGCTGCTCACGAAGTGAGTCAGGAAGAGGCCTTTGAGCTGATCGAAGAAAAAGATGAAGGTCGGGGCTAGACGGGAATACCATTCCCTTGCAGGCCCCTTCAGAGTGGCCGGAAAAGTCTTGCAGAGGAGGGCGTCTGACGCCTGATGTATTATCATGGGAGTTTTAAAACTCTTAGTGTGGTCAGCGGGGTCAAACTCCCCATTGTATGATTCAAAATGAGGGGGCTTGAAGTTATCCGGGACCAGTGCCTCCATTATGGTCCGAAAGAATGGGGGTCTGCTGGGGCAGAAATTCCTCGCCCGTTGCTCCTCTCTGTCCAGTCGGCCAAGGTGCCAATCCATCTCGTGGAGACGGCGGTAGACCAAATCTTCCCTCCGATCGTACCTTGCTGAGGCCCAAGCTTCGTCCTCGTGCGGAAGGGGACTGGGAGTGCGATGACGATAGCTCGGGCCGCTTGAGGACTGGGCATATGGTGCCTACAGTCTTGGGCAGATTGAGGACTAGGCGCCCGCTGACCATGGTCGAGGGCAACATTAAGGGCCCTCAGGACTGCCTCATGGAATTGCTGGAACTCTGCCCTCGTGACCGGGGCCTCCTGCTCCCGGTGGTCGCGAGGGGTGGGTCAGCCGACTGGAGAGCGGCTTCTCCTCTGACGATGCTGGGGTGACTCCCTCCGCCTCCTGGGAGAGTTGGACCTTCTGCGATCGGGTCTGCGGGGTGACCGGGCTCTAGGGGACCGGATCGTTGGACCCCTTTGGTCTCTCGGCGGGGGATCCCGTCGGGTCCGCCTCTCGTCTAGGCGGGTCCGAAGGTCTTCCCCATACTGCCTGATGATGATGTTCCGGAGATCCTTTGGCGTAGGGGGGCTATGCAAGGCCATGGAGTCCGACGAGGGGTTGTGTATTGATACATGGTCACGGTCAAGAGGTTGCACTTGCCGCTCCAGCGGAAGGATCCTGCGAGAGCCTCTTGAGGCTCCTGAGGAGCCTGTTGGGGCTGTTGTTGTTGGGGAAGAGGTTGTCCTGGCTGCGGTGGCTGGACCGGTTGATGGAGAGATTGTCCAGGCTGCTGGACTTGTTGTGTGGGTTGAGGGGAAACCTCAAGTACTGGAGGAGGAGAAGGTGCGGGAGTTTCTCTGCGGTTCGAGACCGCTGTCTTTCCCTTCTTGGGAGGCATGGCTTGAAACTAATTTGGCTGGTGAGGGAGGACTAGATCGTTGCTTCTACTTCCCACAGACGGTGCCAATCTGTTGCTGCTGATTTCGGGTGTTGGAGCAAACAGACGAATTTGTAAGTTCTTTGAGAAAAATAGTAGAGCGAACCTGTTGACTTCGCCTATGTGTTGACTTGTTCCTTGCCGCTGTCACGAACCTGCACAAAGTTCGATACACCGGGATGGATCCTGGCGACGAACCCTCCAACGCTCTTGTCAATGACCAGAAAGATCAAGAAAAAGCTTTAGGTAGGCAAAGATTCATTACCTTGTAACGATGGGAGGAGGGGGGTATTTATAGCCGCCTTAGGGACCTGTTTCAAGATAAGAACAAATCTCTACTTTCCGGTGTGGATGGATAAGAAGAATCGTTTCGTGATATCCGAAGCTTATTTAACTGCCCCTTATGGATAAGCCCGAATTTGAATTGCCCTCTATCCATCTGGATTGGGTGGTAATGGGTTGCTACCCATACCCAATAGAACAGATCCGTTCATAGGTTGTTGGGCTTTGAAGAAATGTCCAGTACCATTTCAGACCCGTTTGTGGTGGAAGTTACTGTTTTACCCCTGAGAGCTTTAAGATCCGTGCCCAATTTGAACGCTCCTGATTTAGTCCTATTTTTAGCCATATCACTTTTATAGGTAGCACTTCCAAGGAAATATGTCATGTCAATATGATACAATTAGAACCAAAAAATGATGCCAATGAGTTGGATAATAATCATTAAAACAAGAAAGAAACTCAAATTGAACGGAATCAACCAAGTAATCTAAGAAAAGGCAGACTAACCTTCAACACCATTTTGACCACCGTATCAACATTTGTATGAAGAAATTTGTGAGCAAATCCAAGAAAATGCACTACCAACGAGCTATAGAATAAGTAGTTAGACGCCACATAACTTTCCCAAACCGGTGTATACACAGATTTCTCTTTGCATCCCTCTCTCAGGTCATTACTGCTCTTCCCTTCATTCTCACTCCTCAAATTATCCGAATTGTGAACGAGCGACAACTCAAACTCTGCAAAATCATCCAAGGTAGTCTTCCACGGCATCAAATAGGTAACCCACAACGAAAACACCTCCGCAGCATTCTTGATTGAAGTCCCCATTGGACAAAACAAGAAACTCCTTAAGACAAACCTATACAACGGCCTCTGTATCACCAAATTCCAAGACCCAACACCGGTACTACTCTCACAAACAATCATCTTACTCCTCGGCCTCTCAAACTCAACCTTCCCGTGACTCTCACCATTATACTTCCCTTCACTAGAACAACTCAAGCCAATACAATTCAAATACTTCACAAACAGCTTCAACACCTCACCCAACCCCGGAGTCGGTGGGCTCTTCCCAAGAACTGCTCGAAACGGAAACACAACCTCGAACGACCGACAAACACCCACTGGCAATGGCAAAAAATCATTATCCACCATCCAAAAATTCACTAATGCATGCACCAAGAACTCCTCCTGCGCCAGCGCTAGCCTGTCATGACACAATGGCGAGCCGTAATGCAGCAGCGAGCTCTTATCTGATTTGCTTGCACTGGAATCAAAAGAATATGGATACGGAAGGAATACATTTGTACCCAATAAGGAATTAACAAATCAGGATGATTGTGAGAGATGGAAGGAATTAATGAATCAAAGAATTGAATATGAAGGGATCAAAATGGATGGAATAAGACTTGTGTCCAGATCGAGTTGATTATCAAATTATTCATGTGGTTGCATGGCCTGTTTAATGTTGAGTTAATCCTGACCGTGTCAAGCCTGTCTAATGTATTAGTCAAACTAACACATTAGCCAAACCTGAGCTCTGATACCACTAAAACCTTGTCACGCTCCGCTTCCCAAAAATATGGAATACGAGCACGTGACGAAGCCCAGCGGATGATTTTAACATTATCCATAAGCTGTAGGATCGACTCAGCATCACAATAAGAATATAACAACATATATATACAACCAAGCATGCATGAATAATTCATTAAGCAACGGAAAACAATTTCAACATTAATAATATCCAAAATGTTTTCAGTGTCTGCAACAAAGGTAAAAACTCGGGAACAAGTCTTATACAGCAGAAGAAATAAATACCTTAAGGAAAGCAATTATTTAAACAAGTCATTGCTCCAAGCGAAGCCTAAAATGTCTGCTCGTCAATTATAGCAGGCAACTCGTCTCCAAAGTCTGCTTAATAAATATAAAAAGGAAAAACAGGAAAAAACAAGAGAAAATGCCCTTAGTGCAAGCTAGGGCCACAAATAGTGAAAACAAGTACAAGTATGGAGAACAGGAATTGGAATCAAGAATGTAACAGGGATACAACAAGTAGTGGGAATCTAAGAACTAGCTAACAAGAGGGACATCATAGCAAACAGGCTAGCTAACAACTGCTAATGGTGAAACATATGACAGGTGAACCTATAGAGGTAACTAACATCAAGTATCATGTTTCATGTGTCAGGTTTCACGTATCAAGTTACAGGTGTCATGTTCAAGTTTCATGTTCAAGTCTTGTAGTTATTACTATCTTGGTAGCACGATGCATCCATCTTTTTACTACATGGTTGCTACAGTCAAAACAATTGCGTTTAGGCCTAGTAATGGAGTCTATAGGGCGGTGTACTCAGGCATCAAACAAGCAGGTGATCAAACCATGAGCTCTAGAGGTGGCCCCCGTAGGCTCTAGAGGTGGCCCCTGTCACCATGACGTGGCACTTAGTTCGACGTGGCACTTAGTTCCATGTGATCGCAAATATATATCATGTAACCTTGTAATGGGCTCTAAAGGTGGCCCCCGTAGGCTCTAGAGGTGGCCCCCGTCACCATGACGTGGCACTTAGTTCTACGTGGCACTCAGTTCTATGTGATCGCAAATATATATCATGTAACCTTGTAATGGGCTCTAGAGGTGGCCCCCGTAGGCTCTAGAGGTGGCCCCTGTCACCATGACGTGGCACTTAATTCTACGTGGCACTTAGTTCCATTTAACATACAACTTTGGGAAACACGGGCCCCCTTCCGAGTACACTTACCTATGTTGTCCACTCTATAGTCCTTCCCTCAAACCCCGGCTTGTTACATTTGTTCAGCCAGAATTGTGTATTGAAATTTATACACGTGAAACAGGGTTGAAATAATGGGAATTAATTCTAAGAAAAATTGGGGATGTCCTATAGGGTGTCCAGCAACCACATATAAAGTTTCATGTCCAACGCTTGCTGTTTACACAGCTAAATTAATTCGCAAGGTAAAGGTGTAGAACAGTTTTGCAAATCCGCATCTACCGACACAGCTGCAGTAAATCTGCCATAACTCCTAGACCGTAACTCCAAATTCGAAGGTTTCGGAGTCTAACGACATCTAGACATCCAGGTCTACATTTTCTATTCAGGGCTCGGGTTCATATTCCAATGTTAAATTGGTCGAAACAGCAAAAGAAGATTCAGGACAGCAACTCGTAGGAATAACTTACTAGTGTAGATTACATGGAAATTTGTCATTTGGCGTCTAAGTTATTGTGTGATATAAAATATGGAATAATGGTGGTCAAAACAGCAAATAATAAATGTTTTTCAAGTCAAATGATTACAAGTTCATCAAATATTAAATGTAACATGTGTCTATAAATTTAGGGCTCCTTAATTCATATGTTCATGTGTTCAAGGGGTAAAAGAGTTCAAATAGTTATAATTTAATACAAAAAAATTTTGTGACTCTTAGAATTGTAAATTTGGAAGTTCAATATTGATCTACAAAGATATTCAAGGAGGAGTCACAAATCTAACTATTTGTAGTATTTTTCAAGGGGTGCTTGTACTAGAACAATAAATTGTACAAGGATACTTGCCTTAATTTGACGATGATTAGATCCACTTGTTGTAGAAAATTGGGTTAAAAAATCCCAGAAGAAGTCCTCCAAAAGCACGTGTGAAGATCCAATAAAAGAGCCTAAAAATTCCCACATCGGATCGCCAAAACAGCGAACAGCGAACTGGGATTCGCTGCGCCCAGAACACGGGATAGCGAGCGCGGCCAATGGTTGAGCTCCTCCGCAGCGGATCCCTCCCGAACAGCGAACAGCAGATCTGGGATTCGCTGTGGACGAACACGGGACAGCGATCACGGGCGCGAATCTTGGCGTGATCCTATGGTCGAGATCTGATCCCGCCCTTTTCCTCCTTTCTTCTTCCTTCGTTCTCTTCTTCGACGATCACCGCAAGTGAGGGAGAGGGAAGGCGGGGGTTCTTCGATGGCAGCTTTGTGATTGTAGTGACACGTCGGCGTGGCTGCGACGGCCACGGAGAGGCGGCGACGAACGTGGAGGGCGACGCACTCTGTTTGGGTTCAAAGAACAGGGGAGGAGTTAGGGGAGTGGTTCGGTGGTGTTAGCGGCGTGGACGGAGGTTGAGGAGGATGAGGGGGAGATGAGGCGATGGAGGGTGGAGGTCGCAGGTGGAGAAAATGGGTTGGGTTCGAGAGTTTGGGGATGGCGAATGGTGGATGATGGGTTCGGGAGTTTGTTGATGGCGGAGGCGACGGAGGTGTAGAGGTTGTGGTGGTGCTGTGGGTTGATGAGGAGCGGGGTCGAGGTGATGAGGGGACGAGCGGAGGGCGATTGGAGTGGGTTTGGTTGGCGTTGTGCGAAATCGAAGGAGAAGGAAACAGAGGAAGGAGAAGAGTAGCGGCGGGTTAGTTGGGTTTATACAGTGATTAGGGTTGGGATTAGGGTTAGGGTAGGGTTATATAGTAGGGTTTCGGGTTTGATGGGTTTTGGGTATCCGTTTCAAATAGGGTTCAACAGGAGAATTGGTCAAAATACAATAAAATGGGGATTAAAGAGATAAATGAGAAGAATTGGTCAATTCTTCATGAAGAACGACACGAATAGCACACAAATGAAATCGATAAAAGGACCCAAAAATTTGAGTCGAGACAAAAATAATGATTTTATTCGAATAGAAATAGAATACGGGATCTTAAATAGATAATAGAATACAATTGAGAAAAATACTGTGTAAAAATACAAATACGGGGAAACAGGAGTTACATACTGTTACTCTTCAGTGACTGACTAGATCGTCGGAGGGTCTGCCACGGGGGTCAACCCGGTGTTTCTAGACCGAGTGCTGGTACACGAGACCTTCGGATCCGAGCCTCCAGATCCGTGCCGAGCATCCGACCTCCGCCTCGCTCCCGCCTTCTCCCGAGCCATTCCCTCAGCTGAGGATCGGGCGTACTGTCCGTGCCGAGACTTCCGCAAAAATACAAATTGAGAGAACTAACACCTGGCCACCCCCCAAAAACTAACCGCATCACAACCCATCATTTTGAATCAAGCACCAAAATCAATAATAAGATAACAAATAAAGCCCACAAAAATAAACAGAAGGCAATCCGGAGGTGATCACAGTGACATAGTGTACGGCACTAGCTCTGCCCCAACTCCTGCATCTGCTCCGCACCCTCTCGACAGCTACCTACACTATTTATGTTGTTTAAGCAAGCAATTATTTCTTTCTTGAACTTATTACACGAGACACTACTATTCTAGCTAAATTTAATAAATCCCCCTTAATTATTGCTCATTCTTTATAAACTTCTTTCAATTATGTTTTTTTAAATAAAAACCTACTTAAACTTATTTTCTCAAATGCCCCACCATATTTTTTTTGGAACGAAAATGCCCCTTTTAAAAATGTACGGTTTTTTTTGCAATTTAGTTAATTAATTAACAATTATTTACAATTTAGTCCCCAAAATTATGGCATTTTCAATTTAGTTCCCGAGTTGAGTGACTTTTTTTACAATTTAGTTCCTCAATGATGGATGTTTGCAATTTAGTCCTCCAAATATACTATTTGCAATTTAGTCCCCTAATTAGAGTGACTTAATTATAAATTTTTAACATTTTATTCCTTCAATTCATGGGTATTTTTTTTTGTTGTCCGGCATATCATGGTATTTGCAATTTTCAAATTGATTAAATCATTCTAATTAGGGGACTAATTTACAAATGCTATGATTTGGGGACTAAATTGTAAATAACCGTCAATTAAGAAACTAAATTACAAAAATATCCTAATTGAGTCATTCTAATTGATGGAATAAATTGCAAATGCTATAGTTTGGGGAGCTAAATTGCAAATATTTGTTGATTAGGGATTAAATTATAAAATATCTTTCATATTAAAATAGGGGCAGTTTTGTCCAAAAAGAATGAAGGCATCTTAGAAACTAAGTTTGACGAGGTTTTGAAGAAAAAAGTAGTTGAGGGTGTTGAAAATAGTAATTCAAATATAGTTTAACTTGGTAAGGATTAAAAATAAGTTTTGATTTAATTAAGAGGGTTAGTTTTAAAGTTTAAGTTATTGGTTATTTAGGATAACTATGATTTTTGATAATCATACGTTAGTTTTATAAGAGTTTGAATTGGTGTTGAATTCTAAGATGGTAGTAGCCTATATAAATGCTAGCATGAGTAATGTAATTATTTAGAAGTAGATTAATAAGTGAGAGTTTATGAAAAGTAGAGAAAGAGATATTCGGAATTGAGAAAGTTTAAAGTTTGATAATTTCATGGCTTCATATTAAGTAGTCTATTGCTCCATATTTTTTAGGATGATATATCAAAGAAAAAGTTTGACCCTTAAAACAAGTACCAACAGTGGTATCAGAGCGGGAAGATCCGTCGGAGGTAGAACACCCGAGGTAGAAGCTCATAGTCGGAAGATCGCGTAAGAAGATAATGTGATTGTTACAAGATTTATAGAAGACATGTGGCTGAAGAAACTGAATTTATCAAACTACTTAAGATGGAGTGTCTTGACAAAATGCTATCTTGAAATTCATAGTTTATGGACAGCAATTTATGAAGATGAAGATAGATATTGGAAGTACTCCAAAGGATCGAACAAAAGAAAAAAAATAGAATGTGCATAAGAAATCATCCAAGGGTGGGTGCACTATGAAGTTTTGAAGTTAGTTGAAGGGTTGAAGTCTCCAACAGAACTTTGGGAAAAACTTGAGGAGCTCACAAGAAACAATAAATGTTTGACTTTTTCGTATACCGAATATTATTTTATTGATATCTACAATATTAATTTTGAATATATATGAAGATGGTGAGAAGAAAATTATCATTGTGAAGATGATGAGTTTGAAGAAGAGGAAACTCTTGAAAAGATATAGTTGTTGCAAAAACTGAATGTAAGACAATCGAAGGAGATGAAGAAAAGAAAGTGATAGAAAAATATATAAACTTTGAAAGGAAGGATGAAAAGGAAAAGGTACAAGAAAAGATAAAGTATGAAGATTTAGTCTGAAGATGTGTGAAACAAAAAGTAGTACAGATGGAAGAAGATGAGGCACAACAAGTACTAAAGGTAGAAAAAGATGTGACACACAAAGTAACAGAGACGGAAGAAGTTGATGCACACAAAGTAAAACAATTGAATTGGAAGGAGAAAGACAAAGAAGTTGTAGATATTCCCTTCGAAGAAGAAATGGAGGAAAAAGAAAAGTAAGTTTCAGCTAGTCTAATCCTACATCACTCACCACATTCAGCCAATACTACCTCATCAACGAGATATACTACAAATTGTGATCCAGTTGTGTTCGAAAAAGCTATAACAACAGAAAAGTGGAAGACATGGATCTTAGATCTTGAAGTCATAGAGAAGAATAATACATGAGAATTCATAAGTGTAGAAATTGAAGTTGTAAAGAAAGAAAATACATGGAAGTTAATTGAAATTTTTTAAGTGTATAAAGTTGTGAAGCAGAAATTCAAGTACAAGCAAGATGGTTGGACTGATCGTCATAAAAGAAAGAATCATGGTGGAGGGCTACAAGATAAAGAATATGATTGATTATCATGAGGTGTTTGTTCTAGTTGGAAGGTTAGAATTTGCTGCTAAAAATCGATGGAAGATTCATGAGATGAATATGAAGTCTGATTTTGTCAAAAGATGTGCAAATATGAAGAATCTATTTTTATTTGATGGGTAAGTAAAAGTTTTACTTCAATAGAGATGGCGATTGAGACGGTAGCATACAAAGCTTTCACCTCAACAGATTTGGTGACGGAGTTGGTAGTATATAAAATCAAGGCATTAATGACAGCAAAGGCACTTCGTGGCCGATTTATCAACAATGAATTTAATGTCATATCATGGCAATTAAAGATTCTATGCCGGCATTTTCGATTGCGGAAACAAATTCTATTTTCTTTGTTTTTTTACAAGTTATCATTCTATATGGCTGCAAGGAATTTTTGAAGAACTAAAGCATCGTAAGGATGATGGAATTAAGTTTTGGGATAATAGTTTGGCAATTTCTTTAATGAAAAATTCATTGTTCCATGAAAGGAGCAAGCATGTCAAAGTTCGTTATCACTTCATTAGAGATTTAGTCACAAAGACAGAGATCGAGTAGTTCAACGTCCAAGGAGAAGATCAAGCTATAGATAAAGCCTTTGAAGAAGGACATATTAGACAAATTTAGAAGATTGCTCGAGATGTGCTCACCGAAAGATTTGAATTAAGGGAGGATATTGAAAACAATTATTTAAATCTAGTTTAACTAGATAAGAATTAAAAAGGAATTTTGATTTTATGAAGAGTTAGTTAGTTTTAAAGTCTAGTTAATAGTTAATTAGGAATTTTTAGGCACAACTTAAAGATGAGCAATTAAAGATCTATATGATATAATATTGGGATTGCATATTTTCTTATAGAGTATTTGTTGCAACTTGCAAACATTAGACATTCTGACTGTAGTGGGTGAATCCATCAGAGCATCTGTAGTCGTCGACACCCAAATTTTGGGTATTTGACAAATAGAAATAGGAAAAAAGGCGGCGCTCTGTAGTCGTTGTTAGCCAAAATTTGGCTTTTACAAAATCTAATAGGACGGACGGATGATAATTTTCCGTCCGACGTTAAAAAAAACCTTGAAAAAAAATAATTAAAAAATGGGAATTGGCCAGGTGATAGTGACATTTGAACACCCAAAAAAAATTCATTTGAATCCTTGATGTGTAGGACGAGGTATAATATTCCGTTGGAGGTTTTTTGGCCTTTTTCAAATGGACCGGAAGGGAAATCATTTCCCGTCCGACCATTTAAAAAACAAATAAATTAAGGGACGGGAAATAATCTCTCGTCCGATGAATACGCGTGAAAAAAATCTCTCGGACGAAAAATAATCTTTCGTCCGATCGAACGGACGAAAGATTATCTTTCGTGAGCTATATTTTGGCAATTGCCATTTCGTCTGCCAAATATGGCTGACTACTGTAGCATCGAAACCCAATTTTTGGGTATTTGGCCAACGCCTACAGATGCTCTCACTAACTAGTTTCTATGAGTTCATTTATGCATGTCTTCATCATTCACCTCCTCCTTAACTAAAAGGCCTTTCATATATAACGTACTTACAAATACATGAAACTATAAACAGTACAATTTGGGCTTCTAATAACAACACAATTTGTTTGTTCTTTTTCCCCCTCAATTTAATCATATCGGATTTCCATGCATGAGTCAAAATAACACAAACGCTAGGAACTCACTTGTGCACTGTTGAAATTATGGTAAGTGTTAATGTGTATATTCTGTTTCCTAATCTATAGGAAATATATTCCCCAAATCTCTCAATCTCATTTCTTCTCCTCCAAGAATGTAAATCCTTATATATAGATGTATACAGTAAAGAATAAGATATATGAATAAAAATATTTTTTCCCAAATATGTTTTCAACATGGTATCAGAGCCTAACCAGATCTAGGCTAACTTAAGAAGAAGAAGAGGAGGTGATCAGATCTTACACCTCCATCTTCATCCGATCCCAACCAAAACCCGATCCCCAAACCTCCTCGTCATCGTCCACAGATCCCGTCGCTGACCCTCACTGCTCTCCCTTTTCGTCAATGCCAGCAGCCCAATCAAAACCCCCATCGAGCTACCCCCTTCTATTCGAAGCTCCGCCCACACCCCCGTTGTAGCCGCCCAGATTCGACGAACCCCGTCGAACCCCGAGCTGCCCTGCCTGCGTCGATCCCTGTCGACCCAGATCCTGTCGATGCCGCACCCTGCCTCGCTATCGTTGCCAGACCACCGCCTTCCTCCGTTCTCTCCCCTTGTCCAGTCGTCGTCGAGCGGCTCGAGCCAGCGACACTGCCGACCAAAGCCTATCTCGGTTGCTGCCATTGTCGCTGTTCTTTCTCTATTGTTACTGTTGCTGCCATTGCCTCTTTCTCTCTCTTACCGATAGTCGTTATTGTTGCTCTGTTGCTATTGTGATCTCTTGATCTAATTTATTTAGATCTGATTTGCTGTTGTACTTCATTGGTGTTTGATGCTCACTGCTTGGAAGACAACTTGTTCTCCTTGTTGTGTTGCTATGGGACAATATCTGTATGAGTCAAGAAAGTGTATTCATTGTGGCAAGATCGGCTATACGAAAGCTCGTTGTTATAAGATTGTCGGCTGTTCGGAGAACTGGGATCATATCAGAGATATTTGGAAGAAGACTTGAAATCAACCCAGTGTCGCAGTTGGAGTTGCTGATCGTGCTGCTGCAGATAATGATGGCAAGATTTTTTCTGCCTCTGTTATGAATAATGCGAATAATTGATTCGGGTGCTACCGACCATATGACTTTTGATTCTAGACAAGTCCAAAATTTTTAACCATCCACCAAATCAACTGTGTCCACTGCCAATGGTGATCCTGCCATTGTTACTGGCGAGGGTTCCATACCTCTCACAAATAACCTAACCTTAGATACTGCCCTAGTTGTGCCATCCTTGAATTTTAATTTGTTATCTGTTGCTCAAATAACTACTACCATACATTGTATTGTAGTTTTTTGGCCTTCACATTGTGTGTTTAAGGATATTTGGACTTGCAAGAAGATTGGTTATGGGGTTAGATACGGGAGGCTCTATTACCTGGATTTAGAATCTGAAAGTTCAAGCAATTTGACTCAAGCTATATGTGTGGAAGGAACTGAATGTGAGACGAAGAAATCAGATATTTGGTTATGGCATCGACGTCTAGGGCATGCTTCTTTTGGTTATTTGAAGAAATTATTTCCAAGTTTATTTTTGAAGATGGATATTTCTGTTTTTCGGTGTGATGTGTGTGAACTCGAAAAGGGTCACCGTGTCTCGCTTCCCCCAAATCCAAGTAAAAGCACTCTTCTATTTATGATTATTCATTCTGATGTTTGGGGTCCATCTAAAAACACTACGTTCGGAGGAGCCAAATGGTTTGTGTAACACCCAAAAAAAAAATTATTTATTTTTAAATTTTTTTAAAACTAAACCTCTAAATTCAATTCTCTCAATTTCTATATCACTTTAAACATAGTCTAAGATAGGTATATTTCAAATAAAATTTTGGCAGAGTCTCCCTTGAAATTTCTACCCCGAAACACAAAAGGCTTACGGAATTCTGCTCTAAATTCCGTAGCTCACAACACATGCAATATAATCATGGGCTCCTCAGGACAAAATGAGCAGAATCACACAGGCAATATAAATATCATGCTCTGGGGGCCAAACTCATAACAGAATATCAAATATTAAATAAAAACCATAAATTCCTTTAAAAATATATAAGATTTTTGTAAAGATTTAGGAAAACCTTTTTAAAAGCCAACCACAGAACCCAATACTCCACAACGAGGCAGGTACGGGCTTTCTTACTTCATCACAACCTATGTATATGTACTTTTACCGTAATACAAAATAATACATTAGCTGTCCACATTTCTTTATGTGCTAAGTACATAGAATCTATCATTTCAACAAGAATATAATATCTAACTCTATATCTACCTCGCCAGGCTGCTAGTAAACCTGCAGGAGAGTTAGGGTTATCCACCCTCAGGGAGGGACCTCCCTAACCCCCAGAAAATATCAGGGGTTAGCTATTTCTGGTGTGAGTATAATTATTAATCTAATAAATTATTAAATTGTATAAAGAAAATAAATTAAACTTACAAACATCAAGATAAGAAGATGCAACCTGAAATCTGAACATAAAAACATCACCAATACGATTTTATATCGAAATACTCTTCAAATCTGCATCCAACTATGTAATTGCCCATAACTTCACACATTTCACTATATGCTTCACATCAAACTCATATATATCCTTATTTTACATTCGCATAATACAAATTCACATACAATCCATTACTCTTCAATTTAAATTCCCTAACACGAATATTCCATAATTATCGTCATATCAGCATTTCGCTATTTATGTGAATATAACTACATGATGTTATTACATCTTTTCTTCATCTCTATTTAGCCATGCACTTCATTTACTTGTATTATATTATCAAATCACCGATTCATCCTGGGAGTTATGCCAAGGCGAGTAGTTCCCCGACACACTTTCAAGGTACACAAACTTATAACACAACATACTTTCTTTAATCACCATTTTCATAACCACTCTCATAATATAGGTATTTATTTTATTTTATTGTATTATAACAAGTATCACATCATAAACATATGCATATATTCTCATAATACCACATTCATTCATGTCTTATGACACAAATATAACATCTCATTGCCCATTGCAATTTACTCACATTTCATCACATCGTTAATGCATCACTAATTAGAATGCTTATTCCCATTGCATCAAAAACATGTTTTATAGTTCATTCTCATCTCATTATATCACTTAGTTACTACTCAATCTTATTGAGAATTAAACTTACTTTCATTTTCACTTGTATCTCAAGTTACCAGTAATTTCACTTTTATTCTCATCAATTTATACTCCATATCCCAAACATAGTTCGGGCAATAATATATCACACCCCAAAGCCGATAGCTTGGGTAATAATCACCGCACCCCAAACACATAGTCTGGGTAATATCACATCACATCTCAAGCCGATAGCTTGGTTATTAATTTACTTCAATTGCTTTTCATCTTCATTTTACTTTATTCTTTATTTCCATTATTCATTACCAATATCATGCCACTCACCCTGCGAATTATGCCAAGGCAGGTAGTTCCTACCATTTCCACAGAAATAGCGGGCGAGTAGTTCCTCGACACAATCAAGGTGTATCAACTCAAATCATCCTGTATTTCACTTTAATAAACATTCTCATTACACAATTACTTCATACTATTCATATTAACACACGTCTCTTTTACTTTTCATTTTAAATTAACCACAAGCTGCATTTATCATTTCTTTTCATACACAAACTCATAATTTGTATTCCTTCATATTCATTTCATTCACAACTACTTTCTTTACTCTCACATTTATATTTACACTTAGTTATTTTATTAGTTTGTCGACCAGTGAGGCACATCATCCCAACATACTGAAAGCCGACAGCCCAGTAAACACGCGGCCCGATGTTCTCCCAGAGTCTTACTCGTCCGAGGCTACGTCTTCCTCCTAGCCGAACTAGCGAGGGAACCACTAACCCCAAGTAGAAGTTAGGTACTTCCTCCCAGCCGAAGCCAAGAGGGAAAAACCACTAACCCCAGGTAACCTGGGTACTTCCTCCCAGCCGAAGCCAAGAGGGAAAAACCACTAACCCCAGATAAACTGGGCACTTCCTCACGACAGCTGTCATCGAGGGAACAACCGGGCCTCAAGCCGATAGCTTGGGTGATAAAAACCACTTATCCCAAACATAGTTTGGATCCACTATTCCCAAGCCGGTCCTTGGGTATTAGGAGGTTTAGCACAAACCCTCAGGATTGCTGTAGGTACTGATCAACAAAACCATCTGTTATTAGCATTAACCATTTCAACTTTCTATCTTACTTCATCACACAATCATTTCACTTTTGATTTACAACGAGTCATGTCTTTGACTTTAACCACGTGAATTAGTAACACATTTTATTAGCAAGTACCATCTTATCTTTTATCTTAAATTTTGATGCATATCCGTTGTCCACAATATTAATCATCATATCATTATACCACATTATGCATACACCCTGTCGTTCAACATATAAAACCATCATATCATATTATTGCATAATATTAATGCGCCAAGATATTTATTTTGCCATAACATCCCACATTAAGAATCCCATATTATTCATTACCTCATTGTACCATATATAGGCATACGCCAAGTTATAACATTAATAAAAGTACTACATTATGTTATTCCATATCGTAAGAGTATCAAAATGTATAATTCATCACATTATAATATCATAATATTGCTTGTTAATCACTTCAAACACAATTGTAATGTAAACATATACCCACTTACTAATTTCATCAATTATCACATCACGAGTCAATATCATGATATATATATATATCCACACATGCGGATTTCCAAGAAAAGGGGCCAAAATCACTTATTTCCTCTAATTAAATCTCATAATATCCAATTATAGCATACTAGCTCATACACCAAGTCCCATGTAAGTAAAATCACCTATAAGGGCCTATATGTCCCAAAACATGCACAAAACATGCACTATAAATACACGGGTTTCCAAAACATGATCACAATCACTAATTTCGTCTAATTACATCTTATAACATCCATCCATAGCATGCTATCCCATACACAAGGCTCCGCATATACCAAATTACCTATATCGGCCTATATACCCAAAAACATGCACGAAACATGCACGAGATAAAAGTATGCATAAAAAATTTAATATATTTAGTTTTTATACATCAACACATCAAATTAACCCATAATATAGGTTTTATATACTTAAAATAGTTAATTTCACCAAATATCTCAAAAACCCAATTTCAGACCCTAAAAAATCCGTATTTTCATTGAAAATTAATTTTTGGCATAACTTCTACAAAATATATCAAAAAGCCACGAAATTTGGCCACAATATAAAATATTTATAGATACAACATACTCACCTGACGGATCGAGCAAACGATGTCCCACGTCCGCCCGGTAGCCAGTCGAAGTTTAACTTGTTCCACCTAATTGGAAAATTATAGAACCGATTAGCTTAAAACTTAAAACGTGACCTACGAACCTCCAAATTCGAATCCGTCTTCACCCACGTGTCATAAATGACATATGTAGGTGAGTTACATCGATAGATTTCGAATTCGGGTCCCAATACAAAAACTCACTCATTGATCGGAGGCTTCCTATTATGAAAATTCCCTACCTCCTAATTTCTTTAATATCTTTTTCCTAATATCTCAAATTAGGGTTAATAATAATAATAGGACTCAATTACACCTCCGAACCTAACAACTTCTCAACTCAATCTCGCTCGGGCATTCCACCGAACACCCGGCGTGCATAAAAATTATACTTTCATTCTCAATATTTTCCATTAAGTTCTAAGTCTACAAAATTCATTCTAAATTCATATTAATACTCTCACACTATTCTACAACCCCAAATCCGTTTTCTAAAGTCACTGGAATCAAGTTTCTTACACAATTTCACATGCCCTAAAATTTGGCTATATGCCAAAATCACCACTTCTCAATTTCACCATTATAAGCACAAATTCTAACTCCTAATATGTTCTATATGCTCTATCCATCTCCCTACATCAATTTCTAATAAAAGAAATGAAAAGCATATAATCTAATAAACTATCATACAATTTAATATACCTTCTTGAAACTTTCTCGAAAACCAACACCACTACGTAAAAGAGCACCCTTCAATTAGCCAAAACCCTAAAATTTATTTGAAAATTGGTGGAGATTTGATGGGAATTGAAAAACCCTAAAAATTTGGGTCTTCAAAGGGGTTCTGGCCGAAAAGAAAAGGAAAGGAAAGAAAAAATGGATCTGGACGTGAAGGAGAAGGAGGAAAGAAAGAAATTAAAACAAAGGAAAAATTATATATAGACCCCTCTTTGACTTTTCCTTTACTTCTATGTTCTCAGTTCATCTTTCAACATGAACTCCAATTAAATAAACTCCACCAAATAACTAAATTAATTAAATAATATATATATAATAATAATAATACATATTTATGCATAATTGTGATCAAAATCAATAATTACGAACGATAGCAATACATATAAATATGTATATATACGAATATCGCAATATTTCAGAAAAATACTTTCAACTTCAAACTATAATTTAATAACTCAAAAATTTAAACCCCCTATAATGAACAAATACCTCAAAAAAATTTCGGGTCAAATCGGATTCGTCGTCTCCGAGAAAACTCATATCAAAACTCCTATATTTTCAATTTTTCCCGTTTACCCCAAAATATCAATTTAATCATTCTAATACTAATAAAATCAATTAATAGGGGTAAATATACTCAAAAACATATTTTAAAATAATTTAAATCAATTAATTTAGGAATTAAAAAAAATAGATGTTACATTCTACACACCTCAAAAGAAGCTCGTCCTCGAGCTATGGGGATTAAGAAAACTCCTCGAACAAATTCAAGATACCTCATCCACACCATTTCCTAGGATTTCCAGGTACATTATCAGCATCAGTACTTCATTGCACCATTAACAACTAAACAACTTGTCGTCAGGTCTACCGCACTATCGATTTACAATAACCACTAGTTTCATATGATCTGTCACATCCAGTGCCACATCTAGCTGGACTTCAATTTATGGCGGCTCCACAACTTGAGATAAATCTCTCACACCCCTTTTTTAAACATAAAACAAGAAATACATCAAGAATGCTTGGCGTCTCAAAGGTAAGCGTCAAACGATATACCACAGTTCCAATTCTTTCTATAACTCTGAAGGGTCCGACAAACCCCCAGGTCTAACTTTTCCCGGTTTCTAAAATGGCGTACTCCATGAATAAAGGATACTTTTAAGAATACCAAAATCTTCAATTTCTAACTTCAAGAGGCTTTCGCCGCTGATCTGCGTCACCTTTTCTTTTTCGACTACACACCTCAAAAGAGGCTTATCCATGCTCACCTGATAATTAATATTTTTCCTTGTTCCGGACCAATAAAATATTCTCCTGGAACCTTGATTCATCTTCATGCCACCGGGATAGACAATATACTCAGCATAAGGAACATTCTCCATCACCCGCTACCTAAGCCATCCTCATCAAGAACACCAAATCTACGATAATAACAAGGATTTTTCCTACTGCCTACTGACCAATCTGCATTACATTCATTAATCACATCCAGAATTCGACCATGCATCCTCTGTCGCAAGCAGAAATTCGAATTCAAGTTTGACTGATCAACTGTAGGATAGACAGCTGTATTGATAAACTACCGATATATAAGGTCGGATCAACCTCTACTACGGAAATAAAATCAAATTGATCTAATGAATTTAACACCGCCCACTCCTGGGACGTCATTAAGACCAAAACCTTCTTTCCATTTATAGCATTCATCACCTTATTTCTTTCCCGGGTAGTATTTTATTTCCATACCAAGCTACCAAGGTACTCAAGCCACGTTTATTGCCTCCTGCTAAAATCATTTACAAGAACAAGCGTTCACTCTTACGATCACAGAAAAAGCTAAAACTATTTTCTGAAAAACTAATTTCTCAACACCTTCAATACATGCCCTCCTGTTACTAATTTCAAATCTGCCTAATTCACGCACTCCGTATAACCACAACTGCCTCAATATATAAGCCACAAGCTTACCTTCATGCATCAAACTGCACCTGATCCTGTACTACATGCACTCCCTTCTCGGGATGATCAAAATATGAGTTGTCGTTAATCTTTCTTTAACCCTTGAAAATATCTTTCCACGCTGTTCAGGTCATACCAATGGCTCACTCTTTATGATAAAATGAGTCATCGGTACAGCAATAATAGAAAATTGAGGAATGAACCTCCGATAACAGCCAGTTAAAATCAAGAAACTATGAATTTCCAACACATCCGAGGGTTATTTCCCGTCTTTTCACCCTTTGTAATTTCCTTCGAATCCACAAATACGCCTTCAACAGACACAATGTGTCCCAAAATTCACACTTCTCGCCCCAAAAATAGCAATTTATAGACTTATCATACCACTTCTGGTCCCGACATATCTATCAATGCTACACCATATAGCAAAAACATACCAAATTATCATTTACAGATACAATCACAACCCGTCGATATAAGGATAAAAAGGTCCATTCACCATATCCAGGAAAATGCAGGGACATTCGTCAACCCCAAAAGGCATCACTGAGAACTCATACAATCCACACCGAGTACAAAAAAACAATTCCTGAGATATTTCCCCCTTCAATACTCCTCTAATGGTACTCGATCTGTCATCTCCGGCTGTATAAACAGTATAGCTCACCGCAACAGATCAAGCAACTCCTCTAGTCTTGGTAACGGATATTCATTCTTACTAGTCATCAGATTCATTTCACGATAATCAATACACCATCTAAGGGGACCATTCTCCCATATATTAGAAAGTTTACAAACCACATTAATGGTTTCAATCTTCACTTCGGGTTTTACCACCGAACTCAATGGTCATCCTTACATCATCCGGATCATTTCATACCATCAGAAATAGGGTCTCATCAGGTTGTCTCACCCGAATCCTCCCCGCACCATACCCCAACTATGCATATGACCTGCATAACCCTTCACAAACAATCAATCTCCCCAAATATGGGATAAAAAACCATAACCACACATCACTCCTCAGTCTATAAAATATACATCTATAGGACATACGCCCATAGGACCTACACAAGATCTCCAGGGAATAGCCCCTTTACGGCACACGGCAATCAATATAATGGAACACTCCAATAGTACACAAATTCAAACCGGGGTTTCAAATGAGGACAAAACATATGCAGGACTATGAAAGGTAATGCTGACCCCAAGTCAGACAAGAGTCTAATAGGGATCACTTCGTTCCATAATATAATTCGTACTCAACAAAGCACCTGCAAAACATAAAACACACTTCCTATCTCCGACTAAGCAATAATGAACTCATACTCACATGACAAGATCACTAGGATTAACAAAAATTCCTAGTTAACCTAAGCTCTGATACCAAACTGTAACACCCCAAATTTTATTTATTTATTTATTTATTTTTTTGAAAACTAAACCTCTAAATTCAATTCTCTCAATTTCTATATCACTTTAAACATAAACTAAGATATGTATATTTCAAATAAAATTTTGGCAGAGTCTCCCCTGAAATTTCTGCCCCGAAACACAAAAGGCTTACGGAATTCTGCTCTAAATTCCGTAGCTCACAACACAGGCAAAATAATCATGGGCTCCCCAGGCCAAAATGAGCAGAATCACACAAGCAATATAAATATCATGCTCTGGGGGCCAAACTCATAACAGAATATCAAATATTAAATAAAAACCATAAATTTCTTTGAAAATATATAAGATTTTTGTAAAGATTTAGGAAAACCCTTTTAAAAGCCAACCACAGAACCCAATACTCCACAACGAGGTAGGTACGGGCTTTCTTACTTCATCACAGCACTATGTATATGTACTTTTACCTTAATACTAAGTGAAGTTCAAACTCTTGCCTATGATGGAGTGGTTACCATTCAGACTGAACAATCGGATATAAGGAGAGAAAATTGGGATGTAAGTAATGACGATCACTTGAATGAAGATTTGGTTGAGGAAGAAGATTTCCACGAAGAACTGCAATCAGTGCCGAACCTCCATGAAGATGAGCCATCTCTACCATCAGCACCGCTAGAACCATCTCCACCACTAGTACCATCAGATCTATCTCCACCCCCAGCAGAATCCCAAAATTAATCGTCATACTGTTCGAAGCTCTAAGAAAAGAACTCCCAAACCGTACTACTATAGGTATCCCAAAACCCACTTATGGGCTTGATCCCACTAGTAAAGTCAAGGATCCCATGAGTCATTATGTGTCCACTCACGGATTGTCTGAATCAAATAAGTTATTTGTGAATCAATTATATGTTGTATCTATTCCTAACAGTGTGCAGGAAGCCTTAGCTGATCCAAGGTGGAAAGTAACTATGGATGAGAAGATGGAGTCCTTGAAGAAGAATGAGACTTGGGAGATAGTCGAACTGCCAGCAGGGAAGAAGCCGGTTGGATGCAAATGGGTTTATACGGTGAAATATAAGTCGTATGGTTCGATAGAGCGGTACAAGGCAAGGCTGGTTGCCAAAGGGTACACTCAAACTTATGGAATTGATTATAACGAAATATTTGCACCTGTGGCGAAGTTCAATACTGTTCGAGTTCTACTGTCATTTGCTGCAAATCTTGACTGGTTGTTGGAGCAATTTGATGTGAAGAATGTCTTTCTGCATGGGGAATTGACAGAAGATACTTATATGGATCTACCACCAGGATTAAATAGACCAGTCCAACACAGTAACAAAGTGTGTCGGTTGAGGAAGGCACTATATGATCTCAAACAGTCACCAAGAGCTTGGTTTGGGAGGTTTACAAAATCAATGAGGACATGCAGATATTGTTAGAGTAATTCAGATCATACCATATTCTTGAAAAGGAAAGATGGTAAGATTACTGCTGTCATTATATATGTGGATGACATGATAGTAACTGGGAATGATCCTGAGCAGAGAATGGCATTGAAGAGCTACTTGTCACAAGAGTTCGAAATGAAGGATCTTGGCTCTTTGAAATATTTCATTGGTATTGAAGTTTCTCGCTCGAGAAAGGGTATATTTCTGTCTCAAAGAAAGTATGCTTTCGATTTATTGAAAGAAAATGGAATGTCTTCTTGTCAGCCGATTGGTACACCATTAGAAGAAGGACTGAAACTTTGCAACGAATCTGATCTTGTGCCTTGTAATGAGGAAAGATATCAGAGATTGGTTGGACGATTGATGTATCTTGTACATACACGGCCATATTTATCATATGCTGTAAGTGTGGTAAGTCAGTTTATGTATGCACCTCAGGAACATCACATGGATACAGTGATGAGAATTGTGAGATATATTAAGTCTGCTCCAGGAAAAGGGGTCCTATTTGCGAAACATGGTCACTTGAAGGTTGAGGCATATACTGATGCTGATTGGGCAGGATCTATAATTGATAGGCGCTCCACTTCAGGATTCTTCACCTTTGTTGGAGGAAATCTAGTTACATGGAGAAGCAAGAAGAAAAATGTTGTTGCACGCTCTAGTGCAGAGGCTGAGTATCGCGGAGTAGCTCTAAGTATAACAGAAGCTTTATGGCTGAAACTCTTGTTGCAGGACTTAGGATGTTCTCCGAATGAACCTATGAAGGTGTATTGTGATAGTTAAGCAGCATGCGATATTGCCGCCAATCCAGTTCAACATGATAGGACAAAACATGTAGAGGTGGATAGATTCTTTATCAAGGAAAAATTGGATGAGAAAGTCATTGAGATATCTAAAGTGAAGTCAGAAGATCAGCTTGCAGATATCCTGACCAATGCAGTTTCGAGTCGGCTCTTCTTGAAATTTGTTGACAAGTTGGGCATGTTCAATATCTATGCATCAACTTAAGGGGGAGTGTTGAAATATAGTAAGTGCTAATGTGTATATTCTGTTTCCTAATCTATAGAAAACAGATTTCCCAAATCTATCACCCCTCAATTTTCTCTCAATCTCTTTTCTTCTCCTCCAAGAATGTAATCCTTATATATAGATGTATACAGTAAAGAATAAGATATATGAATAACAATAATTTTTCCCAAATCTGTTTTCAACATGCACACCAATTGCATGATTTTTGTCAAATAAGTTAACCTAAAAAAAAAAAAAAAAAAAAAAAACTAGAAGATCATAGGTTGTGTTTAAAGTATGGATGTAGGATATAAATGTTGTATAAATAGAATTGATAGAATTTGCTCCCTGCCTATGAAACCAAGCACCAGATAGGACCAAATACATTATACATATGAATTAGAACAACCACAGTTAGGAATTTGCAGGTATTACATCATGCAAGGTTGCATTAAGGAGCACATTAACGAATATAACCAAACAGCACAATTCAAATGAAGTAATATTAAGGTAATGGAGAATCAGCCAATTCTCGTCGGTCATTTCAAATTGCTAAACAACATTCATGAATTATGCTCATTCATATTAATTATGTACGTGCGTTACACGCATTGATAGATTTACAAATGACACTAAGGCCTTCTCCCATTATAAGATTAGAGATTAGAGATAGGAGTATTAATATGTCTCAAGGGTCGGTACTGTAGTCATTCCATGATTCTTTGCAGGATATGTCACGCACGGTTCTAGTATGAGAATACTCTGTGGCAGGTATCTTGAAAACAGGCAATTCCAGCAATGCGACGACATCAAGATACCTCTGCCGAAGTAAAGGACAAACCACGTACACCCAAATGCAATGCAATATACAGGATGACCATGGCATAATCCAAGGGGATCTTCTCTCTTCAGTGTAACCTTTGCTAGCATAATCTTGGTTTCCATTTTTTTTGAACCTGTAGGTGTTATACCCTGTACCAAGGTTGCATCGGTCCGTCAAGAAGAATTAATGGAAAAACTAGTACAGATTAGAACTACTTATGGAAGCTTCTCATCCTTAAAATATCTCCAAATCGACGAAGTGCTTGTTTCTTCTTATTTAGCCTCATTGGCGAATCCATTTCAAACCCGAGATTGTTGTTAATGCCTTCATTCCTATCTTTCGTTGGGGTTGATGGTGCAAGTGAGTCAAATATCGACCCCTCAAGTAGACTTGGGTCTGCCAATGAGTTCCATTTAGTACTTCTCCAATTTTCGGAAGCAAATCTCACAAGTGGCTCATCTCCACCATCAAAGGATCCAAAACTATCGGCGGTTGAGTTCAATGAACTTCTTGCAGTCAACTCCTTCTCGCTCTCTGTTGTTGTGACCTCGCTTGTTTTTCTTCGACTTTCATAATTTTCTGCTGTGTTGCTAAACGAACCCTCTTGCTCTTGCTCATCAGAAAGAATGTCCTTGTTAAGCTGTGAACTCTCATTTCTCCTCTCCATCTGTAAAGCTTCTTTCACTATACTTGATGATTCTTTCACTGCAAGTTTTACGATATCTCTAAGCTTCGATATCTCCTCTCTCGCTGCTTTCTGTGACTCGGACAACCTCTTGTTCTCCCTCTTCGTGTGGGCAATCTCTTCTTCAGATGCCTTCATGCAGTTTAAGAGCCCATTCTCTTTCGCTCTCCATGTAGCTGTTGAGTCTTCAACTTGTAATTTCATCCTCTCTGTTTCGGCTTGTAACCTCTCCAGCTCGGATTTTGTTTGAAAGTAGCTCTTCTTTGCACGGTGAGATTCCGTGGTGACTTCTTTGAGGGCAATGGCGAGATCGTCCATGGCTTTTTTACTCTTCACTTCGGCTTCCATTGCTTGCTTCAGCTCAACGCGAAGCTTTTGGATATCTTTGGGGTCCCCTATCGACATAATGGTGTTCTTCAGATGTTTTATCTGGAGCTTCGCTTCTTCTAGAGAAATAATCGTTTGTTCAAGTTGTTTGGTTTGAGATGCCAGGGAGTCGAGCATGCTTTTCTCAGATTCGCGAACTTTCTCCATCTCTATTTCCAAGATCTCTACCTTGGCAAATGCTTGGCATTTTTCTTGTTTTTCTTGCGCAAGCTCGTTACAAAGTTGAACCAATTGTTGTTGCAAATCAGGGATATCCATGAGAAATTTATTCGATATGGAACTCAACAGAAGGAAGGCGTACGATTGGATCCAAAAAAATATATATAAGAAATTAGGATTGTACGAGGGAAGAAAAGATTGAAGTAAATTTTCTTTATTTTTGTTTTGATTTGATCTCACTTACAAACAAGGGTAGAAGGAAGAGAAATAGAGAGAGCTTGTCGGATTTTCGAGCATGCAAATCCACACATTTCTGTCAACCATCTTAATTTAGCAACGAGTGAGTTATTCTGTTCAGGGCTTGTTAGAGAAAAGAAAATGAAGTAATTGCTTGACCATTAAATTAGATTCCAAAAATAGAATACAAGTTGAGTTTTAGACCTCATATGAACAACCTTACCAATTAGTTTTTCTTGTTTTATTGTTCTGTTTGATTATATAATTCTTTGTTTTTCATTTGATGTAACACTGTACACTACTAGATTATTTCATTCATCAGCCTTATCTGCATTCCAAAGTAACTTCATGTAAATCAACTCTTAATACTAGCATTCGGCTAACAACGATTCGATTTTCGTTAACAATGTTTTCGTTAACAACGATTCGGAATTTCATTCGGCTTTCCTTTCCTTTTATAAGGCCCTTCTAGGTACTCCGGGCAGGCGCGCGGTTCAACTTGATTGGCATCACCTCTATGGTGATGTAGATTCTGATCCTTTCCAGTCTCGATGCTGTGTTCTCTTTGGAAGAGATTAAATCGGCAGTCTTCGGTATGAAAAGTGATTTCGCGCCTGGACCGGATGGTTTCCCTTCTTTCTTCTTCCAAAAATTCCCAGGCTCTCTAAAAGATGACTTGCTTTCCATGTTCACCGAACTCCATCTGGGTGAATTCTCCTTTGATCGTATTAACTATACTCATATTGTGCTTATCCCCAAATTATTGGGTGCCAATAGAGTTTCTGCTTTACGGCCAATTAACCTTCTTAATATTATCTTCAGGGTTATTATGAAAGTTTTATCTACTCGTCTTAGCCTGGTAATCTCTTCTCTCGTCGACCCAGCTCAATCTGGCTTTATAAAAGATAGATTCATTCTTGATAGCGTGGCTACTGCCTAGAAAATTATTCTGGGCTGCCATCAGTCCGGTGCTGAGGGTATCCTCTTAAAACTGGAATTTGAAAAAGCTTACGACAAAGTTAATTGGGATTTTCTCTTTGACATTTTGCAACACCGTGGCTTTGGGCCCAGATGGATTGCCTGGATTAAATCCAGTCTCTTTTCGGATACCTCGTCCATTCTCATTAATGGTTCTGAAGGTAATAAGTTTAAATGTAAACGGGGACTTCGGCAGGGAGACCTGATCTCCCCTCTCATGTTTTCTCTAGTTTCTGATGTTTTTAGTCGGATCCTCCTCAAAGCTTGGAATGCCAATTACATCGATGGATTAGGGGAATTCCATAGCTTTATAGGTGTGCTTAACCTCCAATATGCTGATGATACTATTCTTTTCTCTAAAGCTAATGGGATTGTCTTGCGGAACCTCAAGCTGCTTCTGTATCTTTTTGAATTGCTTCAGGGCTCTCCATCAATTTTAACAAGACATCCGTTCTTTGGTTAGGTGGTTCCACCGACCGTAAGGCCGAGATAGCTCAAATTTTCAATTGTGCTTCCTCTTCCTTTCCTATCCATTACCTCGGTCTTCCTTTAAGATGGGGGAAACTTCATGCGGCGAATTGGATGCCTATGATTGACAAATTCGAAGCTAAATTCAATTCGTGGACTGGTAGATTTCTCTCCAATGGTGGTAGACTGATCCTTATTAACTCGGTTCTCTCGTCTCTTCTCCTTTATATGATATCTTTCTTCTACGTACCGTCCTGAGTTATTAAGAAAATCGACAGGATTAGAAGAAATTTCTTCTGGTCGGGCACTACTAATTATAGAGTCGGGAAACATCTTTATAATTGGATGTCGATTTGTAAATCAAAGAAAGATGGGGGCCTTGGAATTCTTAACCTTAGGAGCCAAAACTTGGCACTTTTAGGGAAATGGCTCTGGCGTATTTTGATAGATGACTCGTCATCCTGGGCTCGTATAATTATTCATAAATATCACCGCTCGTCGCAAAATTTGGGAACTTGTTTTTAATCTCTCTCCTTCTACTTCCCCCTTCTTGAAAGCGGTAGAACCGTTCCGCATTGGGTTACTTAAAATTTGTTCGGACGGGTCTAAAACCAGCTTCTGGTCTGACTTATGGATCGGTAATTATAAGATTGCATCGGTCTTTCCAGACTAGTTCCGACTAGCCTCTAACCCTAACGCCTCGGTCGCGAACTATATGGCGGGGGAAAACAGCCACATTGAATGGATTATTCCATTCAGAAGGGTCCTCCCCCCCTCCGCATTTTCGAACTATGTTCTCCTTCTTTCTGACTTACAAGCTTACTCTTGGAACCACCAAGAAGATGTATCCTGGAGATGGTCATCCTCTGGCTCCTTCACCGTTAAATCTTTTTACTCCTTCATTAACCATGGAGGAGTCTCTTCTCCATCGGCAAAATTTATTTGGAGTTGTATTGCTCCCCTCAAAGCGAAGATTCTTTTTTGGATTACCATTCGTGACAAGCTTTTGATTGAAGATAACCTCAATAAGAGGAATCTTGCTTTATGGCAGCAATGTGATTTTTGCCTTATGCACCATGAGGACTCTAACCACCTTTTCTTGCAATGCTCGTTTTTATCGCCTTTATGGACGATTTGCTTAACCGTCCTAATTGTATCTTCTATTAGTGGACCTTGTGGAGAAACCTCTATGTCAGTCGTCTGGTTCTCAAATCATGGGATTTGTCCATGATGGCTTTGACTTGGATTATTTGAACCGAAAGGAATAATCGCCTCTTTAATAATACCTCTCACGCCATTCGTTATCTTGTTGATGATCTCCTATTCTTTACCAACTTCTAGGCTTCGTCTTTAGCTCTAATAAAGGTGTACGACCTACACCTTCATAAACTTGAAGGAGCGGCGGCTATTTTCTTTCATAATACCTACATTCCGCCTTGAGTGTGGCATGGTGATTCTCCCAGACTTCGGTTGACTTTTTTCTTTTCCTTTTGTTTCTATTTGATTCCTCTGCTCTGTGTGTGTATTTTGGTGTGGGCTTAGGCATTTCCTCCTGTTCTTTTTTACTTCCATGTGTTCTTTACTGTTCTTTAACTGTGTTTTGTTTCTTTAGTTTGTACACAGAGCTGATCTTGGAGCTGCTTCTCGCTTGCACCCCTTACTATGGTCTTCTTTTTCTCTTTGGTTGGCTGGTTAGCTCTGGGGGTAGGAGCTTTAATGGCTCTCCATATTGTTGTTGCTGATGGGAGTTTCTCTCTTGAGCCTCCATGCACCTTTTTGGGGCTGTGTATTTTTTGGGAGCCTTGCTAGCTGTTGTTGCTCTCTTTGTGTCTAACTCTTAATGTATTTTGTTCTTAGATTTTTGGCTTGCCTCTGTTGAGGTGTTTTGCATTTTGGCTTTGGGCCTATCTACTTTATATCACTTATTGCTACTACTGTTTATCTTGGTTCGTTCTTTAGGAATCGATTTTTGTGTGTTATGGCCTGTGTGGATCTCTTCAGTTTGAAGATGTTTCCCTTCTCTTATTGGTTTACCAATGAGGCTGTTTTTCGGGTTGGTCTCAGCCAGTCGCTTGAGGCAGCTGGGTGGGTTTTCTCTTCTTTTGTTAGCTGGGATGTGCCTCAGCTTCTGGTGCTGTCTTATCCCATCATGCTTGTTTTACTTCTCCTTGGTGATACCTATGCGTGACTGGGTGTCTGTTGGGTTGTCAAGACTCTCTATTTCTGATTTTCTTGATGTCTGGGTTCGTTTTAGAAGCTTATGATTGTTTGGGTGTATGTTGGGCTGTCAAGCCTCTCTTTTTTGTGGTGCCTATTCGTTCAGGTTGATTTCGGGTCTTCGGTGGTGTTTGGGCGATTGAGCTGTGTCTTGCGTGCATTTTTCCGGAACTAGCAGTGCTGTTCACTGTGTCATTGCATCGTCTCTTCAATGGCGGTTGTTGCTGGCCTTTTCCTACCGGTCGGAGTGTTCTGCATACGTCGGAGTTCTAGTGTTTTTCCTTTTCCTGTTGTTTATAGGCTAATTTTTCATTAGCAGCGCTACTGTATTTTTGTTTCTTTTGGGCCTTTTGTGGCCTTGTTTAGGGTTCACTCGCTTTCAGTTTGCCCTATTATAAACTGTTGTACTGTACTCTTTACTTGGTATAACATTATGTTTTCTAAGATGGAGCCTAAGGCTCTATCCTGTTTATCAAAAAAAAAAAAAAATCTCTTAATACTAGCAGATTTCATCACAACTCAAAATTTTCCAGCTCTCTAGTTGACATATCAAACGGACTATGTTTGTCAAAACTGACATATGTAGTCTCCTCTCTTGGCTAAGTCTACATTTTTGTTTCACATTGCTTACTGATCTCAAAATCTGAGAAAACAAAGAAAAAAGTGAGATGTAAATGGTAAGAAATATTGTACTTCAAAGAATTTTGAAATTTTGTTTTATGAAACTTTTTAGTTGAAGAACATAAGGGGACGTTTCATACAACTGTTGGAGGATTGCACAGGGATTAAGAGATTACTGGAATGTGAGGGAGAGAACCATGATATCCTGAAATGTTAGATTAGGATTTGGTATAACCCATTGCAAATTAGCAGTCCTCAAAATTTTTATTTATTTATATGTATTTATTTTTAGTTGTATTTGATGACTGCAATCGACAAATACTACACTTGGGGGGTTGATATCATAATACTCCTTAATTGAGGAATTTGATTATGATGATAATACATAATTACTTTTAAAGCTATGATTGTGTTTTGCCAAACAATATAAACTGCAGGAGAGTTTTCGTTAGAATTTGTAGATCTGATACACGAGCACAAGAGTTTGAAGAAGTGAGACAACAAACAGAAACATCAAGCAGCAGTGCAGGATGCAGTCGACTATATTTAATTGCAATCGATTGCAATGGATAGGCTGCACTCGATAAGGATTTGACAATCGACTGCAATGGATAGGCTGCACTCGACAAGGATTTGACAATCGACTGCCAGGAAGGCAGTCGGCTGCGTTTGCTTTCTGACTTGGTGAGACTCAAAGCAGTCTACTGCATTGTTTCGCATTCAACTGCAAAGATGTAGTCGGGAAATTAGTCTACGACTGAGATATAATCTCATGCAATCCGATGTATAGTGTATGGTGTACGATTCTAGGGTTAATTCAAACATTTTTCCATATAAAAAAAAGAGATCAAGCAGTCCTTCTTGAGAGGGGGAAAAGATAAATTGTACATCTTGGTGGTGAGATTTTGAGTGATTGTGAATTTGTTTCTCTTCGTATTCTCTAGTAGAGGATTGCCTCTGCAGAGAAGTAGTCATTGTTTATGCAGTTTGTTTTTGGGGTGTGGGGGAAACAGGTGTGAGTTCTTGTAATTTGTGTAGCGGAATATGTGGTACTGGCATTGATCCGATCCTAGGCCGTAGGACCAGCCCGGGAGTAGCAGAAGAGAGGTGGAGGTCGGGTGCTCGGCTCGGATCTTTGAGGCTCGACTCGGTCTTTTGTCCCTGCACACTGCCTGGAAACACCAGGAGAAGTCCCGGTGACAAGCCCTCCGACGATCTAGTCAGTCACTAAGAAAGCAAAAGTAGCTAGAGTTCAGGTGGGGAATAGTTTATTACCTTCAGAAGTGAGGAGGAGGTCTGGTATTTATAGGCAGGGGTAAACGGGTCTGAGATCCTAACGGACCGGGTCGGACCCATTCACCTGTGGGCCTGAATGGGCTGAAGCCCATTTGACTCGTTTGAATTGACGATCACAGGGAAGAGAAGTCTGAGGAGATCTGGTGGTCCAGATGGGGCCACATCACTTACCCCATATCAGGAGCCCCCCACTCCTGGAGGGCGGCGTAAGCCAGCTGTGGAGGAGTAGTCTGTCCCCATCGGAAGAGTGGAGCGATGTGTCTGGAGAGTATGACTCATAGCTTCTTGGAGTCATAAGTAGGGTAGGACGAAGGGGATCCTCTGAAGGAAGAGGCGTTGAGGGTCGGGGACCAATGGTAGGGAGCTGAACGTCGAGCGCCGAACCGAGCCTATGGGGGCCAGGAATTTGGCTCGAGGTTTATGAACGGCGCTTCGAAGGCCGAGCGTTGAGCCCCTATGCACTCAGATGTCGAGGCTTTCTTTTCGAGCATCAAGCCCCGAAGCTTGTAGTGAAAGCTAGGAGATGGCTCAAGGTTACTGCCGAGCGTCAAGCCCCCCAGTTTCAGAAAGTTTGGGGGCGGCTCAGAATCACTGCCAAGCGTTGACCCCTAAACTTGTTTTAAAAGCTAGGGGGTGGCTCGAGGTCAATGCCGAGCGTCGAGCCCCCCAGCTGGCTCTAATAGCTAGGGGGTGGTTCGAAATGGCTGCCGAGCTTCGAGCCCCCAAGCTTGTTGTAAAAGCTAGGGGAGGGCTCGAGGTCAATGCCAAGCATCGAGCCCCCCAGCTTACTGTAAAAGCTAGGGGTGGCTCGGAATCGCTGTCGAGCGTCGAGCCCCAGGGATTGCTGTATAAGCTAGGGTATGGCTCGAGGTCAATGCCGAGCGTCGAGCCCCCCAGCTTGCTATAAAAGCTAGGGGATGACTCGGGATCGCTACCGACCGTTGAGCCCTGAAGCTTTCTATAAAAGCTAGGGGATGGCTCTAGGTCATTGCCGAGCGTCGAGCCCCCCATCTTGCTGTAAAAGCTAGGGGATGGCTCAGGATCGCTACCAACTATCGAGCCCCCCAGCTTGCTGTAAAAGCTAGGGGATGGCTCGAGGTCACTGCCGAGCATCGAGCCCCCCAGCTTGCTGTGAAAGTTAGGGGATGGCTCGGGATCTCTACCGACCGTCGAGCCCCCAAGCTTACTATAAAAGCTAGGGGATGGATCGAGATTACTACCGAGCGTCGAGCCCCCTAGCTTGTTGTAAAAGCTAGAGGATGGCTCGGGATCGCTACCGACCGTCGAGCCTCCAAGCTTGCTGTAAAAGCTAGGGATGGCTCGAGGTCACTGCCGAGCATCGAGCACCCCAGCTACTGTAAAAGCTAGGGGATGGCTTAGGATCACTACCGACCGTCGAGTCCCCAAGCTTGCTGTAAAAGCTAAGGGATGGTTCGAGGTCACTGCCAAGCGTCGAGTAGAGGTCACTGCCGAGCATCGAGCATCCCAGCTTGCTGTAAAAGCTAGGGGATGGCTCGGGATCGCTACTGACCGTCGAGTCCCCAAGCTTGCTGTAAAAGCTAGGGGATGGTTCGAGGTCACTGCCGAAGGTCGAGCTCCGGTGCTCTTGTAAAAGAGTTGGAGTGTAGTTCGGGATCATTACTGAGTGCCTAGCCCATAAAGCTTGAGAAAGCTAGGGTATGGCTCGAGGTTAATGCCGAAAGTTGAGCTCCTGTGCTCTTGTAGAAAAGTTAGGGTGTGGTTCGGGATCATTGTCGAATGTCTAGCCCATAAATCTTGAGAAAGCTAGGTTATGGCTCGAGGTCAATGCCGAAGGTCGGGCTCCTGTGCTCTTGTAGAAGAGTTAGGGTGTGGTTCGGGATCATTTCCGAGCACCTAGCCCATAAAGCTTGAGAAAGCTAGGGTATGGCTCGAGGTCAATGCCAAACGTCGAGCTCCTGTGCTCTTGTAGAAGAGTTAGGGTGTGGTTCAGGATCATTGCCGAGCGCCTAGCCCCCAAGCTTGCTGAGAAAGCTAGGGTATGGCTCAAGGTCAATGCCGAAGGTTGACCTCCTGTGCTCTTGTAAAAGAGTTAGGGTGTGGTTCGGGATCATTGCCAAACGCCTAGGCCATAAAGCTTGAGAAATCTAGGGTATGGCTTGAGGTTAATGCCAAAAGCCGAGCACCTGTGCTCTTTTAGAAGAGTTAGGGAGTGGTTCGGGATTATTTCCGAATGCCTAGCCCATAAAGCTTGAGAAATCTAGGGTATGGCTCGAGTTCAATGCCGAAGTCCGAGCTCCTGTGCTCTTGTAGAAGAGTTAGGGTATGGTTCAGGATCATTGCCGAGCGCCTAGACCATAAAGCTTGAGAAAGCTAGGGTATAGCTCGAGGTTAATGCCGAATGTTGAGTTCCTGTGCTCTGTGAAAGAGATAGGATGTGGTTCAGGATCATTCCCTAACGCCTAGCCCGTAGATATTGAGAAAGCTAGGGTATTGCTCGAGGTCAATGCCGAAGGTCGGACTCCTGTGCTTTTATAGAAGAGTTAAGGTGTGGTTCGGGATCATTGCCGAGTGCCTAGCCCATAAAGCTTGAGAAAGCTAGGGTATGCCACGAGGTCAATGCCGAAGGTCGGGCTCCTGTGCTCTGTAAAAGAGTTAGGGTGTGGTTCGGGATCATTGCCAAGCATCTAGCCCATAAAGCTTGAGAAAGCTAAGGTATGGCTCGAGGTCAATGCCGAAATTCGAGCTGGAGGCGCCGAGTTTCCTTGCAAAAAATCAGAACAAGAAAGGAATGAAATAGAGTTACAGTTTTTATTTACATAAAAAAAAGCGGGGCGCGTGGTGTCGATTACATGAGTTTCTGTTATACAAGGAGTTTAGTCGTCCCCTTCTAGGAACTTAATGAGGTGTTTTGCATTCCAATGCCTCTTAATGATTCTACCCCCATGTCTGTGAGTTAGTACATGCCAGGACGTACCACTTCGGAGACCTTATACACACCCTCCATATTAGGGGCCAATTTTCTCTTTTTACCAGGTCAGATACCGCTAGCTTCCGGAGCACGAGGTCACCAAGCTTGATGTTGGTGGGGCGGACCTTCTTGTTGTAAAATTTCTCGATCCATTGTTGGTATATGCTTCTTCTGATGGCAGATTTTTTCCTAACCTCGTCGATTAGATCCAAGTTGGCTCTGAGGCCCGTTTGTTCTCCTTGTCGAAGGCCATGATCCTAGGTGAAGGGAGCCCGATCTCTAGGGGGATAACCGCCTTTGTGCCATAGGTTAGGTTGAAAGGTGACTCCCCCGTGGGGATTCTCTTCGTCGTCCGGTGCGCCCAGAGTACGCTTGGCAACTCGTCGACCCATAACCCCTTTGATGAATTATCCAACCGCTTCTTGAGGCCGTCAAGGATTTGACGATTCGCGTTCTCGGCCTGGCCGTTTGACTAGGGGTGACATATCGATGAGAAGCGCTGCTGGACGCCGATGTCTTCACAGAACTTTCGAAAGTTCTGGCTTGCGAATTGGGTCCCGTTGTCTGTGATGAGTACGTGGGGGATCCCAAATCGATAGATGATGTTCTTCCAGAAGAATTGCTGGGTTTGGTGCTCGGTGATCGTTGCCAGGGACTCTGCCTCGATCCATTTGGTAAAGTAGTCGATGGACACAACGAGGAACCTTTTTTGGCCCGTTGCTTTTGGAAAATGGTTGACCAAATCCATCCCCCCATAGCAAATGGGATCGGACTCGCCAGGGAGCGGAGGTTTGCTTGTGGAAGCCTATTCACCGAGGAGAATCTTTGGTAAGGGCTGAATCTTTTGACGAGGTCCTGAGCGACTTGTAACATGATGGCCAATAGTATCCGTGGTTTAGGGATTTTCTTGCGAGCGACCTGCTCCCCATGTGACACACCCCGATTCCTTCATGTAATTCCTTCAGAGCGTACTTTGCCTCGTTCCGTTGTTGTGTACGAGCATTTAAAGAGTGTGTCGTTGATTATTATGAACCTCTTTGAACATACTCGGGTCCTTCTAGCCTCGGCCCGATCTTGAGGAAGCTCGCCCTCGGCCAGAAACTTCATGATGGGAGTCATCCAGTTGTCTGGCAGGGGTTCGGTGGCAAAGCAGGGGACTTCTGGGAGGTTGATGCTAGGACTGAGTAGGACTTCGATTTGGACGGTGCTATCTAGCCCTTCGAAGGATGACGAGGCCAGTTTTGACAAGGAATCAGCCTAAGCATTTTGCTCCCTAGGGATTCGTTCCACCGAAGAGAAGTCAAAGGTTGCCAGTAGTTGCTGGACTACCGCCAAATATCGGACCATCCGAACGTCACGAGCCTCGTACTCTCGGGTGATCTGGTTGACCACGAGCTAGGAGTCGGTAAAGGCCTTGATTTGTCTGGCCCCCACCTTGTGCGCCAGAGTGTGCCCGGCGATCATAGCCTCATACTCTGCCTCGTTGTTTGAGGCCGGAAAGTTCAGGCAGAGGGAATACTGGAGAATGAAGTTTTCGGGACCTTTGAGGATGACGCCCGCGCTGCTTCCCACTTCGCAAGACGAACCATCGACATAAACTTCCCAGATTGGATTTGCCTTTTGAGTGTCAGATAGCTTGGAGATAGTGCACTCAGTGATAAATTCAACGAGGGCCTGTCCCTTTATGGCTGTTCTGGGCTGGTAGCTGATGTCGTACTGGCTTAGTTCGATTGACCACTTGACTAAGCGGTCGAAATTTTTGGGCTTGTGGAGGACAGCCTTGAGAGGCTGGTCCGTAAGGACCTGGAAGTAAGGGCGGAGCTTTCGCGCGGCCATTACCAGGGCGTATGCCACCTTTTCCATCTTCGCATATCTGGTCTCGGCCAAGAGCAAGACTTTGCTCACATAATAGAGAGGCTTGTGAACACCCTCTTCTTCCCAGACGAGCACGACACTAAGGGCACTTTCCGAGGCTGAGAGGTACAGAAAGAGGGGTTCGGGTTTGCTCAGAAGCGGGGGGGGGGGGGGGTTGGCGAGGTAGGACTTCAACTGTTCGAACGCCTGTTGTTGGGGGTCGCCCCATTCAAAGCCTTTCGTCCCTCGTAGGGCCTTGAAGAAGGGGAGTGACTTCTCTCCGAACTTGGAGAGGAAGTGGCCGATGGCTGCCAGTCTCGCCGTAAGCCGCTGAACCTCATTAATGCTTCTGGGAGGGGCCATGTCGATTATGACCTGGATCTTCTCGGGATTTGCCTCAATGCCGCGCTTGCTGACGACGAATCCAAGAAATTTTCTCGAGGAGATGCCGAAGGCTCACTTGGCGGGGTTGAGCCTCATGTTGTGGGACCGAAGGATGCCAATGGCTTCCTCAAGGTCGGCGACATGATCCTGCTCCCGTCAGCTCTTGACGGGCATGTCGTCGACGTATACCTCCATATTACAAACGATCTAATTTTTGAAGACTCGGTTGAAAAGTCTCTGGTAGGTGGCCCCGGCATTCTTGAGCCTGAAGGGCATGACCCGGTAGCAGTAGAGACCCTGTTATGTGACGAATGATGTTTTGGCGATTTCCGAAGGGAACATTCGGTTCTGATTGTAGCCTAAAAAGGCGTCCATGAAGGTTAGGAGCTCGCGACCCGATGTTGCGTCGATCAGAGCGTCGATGCTCGAGAGGGGAAAAGGATCTTTGGGGCATGCCCTGTTGAGATCCATGAAGTCGATGCAAATCCTCCAGCTCCTGCTAACCTTCTTGACCATCAAGACTTTAGCCAGCCACTCGGGGTAGCTAACCTCCTGAATGAACTGGGCGGACAACAGTTTGTCCACCTCCACCTTTACTGCTTGCCTCTATGGGGCGAACTTGCGCTGCTTCTGATGGATTGGCTTGAAGCCCGGGGCGACCCTTAGCCTATGCATGATTAGGTCCTCGGAAATCCCTGGCATGTCGGACGGGGTCCAAGCGAGGAGGTCGATATTGCGACGAACGCAATCAATCAGCCCTGGCTTCAGGTCGGGAGAAAGGGTGCGGCTCACACGGAACCACTTGGATTTTTCTTCCACCTCGAATGAGACCTCCTCCAATTCATCCGCAGGTTCCGACTCGAGATGGCTTCTTGCAGGCGGAAGCTCGACCGCATCGAGTGGGAACACCTCGCCTCCAACCGCGGTCATGTAGCACGAATATGCTGACTCCTGATTTCCTTTGACAACACCGACTCTGAGGTCAGTGGGGAATTTTAGCTTCAATTGGTAGGCCAAGGGAACGGCCTGGAATGAGCAAAGGCTGGGTCGGCCGAGGATGGCATTGTACGCCGCCTTGACGTTGACCACCATAAAGTCCATCGATTCGGTCCGCGTGATGGGGGTTGTGCCGGCTATTATCCAGCATAACGATCCCTTCAATCTGCACTGGGACACCCGAGAACCTATTCAAGGTGTACCTGACCGGCTTTAGCTTATCTCGGGGGAGCTTGAGGTTCTCAAATCCTTCCGAGAAGAGGATGTTGACCGAGCTCCCGTTGTCCACGAGAATTCGGCGGACTTCGAAATTTGCCATGACAAGGCTGATGATGAGGGCGTCACAGTGTGGGTGTCGGACTCCCTTCAGGTCTTCTCTGGAAAAGGATGCCGATCGTTGTTGAATCTGGGGGGATGGATGGTCCCGGACGGAGTTAACCTCCCGGACGAAGGCCTTAAGGAAGGTATTAGATCCCCCCCTCCCATGGGTCCACCATGGATGTAGTGTAGTATGGCATGCCCTCCGGTCTCCTCAGGCTCGGGGTCCCACTCTGGCCGTCGGTTGATTGTTCGAGGATGAGGCGAAGGCCTCAGATTCCTCTGATCCCTCCGGTCTTGTAGATTATCCCGGGTGAACTCTCTTAAGTATGCTCGCTGGATGAGGGCCTCGATCTTATCTTTAAGGGCCCGGCAGTTGTCCGTCTCGTGCCCGTTGTCTCGGTGGAAGCGGCAGTAGAATCTTTGGTCCCTCTTCTTTTTGTTGCTCATTCAGAGAGGGAGTTGGACGAGCCCTTTATCCTCGATCTCCATCAGGATTGTCGAGACATTCTGGGTCAGCGGCGTGTACCTCTCGAATCGGGGGACCGGATGAACTCTTTTGAGACTGGCTGTTTCTTTTGTGTTTTTCTTGGCGGGTTCGATGTTGTCGGCCTTTCGCTTCTCCTTGGGAGTGGCTTCTTTGGTGCTCTCCGGATTTAGGGCCTCTTCCGCTCGAATGTACTTCTCGACCCTGTTGAGCAGGTCAAGAAAGTTGATGGGTAGTTTTTTGGCCAGTGAAGCCTTCAGCCGACCGTGTCGAACGTTGTGTCAGAAAGCCGCCGAAGCGACCTCCGCATCCAGAGAGGATACCGGTCTCGCCTTGGCGGTGAACCTCCGAAAAAAATCACGGAGTGACTCCCCTTCGTTCTGCCTGAGGTCTACAAGGAACGCGCTTATCTTCTCGACCTTTTTGCTGGTCACGAAGTGGGCTAGGAAGTTTGCTTCCAACTGGTCGAACGAGAAGACTGATCCAGTAGTAAGCTTTGATAACCATTCCCGAGCTGGACCGCGAAGGGTGGCAGGGAAGGCGCGGCATAGGAGGGGACCCGCACCGCTGTGAATCATCATGAGGGTCTTAAACCCCTCTATGTGATCAGCGGGATCACCCTCGCCATTGTATGTCTCCAATTGGGGAGGCCTGAAATTTTGGGGGATCTCGGCTTCCAAGATTTGGAGGGAGAATGGGGGTCGGGTCGGCCGATGACCATGACCCGGCATTGGTCCGCCCTCACCGAGATGGGCGAGGCGGTTCTCCATCTCTCGTAAGAGCCGGAGGACGGCGTCCTCTTGTTCCTTGGGACAAGCCAATCCGTAGGATTCGCCACCCCTTGCTCCTAACCAAGGGTCAGAGTTGTTGCGGACCTCAGTTCCATGGCCGCCTCGGATTGCTTGGAGGACCTCGTCCCGAATGTTTTGGAACTCAGCCCTTGTGACTGAGGCTTGCCCCACTGGGTCCTGCGGAGGCGGAGGCTCCGGGGTGTGTGGTTGTGTCCCAGATCACGCTCTATGGACGGCCGTTTGCGATGGTTCGAGACCGAGTTAGAAGAGGCTTCTCCCCTAGTTCGACTGACCTGCCGATCCAGTATGACTCGTTGCAAATCGGTTGCATTTGAGTGAGAAGCACCCGGGCCGTGTCCGGCAGCACCGTTGACCCGCGGTTGGTTGGAACCCTGGGCGTTCGCGCGGCTGTGATATGGAGGGTCTAGGAGGGTCTAGGTGTCGTGCCGAGGTGACAGCCCTTCTGGCTTTGAGAGCCATGGAAGAGTTCGGACTTGAGGGGACGTTCCTGGCTGGGCTCGAACTAGCGGCAATAACTGAGGTTCCCACAGAAGGCGCCAAGCTGATGCTATTTGTTTTTGTGGTGTAGGGGCAACAGGTGTGAGTTCTTGTAATTTGTGTAGCAGAAGATGTGGTACTGGCGTCGATCTGATCCTAGGCCGTAGGACCAGCCCGGGAGTAGCAGAAGAGAGGTGGAGGCTAGGTGCTCGGCCTAATCCAGTAGCTCGACTCGGTTCTTTGAGGCTCGGGTCAGTCTTTTATACCTGTACACTGCCCAGAAATACCAGGAGAAGTCTCACCGATTGGCCTCCGACGATCTAGTCAGTCACTGAGAAAGCATTAGTAGCTAGTGTTCAGGTGGGAAAAACTTTATTACCTTTAGAAGTGAGGAAGGGGTCTGGTATTTATAAGCAGGGGTAAACGGGTCTGAGACCCTAACGAACCAGGTCGGTCCGTTCGCCTGTGAGCCTGAATGGGCTGCAGCCCGTTTGACTCGTTTGACTTGACCATCACAGGGGAGAGAAGTCTGAGGAAATCTGGTGGTCCAGATGGGGCCACTTCACTTACCCCATATTAATTGCATTTGGTGAACCTCGATAAAAATCTCGTGTGTTTGTGTGTTATTGACTTTGTTTGTTTGTGTTTCTTGATTCATTTACTTGTTTGCATCTCGGGTTGGGTATTGAACTCAACAGTTTTAAATCCATACCAGCCCCTGAGAATTATGTGAGTAATTATGCATCTTAGAGTTAGAGCTCCCATGTACATGTCTCTTGATCCTATTGCGGATGATAGTTTTTTCATTTCATCACCTCCATCATTTTATTTCTCTGCTATCATTTTACTGCAGTTTTAGGCACAGATATATGTAGCGCGAACTAAAAACAATGAAGATATATAAATGACGGGGAGCAACGCACATCAAAAAGTGCCTCATCATTTTTCATGTTCGGCAAACTCTAGACTAATTTGGACAAAAAGGCGTGATCTCCAAGCTCATCTATAGACAAAATTTTATGCAAGTTGCAAGTAGATCTTTCTCCCACTTGTTAGAGCCTTGACGATTGCATCTTCTCAACATTGCTTGTCCCTAACTTCCCATACCATGCCCATAATAACTAAGGTTGTAGTTTCAAATGAGTCAAGTTGAAATTTATTTATCTCTACTATTATAACTAGAGAGTAAGATGTGTCAACTGTTTACTTATTATTATTATGGGTAAAGGACCTATCGGCACCTAAAGTTTATGATAATACCCTAAACACACCTGATGTGACGGTAATACCCTAAACACACCTAAATTTTCCAAAATTCCTTCAAAATTCCTTAAAACTTTTGTTCTCTAAATCCTTAACAGAGGCCATAGTTTGTTCAGAACCAAAAATCTTTAATATATCAGTATATCATAACATCAAGAACAAACAAATTATTTAGAACCAACATAGAGCAAAGAGTTTATTGAGATACATTTTCATCTCTAGATCATAAGTATCCAATAGACAGCAAAGAAAGAACTGGAGAATATAGATACAATCTTAAATGCATAAGTATTTTGTATACTTCAAATGTACAATCAATATTACATAATGTGAAACAATTACATAATATGAAACAATAATTACATAACATGAAACAATTACACAATCAATATTACATAACGAAGCAAGTTGTTGTTGATGCTTCTTCTTTTGCTGCTTTCGCCAACCACAAAAAAAGTTTCAGAAATAATCAAAAAAAAATCATGTATTTGTATGTACATGAAACTAAACAATACATGAAACAATTACTAATAGGCTCAGAACACAACTTTCAGCAAGGATTTATCAAATTTTCCAAATATTCAAGCATGAGTTCAACAAAGAGATAAAAATGGTGTCACTAGGGCTGCATTGAAATTTCATGCCAACTAGTTCAAATGAAAAAACATCCCTCCCTCATATTGAAATTTACAATTGAGTAACAGGAAGTATCAAGTCCAGCTTCCATGACAGATATTAAATTCGCAATTGAGTAACATGAATGATCGACTTAATCTACTCATGAACCATTTAGCCTACAACAGAATTTGATAAAGCATAGTTTTCTGTTAACAAGTTTAATAGAACAAAAAAAACATATGTACTAGACTGTTTAAAAGTGGCAATGCATATAAGTATATAAGCATAGCATAGCATATAAGCATATAAACATAGCATATAAGTAACTGGCATATAAGTCATCATAGCATAGCATAGCATACTAGTAGGCTCAGACTGTTTAACCATATAAGTAACTGGCAATTCATATAAGCATAGAAGCATAGAGATCAGGTAATGCTCCAGAATAATGCTCCAGAGAATCAAAGAACCAGGTAATGCTTCTACGAGAACCAAAGAACCGAAGAACAAGGTAAAGATCAAGTAATAATTAGGTAAGAACCAAAGAAGTAACTAAAAAACAGATAATTGATATTTAAATGATCAGGGATGTATCTAGTATTCATAAAAGTAAATACTTCATATTCATTCATTCACTCATTCATAAAAGCAGATAATTGATGAAAGCAAATTAATCTACTCTTACAGCTCGTGCCACTAGTATCAGTGTATCACCATAGGATGAATCTCCCTTCCAAATATATTACACTTGTTTCCTCCAAAACCCACAATATTACCTCTCAGTGTATTTATAAGGTGTTCTTTTTTTCTAAATGAAACAGGTGACACAGTATTCAAATCTCTTATCCTTTAATGGAGATGTTAGACCTATTTGTAATGTCTGAAATTGCAAGAACCAACTTAATGAAATTGCGGTTTGAAAATTGCAAGAAACAAATGAAATTGCAAGAACCAACTTATACCCAACTGTGAATCATCATTTCCTACACACAACCAAAAAAAATTGCAAGAAATTAAACCAAAAGCTTAAAAGTAAGTATGAGAATCGAACACTTCCCTCCAAAATAAAGAGGAATCAGGGGCATCGGGGCATCAAGAATGAAGGCGAAGAGGGGCGTCTGGGGCATCAAGATCGACGACGAAGAGGGGCGTCGGGGAGAGCTCAGGTGGGGCAAGGGTTGAATTCAGGGGTTGAATTTGACGAGACGGAGAAGACGAAGAAGCTAAGGTTTTGGATTTGGGGGGGATGCCGAGAGCGTGGGATGGAATGGAGATGGGTGGCAATAGTGGTGAATGGCGGCAGTGGTGAGAGCGGTGCTGAAGAAGGAGCTTCGGGGGATAGGTTTTACAAGAGAGAGAAGGAAGAGAATGAGAGATAGAGAAGGATGGAGGCAACGGAGATAGAAGGAGAAAAGGGGCTTTGATTTTTTTGGAGAAGGATATTTTTGTAATTTCACATGCCTCTTAACGGGCTTAAACTGAGAAATAAACGGCAGGGGACTTTAGGTCAAAATGATAAAAGTTTGGGTGCTATTGGAATATTATTTTCACTTTAGGTGTGTGTATGTAATTTATACTAACTTTATGTGCAAATATGTCATTCACCCTATTATTATTATTAGGGCAAAAATCAAAGTAACCCCCCCCCCCCCCCCCCCCCCCCAACGTTTGGCTTGAGTACAAAATGCTCATACAACATTTGAAAAAATACATAACTCATTTCATTCATCCGTTAACTTAACTCATTACGTTAACTTTGAATTATTAAATTACATTTCTACTCTTACCCTTCATATCTCAATCTCTTTTTCCTTTCTCCCATTTCTTCATTCTCAAACATTAAACAAAACCGAATCTCAATCTCATCATCTTCTTAAAAACATATTGTGCTTTTCAATTTTTCTACATTTGTTTTTTATAGCAGTCTGAATGATAGTAACAGATCGTGCTTCTCACTTGTGAAAGAAATGCAAAATCTTTTCAGAGAACTTAAATATTCAAGACCAGAGAATATAAAAGGTAGCAAATTTCATCTTTAGACCATTACAACTTTCTTGTAAATACAATATAAAAGGTATTAGGAATGATGAGATTGATGAGATTGCAATACCAAAACAATCTATACTGGGAATGATGAGATTGATGAGATTAAGATTGGGTTTTTTTAAATGTTTAAAAATGAAGAAATGAGAGAAAGGAAAAAGGGATTGGGATATGAAAGGGTAAGGGTAGAAATGTAATTTAATAATTCAAAGTTAACGGAATGGGTTAAGTTAACAGATGAATATGTATAATGTATTTTTTCAAACGTTGTATGGGCATTTTGTACTCAGATCAAACGTGGGGTAGGGGTGGGGGGTAATTTCTTTTTGCCCTTATTATTATTATTATTATTATTATTATTATTATTATTATTATTATTATATTTTATTTTATTTTATTTTCTTCACTTCTAAGCAATAGACTTAGGCTGCCTCCAACCCAAACAGATTGGAAATGGCCCAACCTTTATTTCAAACCTTTATTAATACCTAAATGTTGTTGATGAAGAAGTTGAAATACTTAGGAAAACATATTTTTCAGGAAAACTTATGTTCACTAAACCTATTTGGTTTTTGTACTGAAAAAATATTAAAAATTTTCCTAAAAAAGAAAGATAATATAAGATAAACTAATAATAACAAATAAAAATGTATTAAACAAGTTTCCACCGAATTATGTATTTTTTAAGGAGAAACATTTGAGTAAAAAAGGCATGTGATATGGGTCAGATGACGTGGCCTCTCCTGGACCACAGGATCCCCTCAATGAGCGTGCACCACCGGATCATCCGGGTCTGCCACGTCAGCTTGGAAACAACCCAGGTCTCCGCCACGTCAGCCCTAAACCACCCCGGACCTACGCCACGTCAGCCCTATACCGCTTGGGCTTCTTCCACGACAGGCCCACGGGCAACCGGGTCCAGACCTGGCCCCAAATGGGTCCAGACACGGTTGACTTCTCCTATAAATACCAGACCCTCTACCCCTTGCCAAGGTGATCAACCTTTTCCCTCTAAAACCCTAGTCACTATTACTTTCTTTCAGTAGATGACTAGATCGTCGGAGGGTTTACCACCGGGACAAACCCCGGTGTTTCTAGACCGTGTGCAGGTACACGAGACTCCGGATCCGAACCTCCAAGATCCGAGCCGAGCCTCCAGATCCGAGATGAGCATCCAATCTCCACCTCACTCCCGCCTACTCCCGAGCCGTTCCTCCAGCTGAGGGTCGGGGCCACCGTCCGCACGTAAGGTTCCGCAAAAATACAAATCAAGAAGAACTCACACCTGGTGCATCCACACCCCACAAAAACAAATCGCATCAGGTTGGCGCCATCTGTGGGAAACGTCTAGTGCAGACGCCGGTCCGAGCTTAGCCGTCAACGATATCCCGTCCATCCGAGCTCACATGGTGCCCAAGGCCAGGAGAGCTATCACCTCTGCGCATTGCTAGGATGTCCCTCCTCGGGATGACCCTGCTGACGCTCATGGATCCAACAATCTGGGGATCAGCCACGGACACCAGTCAGTGGCCTCCCGTTCGGTCGTGCCGACCTACGCGGGGTCATCCAGAATAGACAAGAAAGCCGGACTAGGGGAGGGGCCGCTTCCAACTCGGTTCCAAACCATCCCAGACCACCGCCCCAGGGACGGGCACCGGTGCTCAACCACGTCGGCGGGAGGCCACCGGTCCAATATAGCCGGGCTAAACGAGCCCCGATCACCCACTAGGAGTTCCAGGAGTTCCAGAAGGAGATTATGGAGGCCATCCGTGGGGTCCCGGTCGACAAGAAGAACCGCTGCTCTAACTCACGCTCGGACATCGAGGCCAGTGCATCCCACGGCCCGACGGTCCTGCCGGAGTATGACGATGACGTCTTGAAATGCCTCCAAGAAATGGAAGACCGCCTCGACCACTTTGGCGATGGAGGTCCAAGGCTGGCCCAGGGTCATAGACCCACCCGACCTCCTTTCTCCACCGCCGTCTTGCAGGCTGAAATACCCCGGAATTTCCGTCCCCCACAATTCGAGACTTATGACGGTGAGGGTGATCCTGCTGATCACATGGAGGGCTTCAAGATCCTCATGATGATTCACAGCGCATCGGATCCCCTTTTGTGCCGTGCCTTCCCTGCCACCCTCCGGGGCTCGGCCCGGGAATGGTTCTCTAAGCTCACCCCCGGCTTCATCTACTGTTTCGACCAACTGGAGGGCAACTTCCTTGCCCACTTCATAACCAGCCGGAAGGCCGAAAGGACGAGTGCGTCCCTACTGGGCCTCCGACAGAAAGAAGGGGATTCGCTCCGGCTGTTCGTCCGAAGGTTCACTACCGAGGCAAGGTCGGTCTCCTCCCTGGACCCAGGGGTCGCCTCGGTAGCATTCCGGCACAACGTCCGGCACAGCCAGCTAAAGGCTTCCCTGGCAAAGAAGCCACCAATCGATTTTCCTGACCTCCTCAATTGGGTCGAAAAGTACATCCGAGCCGAGGAGGCCCTGAATCCAGAGGACCCCAAGGAGATTCCCGAAAAGGGAAAACGCAAGGTCGACGAGGCGGAGCCAGCAAAGAAGGTCCCCAGAGATAGGGGCATCGTAAAAAGGGTCCCTCCTTTCCCCCGCTTCGAGAGGTACATTCTGCTGACGCAAAACGTGTCAGCCATCCTCTTAGTGATCGAAGATAGGGACCTCGTGCAATACCCTCTGTGACCGACCAACAACAACAAGAAGAGGGACCAGCAGTTCTACTGTCGCTTCCACCGAGACAATGGGCACGACACGTACCATTGCCGCACCCTGAAGGATGAGATCAAGGCCCTCATTCAACGAGGGTACCTTCGGGAGTTCAAGAGGGAAGACGTTCGGGACCAGAGGGACACGAGGAACAGGACGCCTTCCCCTCCTCCTAGAGCGCCTAGACAGCGTCTCGGGCGGGACCCCGAGCATGAAGAACCCGAGGGTCAGGCCACCTTACATTGCATCCACGGAGGGCCCATGGGAGGGGAGTCCAACACTTCCCGCAAGGTGTTCGTCCGTGGGGTCAACGCCGTCCAGGGCCCCCTCATCCCTCAGGTCCAGCAAATCCCTGTCTCCTTCTCTGCGGAAGACCTAGAGGGAGTTCGGCTCCCGCACTGCGAGGCGCTCGTCATCAGCCTCAGTATGGCAAACTTCGAGGTCTGTTGCATCCTTGTAGACAATGGGAACTCGGTAAACATCCTCTTCCTTGAAGCATTCGAGAACCTGAAGCTCTCCCGGGATAAGCTGAAGCCAGCCGGGTACACATTGCATGGATTCTCCGGCGTCCCGGTGGCCATCGAGGGGATCGTGACCTTGGACTTCACCGCTGGTACAACCCCTCATAGGCAAACCGAGTCGATGGATTTCATGGTTGTAAACATCAAGGCAGCCTACAATGACATTCTCGGCCGTCCCGGGCTCTGCTCCCTCCAGGCGGTTCCCTCGACCTACCACCAAAAGCTAAAATTCCCAACTAAGTCTGGTGTCGGAGTAGTCCAAGGGAACCAAGAACCGGCATGCTCGTGCTATGTGACGGCAATCGGGGGTGGTGCGTTCCCCTAGATGTCCTCCAGCTACAGCCCGAAAGAACCCAACCAGAACCAGAGCCAGCAGATGAATTAGAAGATGTCTGGTTCGAGACTAGGGACGCGTCAAGGTGTTTCCGAGTGAGCTGCTCCCTTGCTCCGACCTCAAATCTGTCCTGATCAGCTGCATTCGCCGCAATGTCAACCTCTTCGTCTGGAAGCCCTCCGATATGCCTGGTATCTCTGAGGACCTCATAATGCACAAACTTAGCGTAATCCCCGGCTCAAAGCTGATCGTCCAGAAGCGACGTAAGTTCGCTCCGGAGAGGCAACAGGTGGTGAAAGCGGAGGTGGACAAGCTCTTGTCCGTCCGTTTCATACAGGAAGTCAGCTACCCTGAGTGGCTGGCGAACGTCGTGATGGTCAAAAAGGCGAGCGGGAGCTGGAGGATTTGTATAGACTTCATAGACCTCAACAAGGCGTGCCCCAAAGATTCGTTCCCCCTCCCGACCATCAATGCTCTGATCGACGCTACATCGGATCATGAGCTCCTCTTTTTCATGGATGCCTTCTCGGGCTATAACCAGATCCGAATGTTCCCTTTCGATATTGCCAAGACGTCCTTCGTCACGGACAAAGGTCTTTACTACTACAGGGTTATGCCCTTCGGGCTGAAGAACGCCGGTGCTACTTATCAGAGGCTCGTTAACCGGGTCTTCAAGGATCAAATTGGGCGTAACATGGAGGTGTACGTCAACGACATGCTCGTCAAGAGCCAGCGGGGACAGGATCACGTTGCCAACCTGGAAGAGGCCTTTGGGGTCCTTCGGACCCACAACATGAGACTCAATCCGGCGAAGTGTGCATTCGGCGTCTCCTTGGGAAAATTCCTTGGGTTCATCGTCAGCCAGCACGGTATCGAGGCGAACCCCGAAAAAATCCAGGCCATAATAGACATGGCCCCTCCCAGAAACATCAAAGAAGTCCAGAGGCTAATGGGAAGACTGGCGGCCATCGGCCATTTCCTCTCCATGTCAGGAGAGAATTCCCTCCCATTCTTCAAGGCATTACGCGGAACCGGAGGATTTGAGTGGGGTACTCAGCAGCAAGAGGCGTTCGCCCAATTGAAGGAGTACCTCGCCAACCCTCCTCTCCTCACTAAGCCCGAACCCGAACCAGGGGAGCCCCTCTGGCTTTACCTTTCAGCTTCAGAGAGCGTGCTCAGTGCCATCCTCGTTCGAGAAGAGGAAGGAGTCCAAAAGCCTCTGTACTATGTGAGCAAGGTTCTGCTCTCTGCCAAAACCAGATACTCCCGGATGGAGAAGATAGCATACGCCCTGGTCATGGCTGCGTGGAAGCTCCATCCCTATTTTTAGGCGCATTCAGTCCAGGTGCTCACGGACCAGCCTCTAAAGGCCGTGCTCTATAAGCCCGAGAGCTTGGGACGACTAGCCAAATGGTCGATCGAGCCCAGTCAATACGACATCGGCTACCAGCCAAGGACGGCCATCAAAGGGCAGGCCCTCGCCGAATTCATCACAGAATGTACCATCTCCGAGCAACCCAAAAGTAAGGAGGCCGACCAGATGTGGGAAGTTTACGTTGATGGTTCTTCCTGCGAGGAGGGGAGTGGTGCGGGCATCATTCTGCAGGGTCCCGACGGTTTCCTCCTTCAATATTGCCTCCGCCTCAACATTCCGACCACTAACAACGAGGCTGAGTACGAGGCCATGATCGCCGGGCTCACCCTGGTGCATCAGGCCGACGCCATGCAGATTAGGGCATTCGGTGACTCTCAACTCGTGGTCAACCAGATCACCGGACAGTACGAGGCCCATGACGTCCGGATGAACAAGTACCTGGCCATGGTCCAACGGCTATTGACGTCCTTTGACGAATCAGTGGTCTTAAGGATCCCCAGGGAACAGAACGCTCAGGCCGACGCTCTGTCGAAGTTGGCTTCCTCTTCCTTCGAAGGCCTCGATCGCACCGTCCTAATCGAAGTTCTCCTAAAGCCGAGTTCAGACTTCCCCGAGACTCTCTGCATTGAAGACGGAGCTCCTCCTGACGACTGGACCACTCATATCAAGAAATTTCTAATCAAGGGAGAGCTCCCCGAAGACCGAGCCGAAGTGAGGCGGGTCAGGGTCTGTTTGGAAAGGTTCTCCATGATCAACGTGACCCTCTTCAAGAGGTCATACACAACGACGGACGGAAGACCCTACCTCCGCTGTCTGACCGCCGATGAAGTAAAGTACGCTCTCAGGAAGCTACATGAGGGAATCGGCGGGTGCCATATGGGAAGCCGCTTGCTCGCACGAAAGGCTTTGAACCACGGGTACTACTGACCCACGATGTTGCAAGAAGCCCTCGCCCTGGTGAAGAAGTGTGGCCCCTGTCAACAGTTCTCCACCGTGAAGAGGGCTCCACAAGCAAACCTCCATTCCATGGCCAGTCCGACCTCCTTTGCAATGTGAGGGATGGATCTGGTAGGCCCATTTCCAAAGGCAAAGGGCCCACGAAAGATTCTCATAGTGGCAATAGATTACTTCACGAAGTGGATCGAGGTGGAACCGTTAGCCACGATCACCGAGCAGATCCAATGTGGAGACGTCTACCGGTTCGGGATCCCACAGGTGCTCATTACTGACAATGGGACTCAGTTCACGGGTAAACATTTCCAAAGGTTCAGCGAGGATCTCGGAAACCAACAACGTTTTTCTTCAGTATGCCACCCACAATTAAATGGTCAGGCCGAGAACGCGAACTGCCAAATCCTTGACGGTCTCAAAAAGCGACTCGATAACTCTTTTAAGGGGTTATGGGTCGATGAGCTTCCGAGCGTTCTCTGGGCCCACCGAACCACAAAGAGGATCCCCATGGGTGAGTCGCCATTCAATATGACATATGGCACGGAGGCCGTCATTCCCCTGGAGATCAAGATCCCTTCACCCCGGATCATGGCCTTTGATGAAGCAAGCAACTCTGCACAGCTACTAGCTGACCTAGACCTCATAGACGAGGTCAGGGAGAAGTCCGCCACTAGAAGGAACATCTACCAACAGAGGATCGAAAGGTTCTACAACAAAAAGGTGCGTCCCACCGACATCAAGCTCGGAGATCTCGTCCTCCAGAAGCTGGCAGTATCCAACCCCGGCCAAAAGAGGAAATGGGCTCCAAATTGGAAGGGCCCATACAAGGTATCGGGGGTCGTACGCCCGGGCACGGACCGCCTAACCGATCTAGAGGGCAAGGCTGTTAAAGGACCTGGAACACAGAGCACCTCATCAAATTCCTAGAAGGGGAGGGTTAGCCTCTACAGCCCGTGTAAAATTATTAAGGATGTAATCGGCACGTCGTGCCTTATTTTTTGTAAAATTCAAATATGTTGTAATTATGCCAGCTTTCTTAAAACAAGTTTTGGCTTCGTATTAGTTCTCATTAAAAACATGTCTCGAGCTCGGCGATCGGATAGCATCGCAAGCCAGAAAAGCTTCCCTTACAAGCTTACAGCTCGGTGCTCAGATAGCACCGCGAGCCAGAAAAGCTTTCCTTACAAGCTTATGGCTCGGCGCTCGGATAGCACCGCGAGCCAGAAAAGCTTACCTTACAAGCTTACCGCTCGGCGCTCGAATAGCACCGCGAGCCAGAAAAGCTTCCCTTACAAGCTTACGGCTCGGCACTCGGATACCACCGTGAGCCAGAAAAGCTTCCATTACCAGCTGACCGCTCGGCACTCAGATACCACCGCGAGCCACAAAAGCTTTCTTTACAAGCTTAGGGCTCGGTACTCGGATAGCACCGCGATCTAGAAAAGCTTCCCTTACAAGCTCGCGGCTGGCACTCGGCTACGCACGTACTGTCGACCCTGAGCAAGGCCGTGACTTTTTTCAAAGCCACTCGACCGATATGCTCGGCAACTATGTTCAGCCACACCACATTACCGACTTTCTCCCCGGTGTGGGGGCTCGGCATCTGCACCTAGCATGGTTTGGGCTTCTTCAAGCCCATCAACCTATGCACAAGGCGGCAACCGCCAGCTACACCCGTACTGTCTTCCTGAGAACAAGTGTGGGTGCTCGTCGTCGATCCCGAGCAAGGCCAGGGCTTTCTTCAAAACCACTCGACCATTACGCTCGGCGACGACCTTCAGCCACGCCCATTACCGGCTTTCTCCCCGGTGTGGGGGCTCGGCATCTGCCCTAGCATGGTTTGGGCTTCTTCAAGCCCATCAACCTATGCACAAGGCGGCAACCGCCAACTACACTCGTACCGTCTTCCTGAGAACAAGTGTGGGGGCTCGTCGTTGACCCCGAGCAAGGTCGAGGCTTTCTTCAAAGCTACTCGACCGTTACGCTTGTCGACAACCTTCAGCCATGTCCATTACCGGCTTTCTCCCTAGTATGGAGGCTCGGCATCTGTCCCTAGCATGGTTTGGGCTTCTTCAAGCCCATTAACCTATGCAAAAGGCGGCAACCGCCAACTACACCTGTACCGTCTTCCTGAGAACAAGTGTGGGGGCTCGTCGTTGACCCCGAGCAAGGTCGAGGCTTTCTTCAAAGCCATTCGACCGTTACGCTCGGCGACAACCTTCAGCCACGTCCATTACCGGCTTTCTCCTTGGTGTGGGGGACTCAGCATCTGTCCCTAGCATGGTTTGGGCTTATTCAAGCCCATCAACCTATGCACAAGACAGCAACTGCCAGCTACACCCGTACCGTCTTCCTGAGAACAAGTGTGGGGGCTCGTCGTCGACCCCAAGCAAGGTCGAGGCTTTCTTCAATGCCACTCGACCGTTACGCTCGGCGACGACCTTCAGCCACACCCATTATCGGTTTTCTCTCCGATGTGGGGGCTCGGCATCTGCCCCTAGCATGGTTTAAGCTTCTTCAAGCCCATCAACTTATGCACAAGGCAGCAACCGCCAGCTACACCCGTACCATCTTCCTGAGAGCAAGGGGTGGGGCTCGTCCTCGACCCCGAGCAAGACAGTGGCTTTCTTCAAAGCCACTCGACCAATACGCTCGGCGGTGACCCGTCCACCACACCCACTTCAGCAAAGTTTTCATTAAGGTTTAGAGCGCCCACCTTCGGCAAACGTCCCGAGCTCCGAGTCGTTGTTTGACCCTCCTCTCACCCGCGAGCAACTCGGGGTTTACAGCTTTCAAAAGCCAAAACCCCGAACTATTCGAGGGCGGTAGAGGAGCCACCGACTAAAAGCTCTCTCCGATCCTCCGATCCTCCGAGCCTCCGAATCAATTGATCGGCCCACCACTCACCAACAAACAACCCGGGGTCTTACGTCCCTCAAGGCCAAAATTCCAAATTGTTCAAGGGTGATTGGTGCACCACCAATCCGGAGTCCTCAGACAAAAGTTCTAATTTTAGGGCGCCCGCCTTCGGCAGGCACCCAAATCGAATGGCAGATCAGCCAATCTCAATCCCTGACCACCAACAAGGAGCGGAGGGGGGTTATATAGCCCCCTGAGAAGCGTAGTTATTGTGTCTGGGAAGCCCAAACGGCGGAAGGCGAAACGTCGCCATTAATGCCAATCGGAAGACGAAACGTCGCCAATAATGCTCATCGAGAGGCGAAACGCCATGGATTATGCATCGCCGAAACCCCAACTCGACAGATCTCGACACCCCCTCGCTCTTCCAACCAGTAAGGGGCTCGTTTACCGACCCTCGATGCTCGGCTTGCCGAAACCCCAACTCGAAAGATCTCGACGCCCCCTCGCTCTTCCAACCAGTGAGGGGCTCGTCTATCGACCCACAATGCTCGGCTCGCCGAACCCCCAACTTAACAGATCTCGGCGTCCCTTTGCTTTTCCAACCAGTGAGGGACTCGTCTACCAACCCTCGACGCACGGCAATCCGAGCTCCGAACCTTCTGCACCCGACACTCCACATGACTCCAATAGGGGATCCCGTCACCCTACCCCCCTGGCCTCTTCTGGAAAATGCCGATCATATTCCTTACCATACACACCACCCTGCTCTTCCTACAGAGGCAAAGGACCACTCCTACATGGCTGGGTCACCCAGCCCTCCAGGAGTAGGGGGCTCCTAATATGGGTAAGATGACGTGGCCCCTCCTGGGCCACAGGATTCCCTCAAAGAGCATACTCCACTGGATCATCCAGGTCTGCCACGTCAGCTTGGAAACTACCCAGGTCTCCGCCACGTCAGCCCTAAACCACCCCGGACCCACGCCACGTCAGCCCTATACCGCTTGGGCTTCTGCCACGACAGGCCCACGGGCAACCAGGTCCAGACCTGGCCCCAAATGAGTCCAGACCCGGTTGGCTTCTCCTATAAGTACCAGACCCTCTATCCCTTGCCAAGGTGATCATTCTTTTCCCTCTAAAACCCTAGTCACTGTTACTTTCTTTCAGTAGCTGATTAGATCGTCGGAGGGTCTGCCACTGGGTCAAACCCCGGTATTTCTAGACCTTGTGCAGGTACACGAGACTCCGGATCCAAACCTCTAAGATTCGAGCCGAGCCTCTAGATCCAAGCCGAGCATCCAATCTCCACCTCACTCCTGCCTACTCCTGAGCCGTTCCTCCAGATGTGGTCGAGGCCACCGTCCGCACGTAAGGTTCCGCAAAAATACAAATTGAGAACAACTCACACCTGGTGCATCCACACCCCCCAAAAACAAACCGCATCAGCATGCCAAGTCATTTGGCTGAAAAGTTTATTTTCTCTATTTTTCTCCATCCAAACACATAAAGCACAGGAAAATCCGTTTCCCACAATTTTGCGTACATCTTACATCAATTCAAACACCCTCTTGAAAAAGAAATAATATATATATATATATATATATATATATATATATATATATATATATATATATATATATATATATATGTTCATTTGCATATATATATAATTTCATACTTATTGACAGGTGCATATCAAACGGATCATGAAGAATGCAGAATATGTAAACTATCCAATAACTGAGCTCCACATAAGCAAATTAGCGATGTCATCAATTAAAATTTTACAATTTTAACAATAACAAATTTGAAAATTGCTTAATGCTCCCCCTTCTCTATTCCCATCACCATATCACCACCATCATAGCCTCCTCCGCCCTAATTCCCACCCACTTTATTACAAATCAAGAACCCGGTCTCTTAACCACCATATATCCCTTTGCCCTCGCCGGCAAAAAATTCTCTCTCAATTTAACCTTCTTCTTCTCAGTTTCACCTCCCCATCAGCGAAATCACATCAGGCGTCTCCACCCCCTCCTTCGGCTTTGCGAGCGTCAATCTCGTGGGGTGGGGAGGGGAGCTGACGAGACTGAGGGACCCAATCAATGACGATGATGTTGTCGATAATGGGGAAGAAGTGGGCTTAAGTTGACAAGGTAGAGGTGGTGAGGTTGGGACGAGTAGGAGGTAAGGTGAGGCTTGTGTTGGAAATCGGTGTCATCATATTCTACTCATCAAGACGAATAAAGTACTCACATGTCTAAAATGGATTTCAAATGAATGAAATATTCGCCTCCAAAGTTAGCATGCTAAAATGAAGAATTTGACTCTTTACTTGGTATGTGGCATTAAATGTTAGTCTCATATCGAAAAAGAGTAAAGAAGCAAGCGAATTAATAAGTTAAAAACTTGGCAAAAGGGTTGTGCCTTTAGGGATACGAAGATTTTCTCCGAAGAGAGAACATACCCAACTTGGACTTCGGGTTGAAACGCGCATGCCCGGCCGCCGGCTAGGCTGGGCCTGGCCTAGCTTAGGCTTAGGCTCTTATGTCAAAACCGTAACTTATTTTTAACCAATGCATATATTTTTATGATTGAGCGGTTACAACTGTCAGTGGCAGTTGTTCCTATACAATGGTGCAACCGTCAAAACTTCTTTGGGCGTAGGGCTATAAATAGGAGTCGATCTTGATCAAATCGGAATCTCATTTCCATTTTTCGACCACCTTGTACCAGGGCTGACTTAACACAAACACTGCTATCATATCCATCTCGCCCGAGTCTTTGTTATTCCAGTGTAAGTTAACGAAGTTCAGACTGTTGTATTTTAGTGACAGAAATAACGTCTTAAGGACATTGTTTTTACAAGCCTCAATCTATTTGTTCACCATCTTCAAGGTCGGAATCGAAGATAAAATGATCTTCTTTTTGTGCTTTGTTTATAGTGAAATACGCTATTTGCAAAACAATTCATTTAAATCACAATTATCAAGGTTCGAATTGAAGATACATTATCTTCCTTTTGTTCTTTGTGCATAGTGAATTTTGATGTTTGCGAAACAATACAAGGGTGACTAAATTTGAGCAAAAATTTAATTTAGTTTTATTAATTTTCCTAACAAAATTAAATTTGTCTACTTAAAACTTAACAACTTAAGACTTCATTTGTTTTCTTCTTTTGTAGACAAAATCATGACGACCAAAACAGAATTTTCGAATGTGGTCACAAGTATGCATAAAAAGCCCGAAAATTTCAAAGGGGATGACTTCAGGACTTGGCAGAGCAAAATGCTCTTCTATCTCACAACTCTTGGGTTGGATAGGTTCCTCGAGGAGGAAGAACCTAAGCCCGCTGATGGGAAAACTCCTGAAACCCATAAGGAGACGTTTGCAGCAGTTTATGTGTGGAGGCATTCAGACTTTCTTTGCAGAAACTACATCCTGAATTGCTTGGATGAAGTGTTGTACAAGATATATAGTTTGTTGACTACTGAAAAGAATTTATGGAATGCTCTGGCCAAGAAATACAAGACCGAGAATGCCAGCTTGAAGAAATCTAATGTTGATAAATTTATGGAGTTCAGAATGGTGGACTCGAAGTCCGTCACTGTCCAGATGCAGGAGCTTCAGATCATCATGCACGAGATTGAAGCAGAGGGCCATACTGTTGGAAAATCTTTCCTAGTGGAAGCAATCATCAGAATGTTGCTGCCATCTTGAAAAGACTTCAGCTATTACATTAAGCATAAAAAGAAGGAAATATCTTTGGAAGATCTTGTTGTCATGCTTAAGATTGAGGCAGACAACCGTGGGATGATCAAGACCAAAAGTAAGGAGGCTAAGGTACACGTTGTGGAAAACTCCAAAAGGCGTATGAACAAATTTAACAACAAGAAGAAGAATTCAAAGAAGTGGAAAGCCGAATGGTTTTCATTTTGGCTACGTCAGAGAGAAGAGGTCCTTACCTCATTCCCATCTGACCTAGGATCCAGACATTGTTGCTACTCGACACATCAGAAGTTTAATGGAAACTATTGAATTTTTGAGAAGTCTGGTCATTCTGCCAGAGACTGCCGATTCAAGAAGAATGACAACACATTAGAAGTAAATGTCACGGAGAACATTACTTCAAGCATCGATGACTTAAACCTTTCTACGGTTGTCTCTGAATGCAACCTAGTCCAACATCCTGGAATATGGTGGGTAGACACTGGTGCTACTCAACACATTTATTTTGATAAGTCACTGTTCTCAACTTATCAAAAAATAGATCATGAAGAAAAACTCTACATAGGTAATTATGTTGTATCAATGGTCGAAGGTTGTGGTAAGTTTATTATGAAATTCACTTCTGGTAAGAATGTTGCGTTGAGCGATGTACTTCACGTGCCAGATATCTGCAAAAATCTTATCTCCGGATCAGTGTTGTTAAAGAAAGAATTTCGGATCGTGATTGAGTCAGACAAGCTGGTGCTGACCAAGGCTGGGGTTTATGTCGAGAGGGGTCACCTTTGTGATGGGTTATTCAAGGCTAATGTAGCCGTAGTCAGCAAAAATCCATTGTACTCTGATTCTGTTATTAATAAAAGTTCTGTTTCTTATATGCTTAAGTCTGAAATACTTTTATGGCATAATAGATGTAACACCCCGAATTCCAAATACAACTGAATTCAAGATTCCACAGGATCTTTACTTCACTTCGTACAATTTTATAAGGAATTTAAAAATTTTACTTTACATCAGAGTTACAGATGAATCTTTACACTTTACAGCGGAAGCAAAATTACAACATTTACATGAATAAAAGTACAACAATATTTGAATAATCTCTAAGCATCAGATATTCCTTAATCTTTATCATGACATTTGTCCTGCATACAAAACTGTGGGCACGTCAGTTTATTCAACTAACGAACATTATACACGGCCATCATCTCTATACCGAAAATAGTATAACTTATTTTCCATATTTAACAAACAAAAGCTTGTTCACAATCAAACTAAGGGGATCATCCTATTGATGTCGTATTGTGATTATGCACTTAGTCCTTAATGCAGTTATTTATATTATATGACACTAACGTGCACTTGTTCGGATTCTATGGATCCCATACTACATAGGTCCGAGGGCAAGCCTCTTATTCATTATTCATCTTGTAGGGTTCAATCTCTCGTCATGACTTAATCTATTACTGTAACTACGGTAAGTATCGTAGATGTTCTATGAGTAACGAGCTCATGTACAGACAATCTGGAGGGGAATCCCACGTCATGTCACGATGCATCATGAAGACAACCTATGGACAATTCAGCCTCCGTCATGGCACACGATCCTCTCGCAGTTACCAAACACCCAACAGGCGTCGCCAAGATCCCGATAATTCCAGAGTAGTGCCCACGTTATGTCACGACGCATCGTGAAGACAAACTTTGAATCACACCCACATCGTAGACTCGAGGCCCTCATACTTGTGTTTTTCTCTCACTTTCATTATCTCTTCACTATGTACTAATCCTTAATTTAATAAAATCATAAACAAAATCAATCTCTTAGGGTCAGCATTCTCACTAATACCAGGCTTATTTCTTTCATTTCACAATGACCCAAACTTGGTCTTTTCAATTCAATTATCATATCTCATTTATTTCAATCGCTGGTGTGAGTCTTGGCTACATCCTAATTTTCAATTTCAATTCACAATTCTCATATTGAGTTTGTCATGCTCAAAAAGAATTCTCTTTTCCCAATTAAACAATTTCCAATCTTTTCATGAATCAAAATCTCATACATATAGTTCAATTGTAAATCATGCATTTCAATAACCAATATTTATTTCCACATTAAGATCATATTACGAAAATATCTAGTCAAAGTGAATACTTACAAAATCACTATTGTCATGCTACTCTTTTGACAAAATAACCCATACAAAAATCACATTATATTTTCCTTCATCAATTTTTCTTTTTAACATTTATATTAATCACCTCATGAAAATCACACATTTTTATGAAATTGTAAAGGTAAGAAAGAATAGTTTCGAATACAATTCTACCTCAAAAATACACTTTATTTTAGTCCAATAACTCCCAATCAATTTTTATAGGTTGTATATAATTTTAGAATAATAAAGGTATTTTTTTCGGAAATTTTTATACATCAAGAAAGCCCCCAAAAATCAATCTTTAAAAAAATATATTTTCTGGCCATAACCAGAATCGAACCCGCAACCTTAGAGAAAATAGCCCCACGCACTAGCCCCTAGGCCGAATGCGCTTAGCGATATGAAGAGAGGTCAGAGGGTCATATACCCTCAGTCCTGGTTGGGTATTTTTTAACCGCACACAGAAAAACAAGATGGACATAGGATATCGAACCAGCGACTTCCAAGACCCACGCCCACGCTACAGTAGCGCCAGAAAGACTCACCGACCACTTGAGCTATGTGCTCAAGTTGTCACAAACACAACTCGAGTTTACTTAACTCGAGTCTCTGTTTAATTAAAATGTTTCGATGTTCAAAAGCTCTTATCTTCGTTTTACTTGCACAAAATATCATGTAAATCTCCAGAATACTAATTCCATATTAAATTAATACTCTAGTATTTTTTAAATAATTTTCTCACTAATAAAACATACAGTTTTCATACGATAATTTAAACTCTATACTACTCTTTCCATAATTCAATTTGATAATTCTCAAATAAAAATTTGGTATTAAGAAAAATCACATTATACTTATAATTCCCTGTTTTCTCCTCTTTCATTAACCCAAATGCATAGGACAAATTTATACATTAGAACTAATATCACGATAGTCCATTTAATGCATAAAACAATCATTTCATCTATTAGCAATTCATACTCAATTTTGACATTGTCATAAACCCAATTTATATTTCCATAACTACAAAGCAAATTGTGCTACAACATTTAGATTCATGACAAATTAACATACAATCTACCAAGCATTAATTATAATATCTAACAAGTCCTTTTTCAAATTAAGTGTACTCTTATTAGTTTCTTTCATGCTAATTATGCCATCATTCCTAGCATGGTGACTAGAATTAGAAGTAACGAAAACCACCCACCTAATTTGGAGAGAAAACCCACAAAACAACTCCTAGAATGAAAGAGCCCTTCTCCTCCTAGTTTGAGCTTGCCCAAAGAGTGCTTCTCCTCCTTGCTCCTAGTGCAAACTGAGCCTCTCTAGGTGTAGCCGACCTCCTTGAATGCAAGCACACTCAACTCTCAATCTTTTATTCTCACTCTCTACCAATACATAATCTACTACTAATAATTATTTTCTTTCACTATAGGTTTGATGAATAAGAAGTGTAAGGATAGTTAGGCTAGGGGGGGTATTTATACAAAAATTTAGGGCAAATAGAAGGCTAAGATTGATCCAGGAGTTAAGAAACAAGGGCTAGGATTAAATGGGAAGTTGTAGTAACCAACCATGACTACAAAACTACCTCCCACAAACTCCACTCCCTCTTTTTCCCTCCCATTCCTATCCGGCCTCACAAGGAGCACAAACACGTGCTAGTGCAATGCACGTGTTTCCAAAGCCCCCCATTCCAAAAAGTTGTACATTTAATTATTTATAAAAAGTCTATAAAATTTTCTACACTACAAGTTGTAAGAATTAAAAAAAAATAAATTGATGGACTTTTATTTAGTGGGCCAAAATAGTTTATATTTAAAATAAATTAGATTTGGCTCAAAATATAAAGAAATACTTATGCTTGTTTAAAAAAGGATTTAATAAAAACAATAGAAAGGACATATATATCTGTATACTCATTTGTTTATGTAATGAAAATAATTATAAAAATTTATACCATAAGATTGCATGTGCAGAACAGCTATCATCTTCTCATTTTTCCCCCAGATCCTCTCAATCCTTAGCTTTTTTCCCCCTTCCCCCTTCTTTAATTTGATTCCTCTCCTCTGGATCTACAAACCCATTTCCTTTTCTTCCCTGATCTCCTCCTCTCCCCTTTCGAGTCGAGATCCCTATTTCCGCTTTCGCCTTTCATTGATCCTACGGTTCCCTTCGTCCCCTGACCTCCGAAGTGCGTGGTGCATCAGCTTCTAGGGTTTCGTTTTCCGGTGGCTCTCTTGCCCCTTCCGATTCCGTCTCCCTTCAGGCTTCGTTCGCAGCTTCGGGAGGTACTTTCTCCTGTGCCTCTTCGGCTTTCTTCAAGATCCCTGGTCGCAGATTCCATCAGCCGGGAGGGCCATTTCTCTGAGCAGGTAAGTGCCAGGTTTGAGTTTCTTGTCTCTTTTTCAGTTATTCTTGTTTTCTTGTGTGTTATCTCTTAGTGATTTTTGCCCAGGCTGTGGGTTGTTTGTTTTCTATTCTCCTCTGTTTTTAGATGGTAGTTTCTGTTTCCGGTGACTTTAGCCGGGTATTATTAGTTTTATTGCCAGTGACTTTAGCCGGGTATTATTTTCTCTTTCCTCGAGCTTTACTCTTTCGGATTGCCGTTGCTCCTTTGTGAGCTTCGTCTCCGGTTGGTTTCTCCCATTACCGGGGGCATTGATTTGCTTGTTACTTCCGTTCTCCTCATGGAATTCTCATGGGTCGAAGTAGTCAAAAGAAAAAATAAGAAAATTTCTTGTTCGTTTGGGCCTCAGCCCAGTAACTCGGTTATTTCCCCTTTTTTTGGAGCCCATGGGCCCCCAACGGCCCATCGATTCCCCGCTCCAGAGACTTCCTCTACTATTATTTCCCGCTCTCTCTCCACTACCACCTCCTCCTCTTCTCGCTCCACACCGTCTTCTGGCTTTCTCTCTTCCATCTCCTGTTTTCGGTGTTTGCAGCGTGGGCATCTGAAGAGCTTTTGTTCCGCAAAAATGAAATGCCTTTTCTGTTTTAAAGAGGGCCATGTTCGCCAACGCTGCTTTGCGCTTCAAAAACTCTTGGGCCTCTCTGTGGGGATCCCAATCGCCGATCAAGTTCTCTCTGCTCTCGACTTTCCGGCTTTACAACGTAAATTGGCAGAATTTCCCTCTGATAAGTCTAAAACCAAAAAAAAGAAGGCAGCTTTGAGATCCCCTTTGCTTCCCACCCCTCCCTCCGCCTCTAAGCTTCCCCCAGTCTCGATTGTTGAGCCTCCCGTTATTGCTACTTCCATCCCTGCCTTGAGTCGGCCTGTGGTCACTCAAGTCCTTCTCCCTGACACTGAGCTTATTGAAAGGCTCCGCTTCTTCAGCGCTTACGGAGCTATCTCGTTCCATGGCGGGTCGGTACCCTTCTACACTCTTAATGCGTTCTTGTGTAACTCTTGCAACACCAAAGATTGGGATTGGGTTATGTACTCTTGCTCCAATGGTGACACTATCATTAGATGCCCTTCCCCCAAAGTCTTGGATGAGCTCTGTGCTAACTCTGCACTTGCGATTGGTTCTATTTCTCTTTCCATCCGCAAATGGGTCGTTGTTAATGCGTCCCCCCCGGCTATGCCTTCCGACCCTATCAAGGTCTCCCTGGTGGGGATGCCTCCTTTTTGCGACTCGCTTAAGCTCATTGCCCAGTTCTCCAGGTGCATTGGGGAGATCATTAGCTTGACGACCTGTGCGAGGCTAGCCTCTGGCTCCCTCCAAATTGAAGCTCTGTTTCGCTGTCCGATTGCTAAGGACCGCATCTCCGCTTTCATTCTTAAAGATGGCATCTCTTCTTTCTCGGTTTCAGTGCAATACCATGATTCCGTCTCTTCCTCGGTGTCCAATCCTCCGGTCTTCTCTCCTGAGCCCTCCTCTGGGTTTCACCCTGGCTCCTCGATCACCTCTAAGGCTCTGGCTGTGGGTAATAAGACTCCTCTCCGTCCACCTTTAAGGAAAGAGGTTCCTATCTCTCGCAGACCCTTCGCCAGCTCTGCTCCCCCTAAAAATTCACCCTCCAAAGCACCTAATTTGGTCTGGATTAACCCTGAGAGAGGTTCTCCGTCTTCCTCAAAGGGAGGTGCACTCTCCCGTTCGCACAGTCTTCTCCCTTCCTCAACTCCTACAGCATCCCCCATCCCTTCCCAGGGTGTCACCCCTCTTGCTGCTGTTCCAGCTGCTCCCTCTTCCCTCGGGTGGTCAGCTTGGGAGGTTAACCCATCCTATGCTTCGGACTGGGAGTTATTTCAGAAAGCAGCGCATTTCCCTGCTTACAGCAAATCTGTCTCCTCCCCTCTCTCTAAGGCAGCTAAGCTCTCTTCGTCTGCCAAAGGTCAGGGATGGGTTGACAAAGATGACCTTCTTCTGGAAGATGAAGCAGATCTGGTTAACTCCAATGCTACTAAGAAGGTATGTCTTCCCCTCCCGTCCTACGATTCCTGTTTTACTTTTAGTTTTTCTTTAGATTTTTGTTCTTTGTATGTTGCTGCTAGCGGTTTGCTTCACTCGTTTTATTTAGTGCTGCAGTCGCCTCTCAGGGCACTGCGGCCTTTTCTTCCTTTATCCCCTGCTTCTTTTTGGCTATCCGTAGACCTTTTCGATCGTGGTCGGAAGCTGCGGATGGCCACGGCTGACAATGTTGGCTCTGGGTTCGAGATGATGAACGCCCAGGAATCACAACCTGTGGTTGCGACTCTCCCGAACCTTCTTTCTTTCGATTCGCCTCTAATTAAGCAAGGTAATCCATATTCTCGCTCCCCCGCTTCATCTGGTCATTCTCACCGTTTCATTAGATGTAGCGCCCGCTTAAGGGCCAAGCAATTTTCTTCCTCCTCTTCTTCTCCCTTAGGTGCTAGCTTCTTTTCCAGCTCTCTCCCCGCGACTCAGGCTGAGAGTTTAGGATCTTTATTCTTTGCTCAATTTGATTCCCTTCAAGATCAAGAGATTTTGGAAATTTCTTCCTCTTTGGGTTTTAAGATCAATCCGTCAGACCCCAAGGCTCTTCACATTCTCCGTGTCAATGAACGTTTAAGAGTCAATGAGCATCATCTTTCTAATGATTAGTATCTCTTGGAATATCCGTGGCCTTCACTGCCCTGCTAAGCAAAGGGCGATCTTTGACCTTATTGTCTCTTCTAAATGTGACATGATCTCGATTCAAGAATCGAAGTTCGAATTTCCCTCCCCCCGTCTCTTCCGATCTATTGGAGGATCCGTCATCTCCAACTGGATCTCTGTCGACGCCTCGGGCGCTAGCGGCGGCATCCTATTCGGTTATAAGGAGTCGGTTTTCTCTCTTTTGTCGACCCACCGTCTCTCTTTTTTCCTTATTGTCCAACTTCTTTGGAAGGCCCCTAACAAAGTGATCACGGTTATTTCGGTTTATGGTCCGTCCTCTCCCACTCTTAGGCCTTTGTTTTGGAGCGAGTTTAGGTCTCTCCAACAGTTCTCCAATGGTCTCTGCATTTGCTGTGGTGATTTCAACGTTACCAGATTCGCTTCCGAAAGATCGAACGCAGCCTTTTCCCTTTCTCAATCCACTTCTTTTAATGACTGCATCAGGGATTTGCAATTCATTGATCTTCCCATCAATGGTAGATCATTCACCTGGTCTAATCAGAGGTCTCCTCCGATTCTTGCCAAACTTGATCGCTTCCTCGTTTCCACATCTTGGTTAACCCAATTCCAATCCTCTTTTGCTAAGGCCCTCCCCAACCCCTCCTCTGACCATGTTCCCATCGCTCTGCACTCAGACTTTCGTTTCCCTCATCGACATCAGTTTCGTTTCGAAAAATTTTGGCTGCAAGACCAAGTTTTCGTCCACTTGGTGGAAGAATGTCTTGGCGCTGTTTCTGGATCGTCTGGCCTTGCCTCGTTGCTTCTCAAACTTCATGCCATTAAGCATGGTTGTAAGATCTGGCATAGAGGCAGACAATCCAACACCAACTTCCTTAAAAGTTTCCTCCTTTCTTCCATCGAAGCTATTGATGTATTAGAGGAACATGGTCCCATTTCGGATTTTGCCCGTAATGAGCGCCTCGACTGCAAGAGAGATTACGCCAATATTCTCTTGCAAGACCATGCTAAATGGGCGCAGAGGGCCAAAGTGAAATGGCTTAAGGAAGGCGATGGCAACACAGTCTTTTTTCACAATTTTGCTTCCTTCCGTCAGCGTAACAATCACATTTCCTTGATTCACGACCAAGGTGTTGACCTTGTCTCGGATCATGACATTCACCAAGCGTTCCTCTCTTTCTACAAACATCTCATTGGGATCCCTAAGTCTCGTATCATTTCGCTGGATTGGGCCCAACTGTACGGCCCTCCCTCGGTTGATCTATCCTCCCTTGAGGATCCCTTTTCCCTGGAGGAGATCAAATCCGCGGTTTTCGCGCTCAAAAGCGATTCCGCTCCGGGCCCTGATGGATTCCCGGCTTTTTTCTTTCAAAAGTTTTGGGACTGGATCAAGCTTGACCTCCTTAACATCTTTAACGACTTGCATACCGGTTCCTTTTCTTTTGATCGCATCAATTACGCTCACATCGTTCTTATCCCCAAGAAGGTGGGAGCTCATGTGATCTCTGACTCTAGGCCTATTAGTCTTATTAACACTACTTTCAAAATTATCATGAAAGTACTCGCGACGAGACTCAGCTCGATTATATCGCCCCTTATTGATCCGGTCCAATCCGGTTTTATAAAGGACCGTTTCATCCTCGATAGTGTGGCTTCGGCACAAGAGATTATTTCTTACTGCCATCATTCCAAATCTGAGGGCATCCTCCTTAAATTGGATTTCCAAAAAGCTTATGATAATGTGAGCTGGGATTTTCTCTTCGATATTCTCCTTAATCGCGGTTTTGGTCCAAAATGGATCTCGTGGATTAAATCCAGCCTTAGGGCTGGTACCTCTTCCATCATTGTCAACGACTCTGAAGGTCATAAGTTTAAGGTCAAATGCGGTCTTCGTCAGGGAGATCCTATCTCCTCTCTTCTCTTTTCCCTTGTTGCTGATGTTTTCAGCAGGCTCTTGCGTAACGCCCGCGAGGCTCATGTTATTGATGGCCTCGGCCGAACTCAGGGCTTTGATGGTATTCTTAATCTGCAGTACGCCGACGACACCATCATTTTTATCAAACCTGATCATTCTTCCTTGCGTAACCTGAAACTTCTTCTCTATTGCTTCGAGCTGGCCTCTGGTCTGTCCATCAATTTCCAAAAGTCTTCAGTGACTTGGCTTGGTGGTGATTCTGGACGTCAGGCAGAAGTCTCCCAATTTTTTAATTGTCCTATAGCCTCTTTCCCCATCACCTATCTAGGTATTCCTCTCAGATGGGGCAAGCTCCATAGATCGGATTGGTTCCCCATCATTGACAAAATTGAAGCCAGACTCAATGTCTGGACAGGTAAGTGTCTTTCTCGAGGGGGCAGATTAATTCTGGTCAACTCTGTCCTTTCGGCCATTCCCCTTTACCTGATGTCCTTCTATTTTCTCCCGTCATGGGTCATCAAAAGATTAGATCAAATTAGAAGCAATTTTTTCTGGTCCGGATCCCCCGGTTTCAAAATTGGGTCGCATTTATGCAATTGGAACGTGGCCTGCTCCTCTAAGGCTAACGGTGGTCTAGGTATCCTCAACCTCAGGCACCAAAATTTAGCCTTGCTTGGTAAGTGGCTTTGGAGATTCCACCTCTTTGATCACCTTCCGTGGGTCCAGTGCATCAAAGGCCATTATCTTTCTAACTCTCCTTGGTGGTCTTTCCCCTCCGCCACTCACAGATTAGCCTCTCCTTTCTGGAAAGGCGTGTGGAAAGCAGCGGCTGCTTTCCAGTGTGGTATTTCCCATAGATGCTCTGTTGGTTCTAGAACTCTCTTTTGGAATGATCTCTGGTTTGGCAACATCAAACTATCCTCTGCCTATCCCAATCTTTATCGTCATGCCTCTCTTCCTGAAGCATCTGTGAGCGATTCATACCATTTTGTAAACTCCAATAGGATTTGGGTTATTCCCTTCGAGACTGATCTCCCCTCGGTTTTGATATCGGAATTGTTCGAGCTGATCTCGGCTCTCTCCCGCATCGTTTGGCACCCTAATGATGGGATCGCCTGGCGATGGAATTCTTCTGGGATTTTTTCTGTCAAATCTTTCTATAACTTCCTTAATTCTCGTGGTACTACCTCTTCCTCCGCCTCTTTCGTCTGGGATTCTTGTGCTCCCCTTAAGGTTAAAATTAATACTTGGCTTGCAATCCACAATAAATTGCTGACGGTCGAGATCCTCAACAAACGCAATCTTGCTTGGGGGCAACTCTGCCCCTTGTGCTCAGAATTTCCTGAAGATATTAACCACCTTTTTGTGAGATGCTCTTTCATCTCCCCGCTTTGGCAGTTGTTATCTCTTGCGTGGGAAAATATAGTCTTGCCTTTTAGCCTGGATGCTATTTGGAATGTCCCTTCTCCTCCCCCTAGATTTCGCAAATGTTGGCAGCTTTCGATTCACATCATTATTTGGCTCGTTTGGTCGGAGAGGAACCGAAGACTCTTTTCTCATCGAGCTTCCTCTATCGCCCACTTGATTGACGATCTCCTATTCTACTTTAAGTTTTGGTCCTCCAATGCTCCGGCCAAGGATCGAGAGTTTTTTAACAACTCCCGTTTACATGAGTCTTATTCGGTTCTTCATAGTCTTAATGCATTTTAATGACATTTTCTCGCCTTATCTCTTAATGTTCTTCTTTATCACTTTATGTGGCTTTTCTTCTATTTAATTGTTTAGTTGTTCGGTTCTTTATAGTCTTTATGCATTTTAATGACCTTTTCTCGCCTTACCTCTTAATGCTCTTTTTTTTCACTTTATGTGGCTTACCTTCTATTTAATTGTTTAGTTGACTTTATATTTTGTTTCTCGCTGTAACTCGTTATGTTCTCCTTATCGCAGGAGGGTTAAATTGGTCCCTTCTCCCTTGTCCTGGACCCTATAGGCTGTTTTGGTTGGCTGGTGTCGCTGGCCCGGTCCCTCTGGGCTTCGCTGCTTTGTTGCTGGCTGTATTTTTGATTCTGTTTGGCCTTTTGTTGCCCTGGTGGTCTGGTTAATCTGGACTTTTGGTGGTTCTTTTGGGAGGGTTTAAACCCTTTAGCCCTCATGCTAACTTCTTTCTATCTTCGTTGTATATGCGCTCTGTTGTTATGACTTCTTTGTTGGACCTGTGTTTTACATGGTTATCCTTACTGTTGTGCTAGATGTGTTATCGGTTTGTTCTATTGTTTGTTCTTTCTTTCCTTCGCTGAGTTGCAGTATTGCTAATGCCCCGGTGCTAGCTCTGCGGTCGTGTTATGGTTGTTTGTTTTTGGTGATTTTGAGGATGTTGGTTGCGGTTTTGTGGGACTGACTCCATCGTTCTGTTGTTTGTGCTCCAATGGGATTATTTTTGATCTTTGTTTTGGCTTATTGGTTTCTTCTTTGTTCTTCGTTATCCTGCGATAGGATTTATTGTTGCGAGGTAATTTCGAGTATTCTTCTTGCTGCCCTTGGTGGCTGTTCCTCCTTTCGCGCTCTTCCAGGGGATGCTGCTCTGGTGGTTGGCGTTGATCGCGTTTCTTATGCTCAGGGCTGCTCGGATCGTCCGCCCTCCTGATCGTTCCTGCGGTGTAGTCGCGCTGTTGGCTTCACCGACGTTCCCCTCGAGGGGGGTGCTGTTTGCGTCTGCTTCTTCTTTTGCGCTCGGGAGAGCTGCCGCGAGTTTCTTTAGATTTATTAGCTTGTTTATTTAGTCTGTATTCGATTTGTTCTTTGTTTTATAGCTTGTAAAACCCTCTATTGTACATTTTACTCGTTATTAATATATTTTTGCTGTGGCTGGAGTCTTTCGACTCTATCCGTTCACATCAAAAAGATTGCATGTGCACAATACGTACAAAATAATAATTTTCATAAATGAAAAGTCAGGGTATTACAATAGATTAGGGCACATAAATTTTTGAAAGATGAAACAACTTGCAAATTTAGGTTTAATTCCAAAATTTAAAGTTAATAAAAATCACAAGTGTGAGACTTGTGTAGAAGCAAAAATAGTCAAGAAACCATTCAACATGTTGGACAGGAGTACTGAGCCGTTATGCTTAGTCCATACTGATTTATGTGTTTTTAAGTCCTTATGTACGAGATGTGGGAAAATGTATTTTATCACGTTTATCGATTATTGCACTCGGTATTACTAAGTAGTAATGTAGCACCCTAGATTTCTAAATAATGTTTTGAGGTGTATAAATGAATTAAAATGAATTTGGTGATTTAATAAACATATTTCTGAAAATTATCTTGTACACGTGCAAATATTTTCTTGGAAAGTTCAAAGTCAGAAATTATTTTGGGAAAGCCTTGTTTGTTAGTAGGTATTATATGAATTTTCTGGATTTTTCCCCTGATATTTATTTGGCTTATTTGCAAATATTACAAAAAGAATGGCTTTTGTGCAAATTCACCACTTGGAGTGAAAACTCCGCCACTTAGAGGCAAAAATTACAAATTTGTTTTTCTGGATTTAAATCCAGTGCCAGCCAGTATTAGGGTGATTATTTTTGTTTTCAAATTTACAGTGAATTGGTTAATCTGATTTCCAAGTATAAGGATTTATATATGTAAAGATATATTCAAAAGGGATTTTTTGCAAAACCTATTCAAAACCCTAAAACCTAATCTCTGGCCTATTTAAAAGAGAGTGCAGCCGTCTCTTTGCTGTACTACACCAAGGGTTTTCTTTATTATTGATTTCTTGGAGTTTCGAAGCGAGGATCTTGGTTTTCTTGATAATGGAAGGACTTTTATTATTTTCTTTATTATTTCGATTAATTCTTCAATAAGGTGAGTGACATATGTTTAATTTCTTATTGTTCTAAGCATATTGCATATGATGATTTGTTTATTTGAAAGCATGTTAGGGAATTTTATGATGATATAATGAATTTTGATGAGTGGATGAATAAATCTTTTCATGAAAACGATGTTATTGATGATTAAAATTCTACATAGATGGCTTGAGATTGTTAAGAACCTAATAGAAACCATGAGTAGGTTGTTTTCTTTCATATGCTTGCTGATTTGATTGAGTTTAATGAGTTAAATGTTGGTTATTGCAAAAAGTGAATAAAAACCTAGTTTTCACTGTGTATGTTATAGATGTGGTCTGTTTGGGAATTTTGATACGTAAAACTTGATTATTCACATGTTATAATTGTTCATATTCATGGGTATATTGATGTGAATAGTGGTGTATGTGTTTAATCAATTACAAGAGGGGTTTTGGATCAAAAGAGATCAAGTTTTGAAGGGGTGGAGTTGTTGTTTTAATTCGGGTCTGATAATGTATGGCCGAAAGTTTGATTTTTCAGTTTTATGAAGTTTTTGATTGAATCTTGAGTTGTCTTGATCCTGATATTGATTAGGATAATATATTACCTATATACGTTGTTTTCTTGAAGCTTTAACTGATGTAAATACACATATATACACTTATATATATACATATGTCCTGTTTTGAAGAATTTGTCGAAAATTGCTCTTTTATGAATTTGATGAAGTTTTGATTTGTTTTTATGTTGAACAAGTTGTATTTTATCATCTCAAGAATTTCGTTTTACTAATTTATGATTTTACAAAGATTAAACAAAGTATCATTTAAAATGTGCACGAAATTCAAAGTTGTGTTTTCTTGACATGTCAGTCGTCCGGTTCCATTTTGAACTAAAATGTGCAGTCGACCATTTGAAAAATTAAATTTTCTGGGATTGTGCAGTCAACCATCGTTATTTTGAACTGTTTTGACAGTTGACCGACACCTGCTGTATGTGTTATTTTTGTTTAGTTTTCTGTTGATTTCTTGAACGATAATTTCTTCGATATTATGGATTATTGACCTACTGTTTTAGATGATATTTTGCTATAGATTACAGTATTTAACAGAAATTTATATTTTGATTTTAATAGAATTTAAATTGTATTTCTATAACTTTATAAAGTGAAGTATATATGGTTTTTGAAGAAATTAATGTTTTGTGACTTTCTACGACTTAAAAATATGATTCTCGATTATTTAATGGATTTAATACTTTATTTCAATTCTGGAATTTGTGAGTATACTGAATGAATTTGGTTTTGTTGATTGAAGAAGTTTTCATTGATATAAACATTTTGAGATTTGGAATTAAGAGTTTTATTAGAAGTTTTGGTGTTGATATTTGATTTGTGAGTCTCTATGAGTTGAGTGGGATTCCTGTGAACCAGAAAATGCGATTTTGTGGATTTTGACCAGTTGGGTCTTGGGGTTGTTGTTGTGGAATTAAGTCCGACAGGATACACTAACTCTAGAGAGAGGGAATTTGTGTTTTAATGATAATCAACTTAAGGACAGGCACTAATGAAGATGTGATAGAATATGGAAAACATAAGTATATGCTCTAGGGGTCTAGTCCAACCGATGCGTTCCAGAACTGTGTGTTGTTCTGTCTCGAGAGGATATTTGGTATGTTCACGTGTCGAGGGTCTGCAGGCCTATTCACGAAGCATACATGTGCATTCGCGTGTTGAGGGTCGGCGAGCCTATTCACGAGATATACTAGTGTATCTGCATATCGAGGGTTCATGGGGTACACATCAGGGAGGTGATTCTTCCAGGGGGTCAGAGCTATTTTTACATGATGCTTGCGCTCCGAGGGTTGGGATGCCTATTCGCAAAGTATTCTGGATCTTGTTTCTATCAACGTAATAGGATTAGTTGTATAACGAGGGACTTAACCCTATAAAGTGGAGAACGATAAGGGCTTGCACCGGACCTATATAGTATGGAATGCATAGAATCTGACAAATATGCATTAGAGAATCATTATATTGCATTTGCATTTTCTATACTTCGTTTTATGCATGTATGTTTTCTGTTTTTTTACACTTGACACTTAGTCTAGTTTTACTTGATGTTTTTATGTTTCATTTATTGTTATTTCATATTTCATTTTTTAATACCAATGGTATGTGTTGTTTATGACTTTATTCTTTACATTTTATTTATATTGTACATCTTTTGATGTTACTCACACCGTTATGGCTGACCCCTGTAGTTTTGGGGGTTAGGGTTATCTCTAGCCTTATATTTACAGATAGGTACCTATAGCATGGGATTTGGATGCATGTGGTAGAATGATAATGTGTCCTATGTAAATTGTAAAAGAAAGAATTGTAATTTAAGGTGTTTAATTTTTTGCTATGTTTTGTAAAGAATTGATGTAATAAAAGTTGAAAAATTATTCTGTGTTTTGGCTATGTTTACTATTACATTGAGGTAAATGCTGGGAATTGTGCCACGTATTTCTAGATATTATATTGGAAATTCAGCGTGCTACAGAAGTTGGTATCAGAGCATGCTTCAATAGTAATAATAGACATGGTATAAAAATAAACCCATGTGTGGAAATTAGAGCGTGCGTACCTAGGTGTGGACATTAGGGTGTGAGTATCACATATAATTAAAACAAGATGTTATGATTTGGGGTATGATTGAGGTTTTGCCATGGGATATTGATGTGAATGTGAATTGTATTGTGATGCTCTAACTTTTCCTCATTTTGCAGTAATCAGTATAATGGTAGGACCCCGAACTAGGAATGGTGGAAAAGGTCATGGGGCTGAGAGTTACCATGGGACTAGACTTGATCTTGAGACTGAGATTGCCAGGGTGTATCAGACCTTGAACGCGTTTATGGCAGCTAACATGGCTCAAAATCATAATCAGAATCGAGGAGCTGTACCAGTGCTTGTTAATGTTGATCCAATTAAGCAGGTTGAGTCCTTCAAGCGGATGAAGCCGCATATTTTTTAGGGGCAGTCTGATCCAAATGAGGCTGATAATTGGATTAGACAGATGGAAATGGTCTTTGAATTCTTAGAAACCCCAGCAGTCAATAAGGTGAAATTGGCTATAATGCAGTTAGAGAAGGACGCTGGCATCTGGTGGCAGTCAGTGAATATGACTTTTGGGGATCAACAGGTGACTTGGGAGGCTTTTCTGGATAAGTTCAGGGATTGTTTCTTTCCTCTAAATATTTAGGAGAAGAAAGCAACAGAATTCTTGAATCTGCAGCAAGGCAGCAGGTCTGTGCGCGAATATGAGACTAAGTTCGCCCAGCTGTCAAGGTATGCAACGGAGCTGATTGTTGATGAGGTGAAGAAGGCCAAAAAATTCGAGCAGGGCTTGAGGCCAAATTTGATATCTCGGATGATGTCGTTGGGCATCAGGAGGTTTGATAAGCTGGTCAGTAAGGCAGCTATGATAGAAGAAGATATGGATCAATTCTAGAAGAAGCAGGAGACCTGGAATGGGAACAAGAGGCTAGCAGTTGGTCAGAGGGGGAAAAAGTTCCCAGTGAAGCAGGGCAGGTTCAGTAGGCCAGATCAGAAGGCACCCGCTATTCAAGGTATGAGTTGTTTCAACTGTGGAGAGGCAGGCCACTTTCAGTTAGCATGCACCAAGCCACTTAAGGCACGAGTTTGTTATCAGTGTGGTCGTGAAGGGCACCTCAGACCAAACTGTCCGCAGTTGAACAAGGATGGTGCAGGCGAAGGCAAATTTCAAAGGCAGGGGCGAGTGTTCATATTAACTGAGGATGATGCGGGTAACTCAGAGGATGTGATCTAGGGATTTGTTTTGATTAATGGAATAAAGGCAAAAGTTTTTTTTGATACTGGTTCTTTTCATACATTTGTGTCACCCAATTTTGCTAAAGTCATAGGTGTGGAACCTAAGGTGTTTCCAGGCAGAGTCTTGTAGGTGGTAACGCCATCAAGGGAGGAATTGATTGTTGATCGATATTATGAGGGCTGTAATATTAAGATTGGTAGGAGAATATTTGGCATTGATCTCATTGAGCTACAAGACATGGGTGTGGATGTGATCGCGGGCATTGATTAGATGGCAATATATGATGCCACAATTGAATGCAAGAAGAAAGAGGTATTGGTGAAAGCACCAGGAGGTCCCGCAGTGATTTTTCAGGGGAAAAAGAAGGACCCGAAAGTGACTGCAATGGTATCTAAGTTGATGATTCCAGATGAAGTCAGAGGCATTCCAGTTGTCTGGGATTTTCCTACGGTATTCTTGGAAGATTTACCGAGATTGTCGCCACGGTGAGATGTTGAGTTCTGTATTAATGTTCAGCCGGGGAGTGCTCCAATTTCTAAGGCGACATACAGGATGGCACCAGGAGAGCAGGATGAAGTTAAGAAGCAGATTGAGGAATTTCTAAGTAAGGAATTCATCAGGCTGAGTTCTTCACCGTGGGGAGCACCAGTGTTGTTAGTGAATAAGAAGGATGGGTCAATGAGGATGTGCATTGACTATTGGGAGTTGAAAATGGTGATTATTCAGAACAACTATCCGCTTCCACGGATTGATGATTTGTTTGATAGGCTTTGGGGAGCAGCTGTATTTTCGAAGATTGATCTGCGGTCAGGGTATCATCAGGTTCGAGTTAAGGAGGAAGATGTAAGTAAAACGGCTTTCAGGACTCGTCAAGGACTATGAGTTTTTGGTAATGCCATTCGGAGTGACGAATGCGTCGGCAGTGTTCATGGATATGATGAATCGGCATTCATATGGACAGATAGGGTTAACTCGAAAGAATGTGGCATTCATATGGACAGATAAGTGTGAGGCGAGTTTTCTTAAGCTAAAGGAGAGGTTGACGAATGCGCCTATCTTAGCTTTGCCAAAAGCTGGAAAGAACTATGATATCTTCAGTGATGCATCTCTCAGAAGTTTGGGGTGTGTCTTGATGCAGAAAGGGAAGGTTATTGCATATGGTTTAAGGCAGTTGCATCCACATGAGAAGAACTATCCGACACATGATTTGGAGTTGGCAGCTATTATCTTTGTCTTGAAGCAGCGGAGGCATTATGTATATGGAGAGAAGGTCAACATGTATACCGACCACAAGAGCCTGAAGTATATTTATCAACAGAAGGATCTAAATCTTCGACAGAGAAGGTGGTTGGAAGTGTTGGAAGACATTCGTCCTGAGATCAAGTATCATCCAGGCAAGGCAAATGTGGTGGCCGATGGGCTTAGTCGGAAGAGCAGTCTGTCGAGTTTGATCACTACTCAGATAGAGTTGGCAGCAGAGTTTGAATAGGCAGGTATCGATGTGGTACTTCAGAGTTTGGGAACATCTTTGGCTCAGTTGAGGCAGCAGCCTCCTTTGAGAGAGCAAATTGTGGAAGGTCAGAAATCAGATGCAGAGATTCAGAAGATGTTGCAGCAAGTTTTCGAAGGCAAGTTATCAAAGTTTCGTGTCCAAGATGCAGTTCTATGGATGGGTGAGAGGTTGTGTGTTTCGGAGAATGCAGATTTGAGAGAGAGTATCTTACAAGAGGTACACAGTACCTTGTTTTTCAGTACATCCTAGAGGCACAAAGATATATAAGGACATCAATCAACACTTTTGGTGCTCCATTATGAAAAGGGATGTGACAGACTTTGTGGCAAGGTGTCTGACTTGTCAGTAGATCAAAGCGAAGAATCAGAGGCCGGGAGGTTTATTACATCCATTGCCTATTCCGGAATGGAAATGGGAGAATATCAGCATGGATTTAATCACAGGGTTGCCGAGGAGTTCGAAGGGCAATGACTCAATTTGGGTTATTGTAGACCGTTTAACCAAGTCAGCTCACTTTTTGTCTATGAAGATTACTTAGTCATTGGAAAAACTGGCAGAGCTGTACACTGAAGAGATTATGAGACTTCATGGAGTTCCTGTGTCGATTGTTTCCGACAGGGATGCGAGGTTCACATCAAGGTTTTAGAAGGGTTTGCAAGCAACTTTGGGTATCAGAACCGATTTCAGTACTGCTTTCCATCTGCAGACTGATGGTTAGACTGAAAGGGTGCATCTAGTATTGGAGGATATGCTGAGGGCTTGTGTTATGGATTTTGGTGGCAGTTGGGGGAGATACTTGGCATTGGTTGAGTTTGCTTATAACAACAGTTACCATGCAAGTATCGAAATGGCTCCGTATGAAGCTCTGTACGGGAGGAAGTGCAGGACATCCGTCTGTTGGTATGAAGTTGGCGAGAGACAGATGTTTGGGCCTGAGATTGTGCAGCAGACATAGAAGAAGATCGAATTGATTCGTAGAAGGTTGGTCGAGGCTCAGAGTTGGTAGAAGAGTTATGTAGACACTCGACAAAGGGACTTGGAATTTGAGGTTGGGGATGCAGTCTTTCTCAAGGTGTCTTCGACTAAAGGAGTGATCAGGTTTGGAAAAGGAGGCAAGTTGGTGCCAAGGTATATTGGGCCATATAGGATTTTGGGACAGATTGGTAAAACGGCATATAAGCTAGAGCTACCGGAGAAATTGGCGCAAGTGCATGATGTGTTCCATGTGTCGATGTTGTACAGCTGAACTTGAGTTACAAGGAGCAGAATGTAGAGATTATTGATCGTAGGGAGAAGGTGTTGAGGAATAAGGTGGTACCTATGGTTAAGGTATTGTAGAGGAAGAGCAGTTTGAGGAAGCTACTTGGGAGCCGGAGGATCGCATGCAGAAGAATTTTCCTAAGCTTTTTGTATGGTTGTATTCTTTTGATTAAACTGTATTCTTTCGGGTTAAATTGTATTCTCTTGTATGACTGTATTCTTTAAACTATATTTCCATTTATGTGATTGCATTTTTTGCTTATATTTGTTTCGTCCCTATTAGTAGTAGTTCTGAGGACAGAAGTATTCTAAGGAGGAAGTGATGTAACACCCTAGATTTCTAAATAATGTTTTGAGGAGTATAAATGAATTAAATTGATTTTGGTGATTTAATAAACATTTTTCTGAAAATTATCTTGTACACGTGCAAAACACGTGCAAATATTTTCTTGGGAAGTTCAAAGTCATAAATTATTTTAGGGCCTATTTTTTATTAGTAGGTATTATTTATGAATTTTCTAGATTTTTTTTATATTTATTTGGAATATTAGCAAATATTACAAAAAGAGGGGATTTTGTGCAAAATTACCACTTGGATTGAAAACTCTAGATTTTCAGATTTTTGGGCTGAGTATGATGGATAGCCAACTCAGAGGTAAAAATTTTACTTTTTTTTAATAGATTTGGTTTATTTCGCAAATTTTTTAAAGAAATGTCTTTTTGCAAAATTACCACTTAGAGGAAAAAATTACAAATTTGTTTTTCTGGATTTAAACCCAGTGCCAGCCTATATTAGGGTGGTTATTTTTGGTTTTAAATTTTAAGTGAATTGGTTAATCTAATTTCCAAGTATAAGGATTTATATATGTAAATATATATTCAAAAGGGATATTTTGCAAAACCTATTCAAACCTTTAAAACCTAATTTCCTGCCTATTTAAAAAGAGAGTGAAGCTATCTCTTTGATGTACTACACAAATGGTTTCCTTTATTATTGTAGATTTTCAAAGCGAGGATTTTGGTTTTCTTGCGAAAGGAAGGCCTTTTATTCTTCTCTTTATTATTTCGATTGATTCTTCAATCAGGTGAGTGACATATGTTTAACTTCTTATTGTTCTAAGCATGTTGTATGTGATGATTTGTTTATTAGAAAGCATGTTAGGGGATTTTATGATGAGTGGATGAATATAAATTGAATTTTTTTCATGAAAACGATGCTATTGATGATTAAAATTCTACATAGATGGCTCGAGATTGTTAAGAACCTAATAGAAACCATGAGTATGTTGTTTTCTTTTATATGCTTGCTGATTTGATTGAGTTTAATGAATTATATGTTGGTTATTGCAAAAAGTGAATAAAAACCTAGTTTTCACTGTGTATATTATAATGTGGTCTGTTTGGGAATTTTGATGAGTAAAACTTGATTATTCACATGTTATAATTGTACATATTCATGGGTATATTTATGTGAGTAGTGGGGTATGTGTTTAATAAATTATAATAGGGGTTTTGGATCAAAAGAGATCACGTTTTGAAGGGGTTAGGGGTGTAAAATGAACAGGACGGTCCGTCGTCCGTCCGAGTCTGGCTCGAAAAATGGTCCGACCGTGGATCGTCCGAACTGTTATACGAACCGATCCTGAACAAATTATTCGGTCTGATTCTTTACCGAGCTCGAGCTGGACATAAGTCCGTCCGAATATTATTGTGGTCCGATGCTTTACCGAACCGAGTCCGGACTATAAAAATTTTGTCCGACCTAGACCGAGCCGGACATAAGCCCATCCGAATAGAATTTCGGTCCGAGCTTGAACATATGGCTGTCCGATCCCGTCTGGACCGATTTATAGGCCTAGAAGGGGTGGAGTTGTTGTTTTAATTCGGGTCTGATAATGTATGGCCGAAAGTTTGATTTTTGAGTTTTATTAAGTTTTTTATTGGATCTTGAGTTGTCTTGATCCTGAGATTGATTAGGATAATATACTACCTATATACAATGTTTTCTGGAAGCTTTAACTGATGTAAACACACATATATACACTTATATATATATATAAGTGTATATATGTGTGTTTACATCAGTTAAAGCTTCCAGAAAACATTGTATATAGGTAGTATATTATCATATATATATATATATATATATATATATATATATATATATATATGTCCTGTTTTGAAGGATTTGTCGAAAATTGCTCTTTTATGAATTTGATGAAGTTTTGATTTGTTTTATACTCTAGTATGCTAAAAAAGTTTTATTTGATCATCTCAGGAATTTCTTTTTACAAATTTATGATTTTACAAAGATTAAACGAAGTATCATTTAAAATGTGCACGAAATTCAAAGCTGTATTTTCTTGACATGTCAATCGACAGGTTCCATTTTGAACTAAAATGTGCGGTCGACCGTCATTTGAAAAATTGAATTTTCTGGGATTGTGCAGTCGACCGTCGTTATTTTGAACTGTTTTGACAGTCGACCGACACCTGCTGTATGTGTTGTTTTTGTTTAGTTTTCTGTTGATTTCTTGAACGTTAATTTCTTCGATATTATGGATTATTGACTTACTCTTTTAGATGATGTTTTGCTACAGATTACAGTATTTAACAGAAAGTTATATATTGATTTTAACAGAATTTAAATTGTATTTCTATAACTTTATAAAGTGAAATATATATGGTTTTTGAAGAAATTGATGTTTTGTGACTTTCTACGACTTAAAAATATGATTCTCGGTTATTTAATGGATTTAATACTTTATTTTTCAATTCTAGAATTTGTGAGTATACTGAATGAATTTGGTTTTGTTTATTAAAGAAGTTTTCATTGATATAAACATTTTGAGATTTGGAATTAAGAGTTTTATTGGAAGTTTTGGTGTTGATATTCGATTTGTGAGTCTCTTGGAGTTGAGTGGGATTCCTGTGAACCGGAAAATGAGATTTTGTGGATTTTGACCAGTTGGGTCTTTGCGTTGTTGTTATAGAATTAAGTCCTGCATGATACACTAAATCTATAGAGGGGGAATTTGTGTTTTAATGATAATCAACTTAAGGACAGACACTAATAGAGATGTGATAGAACTTGGGAAACGTAAGTATATGCTCTAGGAGTCTAGTCCAACAGATACGTTCCAGGGCTGTGTACTGTTTTGTCTCGAAAGGACATTTGGTATGTTCGCGTGTCGAGGGTCTGCAGGCCTATTCACGGAGCATACAGGTGCATTCGTTTGTCGAGGGTCGGCGGGCCTATTCATGGGATGTACTAGTGTATCTGCACGTCGAGGGTTTTGCAAACCTATTCGTGGGGTACACGTTAGGGAGTTGATTCTTCCTAAGGTCAGAGCAATTCTTACATGATGCTTGCGCGTCGAGGGTTGTGATGCCTATTCGCAAAGTATTCAGGATCTTGTTTCTATCACCGTAGTATGATTAGTTGCATGACGAGGGACTTAACCCTATAAAGTGGAGAACGATAAGGGCTTGCACTGAACCTATGTAGTATAGAATGCATAGAATCCGACAAGTATGCATTAGAGAGTCATCATATTGCATTTGTGTTTTCTTGACTTTGTTTTATGCATATATGTTTTCTGTTTTCCTACACTTGACACTTAGTCTAGTTGCACTTGATATTTTTATGTTTCATTTATTGTTATTTCATATTCCATTTGTTACTACCGTTGGTATGTGTTGTTTATGACTTTATTCTTTACGTTTTATTTATATTGTACTTCTTTTGCTGTCACTCACACCGTTATAGCTGACCCCTGTAGTTTTAGGGGTTAGGGTTATCTCTAGCCTCATGTTTTACAGGTAGGTACCTATAGCATGGAATTTGGATGCATGTGGTAGAATGATAATGTGGCCTATGTAAATTGTAAAAGCAAGAATTGTAATTCAAGGTGTTTAATTTTCCATTGTATTTTGTAAAGGATTGATGTAATAAAATTTGAAAAATTATTCTGTGTTTTTGCTATGCCTACTATTACATTAAGTTAGATGCTGGGAATTGTGCCACGTATTTCTGAGATATTATATTGGAAATTTGGGGCGCTACAAGTAAAGATGAAGTAGTTGCATCATTCACAAAATATAAGGCTGAAGTAGAAAATCAGCGTAATAAAAAGATCAAGATGGAGAATATGAATCTCCATTTTCACAGTTGTGTGCAGAGTATAAGATAATCCACCAAATAACAGCCTCATATTCACCTCAGCAAAATGGAGTTGTAGAAAGAAAGAACTGAACGTTAAAGGATATGATTAATGTCATGCTTAAAATTTCTGGTCTACCTACTAACTTGTAGGGGAAAGCCTTGTATATGTCTAAGCACATACTAAATAGAGTCCCACACAAGAAAACTGAGTCTATTCCATATGAGTTATGGAAATGACATTTGCCTAACCACAAATACCTCAAAGTGTGGGGTTGTTTGGCTAAGGTCCCGGTAGCTCTTCCCAAGATAACAAAACTTGGACTGAAAACTTTAGATTGCTATTTTCTCGGCCATGCCGAAAATAGTAGTGCGTACAGATTCTTAGTATTCAAATCTGAAGTATGTGAAATCAATGTAAACACAATCATTGAGTCAAGAGATGCCATATTCTTTGAAGATGTGTTTCCACACAAAAGAAATAATGGAAATCATGCTCTCAAAAGAATAAGTGAAGTGTCAACTGAGAAACATGATGAATCTCATCATGAAAATGATGATACCGAACAAAGGAGGAGTGTAAGAACTAAAACCTCTATGTCTTTCGGTCAAAATTTTGTAACATATATATTAGAGGCTGAACCTCAGACTTTCAAAGAGGCAATCTCGTCCTCAAAGTCTCCCTATTGGAAAAAAGCTATCAATAGTGAGATTGAATTTTTCTAAGTAATCACACTTAGAAATTGGTTGACGTTCCACCAGGACATAAACCAATTGGATGTAAATGGATCTTCAAATGGAAGATGAATCAGATGGTTCCATTGACAAATATAAAGCCAGATTAGTGGCTAAAGGGTATCGCCAGAATGAGGGCTTAGACTTCTTTGATACATATTCTCCGATTACGCGGATACATTCTATAAGAATGCTGATAGTAATAGTGTATATTTATAATCTTGAAATCCAGCAAATTGATGTCAAGACCACATTCTTAAATGGGGATCTTGAGGAAGAGATCTACATGGAGCAACCGGAAGGGTTTGTTTCAAAGGAAGCCGAAAATAAAGTATGCAGACTTGTTAAATTCCTATATGGACTTAAACAGGCTCCAAAACAATGGCATACATTTTTTGATAATGTTAAAAATGATTTTCGAATCAATGAATGTGATAAATGTGTTTATTACAAACAAATGAGGCAATTATGTGTGATTGTTTGCCTCTATGTAGATGATATGCTAATCTTTGGTCCTAATATGAAAATTATCAAAACTGTAAAGAAATATTAATCAACCACTTTAACATGAAAGACTTAGGTATGGCGGATGTTATTTTGGGTATCAAAATAATAAGAACACCAAGTGGCATTGAATTATCTCAATCACATTATGTGGAAAAAGCTCTTGAAAGATTTAAAGAACATGGTATCAAAGAAGTATGAAATCACTTTTCACTATTTGTAGTTTTGCACAAAATACTGGTGAGAGTATAATGCAATTAGAGTATTCTCATGTAATAGGCACTTTAATGTATCTCATAAATTGTACGAGACCAAACATTGCTTATGCAATGAGTGAACTAAGCAAATACACAAGTAACCCAGAAAAAGATCACTGAACGTCGCTGTTAAGAGTGCTTGGGTAATTAAAAAATACCACAAAAATTTTATTGCATTATGGAAGATATCCTGCCGTTCTTGAAGGATACAGTGATGCAAATTGGATATCAGACACAGAGGAATCACAAAATCCACAAGTGGTTATGTTTTTACCCTAGCAGGAGTTATTGTGTCATGGAAATCTTCTAAACAAAATTGTATTGCTCGATCCACAATGGAATCCGAGTTCATTGCTTTAGACAAAGCAGGTGAAGAAACTGAATGGCTTTGCCACTTTTTAGAAGACATTCCATTTTGGCCTAGACCTATGACGGCAATATGTATCCATTGCGATAACCAAACAACGCCGAGTAGAGCACATAATTCTATATATAATGGTAAATCGTGACATATTCGTAGGCACCATAATATTGTTCGACAGTTACTCTCAAGTAGAATTATTTCCATTGATTTTGTGAAGTCACATGATAACCTAGCAGATCCATTTACTAAGGGATTATCCGGAGAGAAAATTAACTGTGCATCGAGGGGAATGGGTTTAAAAACCTAAACCGATATGAATCTTATACGGAAACCTAACCTAGAGACTGGAGATCCCACGGACCATGTTTAATAGGACAACCAGTTATGAGTAACTCAATCAGTAATGCATTTGGACTCAGGTCCATGTTATTCCTATGATGCAAAATAAATACATGCCTATAGAAGTATTAAAAGGTTAAGTTGTGCTTTTAATGACGTCCATATCCTGAAAATCACAAGTGGTGTATTGTAGGATACTCTTTATGGATGCAGTCACCTATGTAAGTGTGAGCTGGGTCGGCTCTATGAGAACTTTAAAAGGCTGGAGTTCTCTAAAACACTTGCATAACCGAGATTTGTTCAAGGCCAAAATGAACACAACCGAGAGATTGGTTGTGAAGGACACAATGTTGTGTAAAGTTTATTATTTTGGTATACACTAACGGCTAACGGTTCAAGATGAAATATTTCAAAGATTAGCCCAGTATATCCGATAAACTTTAACCAGGAAAGGTTCAAAGTGAAATATTTATCTATCCACGATGTGATATTGTTTCAACTACACTTTGTGATATGTACCTATTTATGAGGTGGGGGATGAAAAATTATCATTCATGTAGGGGATTGTTGGAAATTTGTTCTATCTTACACGATGTGACATTGTTTCAATTGCACTCTGTGATATGTACCTTTTTATGAGATAGGAGACGAAAAATTATCATTCATGTGGGGGGTTGTTGGAAATTGGTTCCATCTCATTCTAATCATCAAGAAGAATAAAATATGTACTCACATGTTCAAAACGGATTTCAAATGAATGAAATATTCGCCTCTGAAGTTAGCATACTAAAATAAAAAATTGGATTCTCTTGGTACATTGCATTAAATATTAGTCTCATAACAGAAAAGTGTAAAGAAGCAAGTGAATTAATAAGTTAAAAAATTAGCCAAAGGGTTGTGCCCTTAACGGTACGAACATTTTCTCCGAAGTGAGAACACACCCAACTTGGACTTCGGGTTGAAACACCCCGCCCGCCCCGCCCACCGGGCTGGGTTGGGCCTGGCCTTGGGCTTGGGCTATTGTGTCAAAACTGTATCTGTCACTGGCAGTTGTTCCTATATAGTTTTGCAACTGCCAAAAATTCTCTGGACGTAGGGCTATAAATAGGAGCCGACCCTGATCAAATCGGAATTCCATTTCCATTTTCCTACCACCACAAATCAGTGCCGACTTAACACAAACATTAATATCATATCCATCTCGCCTGAGCCTTCGTTATTCCAGTGTAAGTTAATGAACTTTAGACTGTTGTATCTTGAGACACGACCGGCTAATCAATTGTGTACATCATAGCAGTGGCAAAAATAATGCCTTAAGGACATTATTTTTAAATAAGTCTCAGGCTATCTGTTCACCAACTTCAAGGTCAGAATCGAAGATAAAATTATGTTGTTTCTATACTTTGTTTATAGTGAAATACGTTGTTTGCGAAACCGTTCTTTAGTTCACAATTATCGAGGTTCGAATTGAAGATACATTATCTTTCTTTTGTTCTTTGTTTATAGTTAATTTTGCTGTTTGCGAAATAATACAAGTGTAATTAAATTTTGGCAAAATTTTAATTTAGTTTTATTAATTTTTCTAACAAAATTAAATTTGTCTACTTAAGACTTAACAACTTGGTGGTGCCAAGATGGATTTGGAGGAGATAAGGGATTTGAAGTAGGATTTTGAGAATGTAGCGAGGATGGTGGAGGCGGCCGGCAAGTGGTGGTGATGCATCCGATTGGGTATACACAGAGAGAGGAAAGAGGAAGGAGAAGAAGGGGGAGCATTCTGCAAACTTTAAGTTGTTATTAAAATTCTAAATTTTTAATTGACGATGACATGGCTAATTGGCTTACATGGAGCTCAACTATTGGATAGTTTATGAACTTTGCATTCTTAATGGCCCATATGATATGGACCTTATGGATTTGCATTGAATGTTCATCTCTTATTATTATATATCTTAAGCTAATAGGCTTACCCCATCTCTTCTTTCTCTATTTTGAAAACAGAGAAAGCAGAGCAAAAGTAAAAATTTACACGTGCAGCCCACATCAATTGTAAAATTTTAAAAAACACAAAAAACCTTTCTTCTACTACATCTCCCCCAAACCCTAAACCCTAACCCTCCTTACCCCAAGACCCACCCAAATCTCCTCCGCCGCTCGTCGATCTCCTCGCCATCGCCGCCCGTCTCTACCCGCCACCCATCGCTATCCTCCATCGCCACCCATTGCTACCCTCGCCGTCGCCGCCTGTCTCACCCGTCGCTATCCTCCATCGCCACCCATCGCTACCCTCGCCGTCACCGCGCGTCGATCTCCTCGCCATCGCGCTCGTCGATCATTCAAACGGACGTTTCATTATATTTGCCTTTTTCATTTTTTTCGAGATGTTAAATGAATGTGATTTGTTTTGGATTTTGTACAGTTTCTAGAGAATCAGGTATAGGCCTATTTGTTACTGAAGATGATTCTAGCAAACTTTTTTTTGTCAAATCATTTTAAACATGCCCAAAGTTCAGAATATTAAACATTCAGAATTTTGTTTTTAAAATGAATTTAACAATTTAGAGAGGACAAATAATAAAGTCTGTCAATGTTGTATTACATCAATACATTTGTAATATGTTTATCAGATATGCTCTAAATTTAGTTTATGTTCTTACAGTCAGTGAGATTCCAATTTCAGAAAATGTATTAAAATTTGATTTATAGGTTTCGGATTCCAAAAGCAGAGACAATGTTTCTACTATGAAGCAAAAGGGGTCTTGGAGACGATGTTTCAAAGGATAATTTAGATGGTTCCTCAAGTTTCTCTTCAAGAGATGCAGAAGATGCTCAAAAGAATTTGCCTTTTCAATTTTTTTCGAGATGTTAAATGATTGTGATTTATTTTGAATTTTGTACAGTTTCTAGATAATCAAGTATAGGCCTATTTGTTACTGAAGATGATTCATTATTAGTTTGGTTTGCTTTCCAGTTTAATAGATAAGTTCAGTTCAGTTATTAGTTATGATCATTTTGATTTCAATGATTAGTTGGTGATGAATTGTTGTATGTTAGTTTATTTTAGTATGTTTGAGGTTTTAGTTGGTGATCAATGGTGAGTTAATATCAGTGATTAGTTAGTGATGAATTGTTGTATGTTAGTTTATATTAGGATGTAATTCATGTTGGTGTCAACGCAATTGTCTTAGAGTTATTGAAGATGATTCGTGTATGGGTGTGGATTGGTTGGTGATGAATGAATTGTTGTATATAAGTTTAGATTAGGATGTAATTCATGTTGGTTTCAAAGCAATTATCTTAGACTTATTGAAGATTAGCCTATTTTGCGTCACTGATTTTGCAATTAAACGTTAAAAAAATTCGTTCCATGTGTGAGATGGTTGCATGTATAGACATACTGTATTATGTTACAACAATTAATACATACTGTATTAGGTTAATTAGATGTTCCAATTATGTATAAAAAAATGTTCGGGCCAAAGTTTGATGTGTAATATGTTAGAGCTTTAATAGTATTTTTAAATGCTTTTGTAAAATGTGAAGGCCAATCTTCTGCTTTAAAAGTATTATTTCCATTATATTATATTATATCTATATCTTATACTAATAGTACTACCCCTCTCTCATTTCTTAACTTTTGAATAGAGAAAGGAGAGCCAAAGTAGGTACTAACACGTGCTTAGCGCTTATAAAAATTTTAGAGTAAATAAAGAAAAAAATGAGGGAAAACCCCTCATTTTCTCATCCTACTCTTCTCATCCACTTTCAAAAATTGCCCATCATCATCATCTTCTCATTCCACATTCATAAAAACCATCTGATTACGAATCCGATTTCTTCGTCCAATTCACGCAACTATGTCGAGGTAACAATCCAAAGATCCCACCTTTCTTTTTATAATCAAATCAAAAGATCAAAATTTTTATTAGAAAGATTCTATTTTTTTCGGTTTTGTTTTTGTTTAAAATTGTTGTGTCAGTGATTTTTGCATGTATTATTGCGACTACTGAGATACATACTTGACGCACGATTCGGTGATTCTTTTTATTTTTCTTCAAATTTTGCAGTATTTTTTTTTGTTAATTGTTTTTCTGTGTCTGGTTTGATTTTTAGGATTTAGGGTTTAAAATTTATTGTGATTGAAGCACATGATTGTTATAGAATTGGAGGGAAATTAAGTCTTTGGAAACTTTATGCAACATGATTCGAAAAGGGTTTCTCTTTTCATATGTATTCATGTAATTCTGCTTTGATTTTATGATAGTTACATTGTTGTTTAAAATTAAATAATTGGGTGGAGTTTTTTTACTCTATTTAAGTATAAATTTCAAGAATTGTGGCTTTATATGGTAAATGAGATTTGTTTTACTTTTTGTAGGAAGTGAAAAGTGATTGTTTTAGTTTTTGAATGGTAGGGGGTAAATATCATCTTTTCTATTTTTTTTTGTTTTGTTTGAAAAGTTTTGGTAAATTGTAGTATAGTGTGTGTGTTTTATGGTTTAATCATTTTGTAGATGCACAACTAAGGAATAATATAGAACAATTGGAGGTAAATATTGCGGAACTTCGAAGAAAATATGATTATTGGCATGCAAGCTTTAGAATGGAGGAAGCTGGCAAGATTGTAAGTGATTTTTTAAAATACCTATTTTTTGGTATCTCTAAATCTAGGGTTTACCTATGTTTGGTACTGAAATTGTTGGAAAGTTACACACATCGAGAGTTTTGGGGTTTACTTTCAACTGAATAGAAAATATTGAAATATGTTGGTTTAGAAACGTGAATTTGTAATCTATACATTTGTCATCTTTTGATATAGCTCATTATTAATTATAGTTTCCTCCATGTGTTTTTAATGTTGATTATATTTAATTTGAGAAGGAATGCTTGATTTGAGAGAGAGGGCGGTTGAAAAGCACATGTTCAAGAAAGAGATAGCTGAGTACATCAAGGAGTCTGAGAAGAGCCACAGCCCAACGTCGGTAATTATTCGACTTTTTTTCTTTCCTTTAAATTGAATAGAAATATAAAATTATGTTTGACGGTTTGGAAGTATAAATCGGTTAATTTGTAGAATTTTCATCTTTTAATTATATTGTGATCGAAATAATTAAGGGACATTTCTAAATTTTTTAGTTCCATATAATTGTATGACTCTCAAAGTTATTTTAATCCGTACAATTTGTATAAGATAAGACTAGTTTATGTTAAACATGTTGGCATGGTCAAATTTGATTTTCTCGTGTTGTCTAAAATTTGACAATCATCTATATAATAAAACACAAAGAAAGCTATCAAGTGGCTCTCCTTCAATTCCCCCAAAATCGAAGGCCTAGATCTAACCTCACAAAACACATTTTCCCTCCCAAAAGTTTTTCCCAAAACTCAAATTCAAATTCCCTCTAAAACAACTCCTTTATTTATTTAATTCTCTCTCTCTCTCTCTCTCTCTCTCTCTCTCTCTCTCTCTCTCTCTCTCTATATATATATATATATATATATATATATATATATATATATATATATATATATATAATAAAACACAAAGAAAGCTATCAAGTGGCTCTCCTTCAATCCCCCCAAAATCAAACACCTAGATCTAACCTCACAAAACACATTTTCCCTCCCAAAAATTTTTCCCCAAAACTCAAATTCAACCCCCCCCCCCCAAAATAACTCCTTTATTTATTTAATTCTCTCTCTCTCTCATACTATTCAAACTTGAGCTATATAATTGTTGATTTACTGTTTACAAGGCCTTACATATGTATCGTTCTGGAGACGTGTCGTAGGCACATACCCATAGGCAAATCTAGTGTGTGTGTGTGTGTGTGTGTGTGTGTGTGTGTGTGTGTGTGTGTGTGTATATCGTTCTGGAGACGTGTCGTAGGCACATACCCATAGGCAAATCTAGTGTGTGTGTGTGTGTGTGTGTGTGTGTGTGTGTGTGTGTGTGTGTGTGTGTGTGTGTGTGTATATATATATATATATATATAGGGGTCGGTTCGGGTGAGAACCAATCCTGGGGTGAGAACCTAAGGGCCTCTCCCAACCACTCATCTGCTTAATCTTAACGGTCAAGATTTTTTTCAATTAAACAATAAGATTAATTAATATTTGCATTAAGATGGGAATCCCTTTAATTAAGGGATGTTGGTCGCGAAATAAAAGGAATAATTATAAATTGCCGTTTTTTGTGTGTGACGGTTAAGGAAAATTTAGTCAAACTGGAGAGAGAAATAATTTATTCCCGTAAAATATTGGAGAAGATTTTGTATCCCAAATTAATAGCAACTGCAGAATCATCACCAATTCGTTCCTTTACCAATTCGTTCACTATATAGCAACTGACTGTATTGTAAGTAGATACAACTAGTGCATATTTTAGCAGGAATATATATATATATATATATATATATATATATATATTGTTTGTTTATCAATTTGCAAACTTATGTTGTACATGCTGTCAGTTCACCAATTCGTTCCTTCACCAATTCGTTCACTATATAGCAACTGACTGTATTGTAAGTAGATACAACTAGTGCATATTTTAGTAGGAATATATATATATATATTGTTTGTTTATCAATTTGCAAACTTATGTTGTACATGCTGTCAGTTTCCATATAGCAACTGAATATTTTTTGAATAGCAACTAACTTCATTGTACTTAGCAACAAAAATTTCATATTTAGCAACATTGTACGTAGCAACAAATGTTGTTCATCCTGATGAAGATTGTGGTTCGGCTAAAAATAAAATAAAAAAAGCAATATATGTTGCCTAATAATCTGTGATCTTCATTCCTTTTAAATAAAATAAAAAAGGCAATATATGTTGCCTAATAATCTGTGATCTTTCATTCCTTTTATTACGCGGTCCCCATCGCTTAATTAAAGGGATTGACATCTTAATGCAAAAATTAATTAATCTTATTGTTTAATTTCAAAAAATCTTGACCATTAAGATTACACAGATGAATGGCTGGGATAGGCCCTTAAGTTCTCACCCCAGGACATGGTTCTCACCCGAACCTTCTCCTATATATATATACTTATCGAAACATGGACTTTTATACCTCAATTTATAATTATTTTTCAACATATACTAATGAAAACATAGACTTTTATTTACAACTAATTATTGTCATACTATTCAAACTTGAGCTATATAATTGTTGATTTATTGTTTACAAGATCTTTCATATGCTGTATCATTCTTAAGACGTGCAGTAGGCACGTGCCCATAGGCAAATCTACTATATAACAAAAAGTATCTTTGGAAAGAAACAATTCTTGCATAAAGAAATTTACCTGGGAGGAATTCAACCTCATTGGTGGACCTTTTAAATGAAGAAACATGTGCTAAGTATCAAGAATGGAAACTACAATGATTAATCGCATCAATTGTGCTCATGCATAATTAGAAGGAGTCATTTTTAAGCTGATGGTTCAAGAGTCTTCTCATCTCTCTGCAAATTGGAGAGTTCAAACCCGGTGAACACAACTACAATCAAATGTAGTCTCTGAAAACTCTCGCCCAGGGTCGGTTCTAAGATTTTTAAGGTCTTGTGCGAAAAAAAAATTTATCTTCTTCACATATTCCAATACTAATTTTATTTTATATTGGTTCCGACATCATGTATGTGTGTGTATATAGAGAGAGAGAGAGAGAAAAGTGAGCCTCATATAGAGTATGAGAAAATTTTCCTCATACAAAGTGATTATACTCACTTGGTGGGGCCATTATGGAAGATCCACTCCGTCCATCATGTTTATCATGCTAATGGATGTATGTGTAGAAAAAATCAAGTTGTTTGGAGGTCATTCACTCATGCATCATGTGGTTGAAAGATAAACGATTTCAACAGTAATATAAATCGAACCACAAATTAGACCTACATGATGCCTGGGTGAATGACCTTCAAACAACTTGATTTTTTTTACACATACATCTATTAGCATGATAAACATGATGGACGGAGTGGATCTTCCATAATGGCCCTACCAAGTGAGTATAATGACTTTGTATGATAAAAATTTTCTCATACAAATATGAGGCTCACATTACTCATATATATATATATATATATATATATATATATATATATATATATATATATATATATATATATATATATATATATATATATATATATACGAATTCAATTGAAAAATATGTGTAGCGTACATTCTATATCAATAAAAATTTTATATGAATTCATTTTAAAATACATTTCAAAGTTACAAATCTTTAGTATCTTCAAAAATCTTCAATATCTCTAAAATTCTAGCTTCATATAGAAATTCCACGAGAAAACCTTGAAAAATAAAACAACAAAATATCAATGCTATACATGAATTATATTAGTGGACAATTTATCCATGCTATACATGAATAATATTTTTCATCCATGCTATATAGGAATTACATGGATTATTTCCTGGGGGGGCAGAATTATTAGTGGCCTTGTGCAACCGCACAGGTTGCACAATGTAGCACAGTGCCAGGGCCGGTCCTGCTCTCACTACTCTTTACACTTTTTTATATTTTACAGTTGAGCATCTAAAGAGTCAGTTTTTGGGTTTTTGATCGTCTCTAGTTCGTGCCTATATTTCGATAGTGTTCTGACTAGGGAGTTGTATCGCTAGGGACGCTTTTGCCATCAATGTTTTGGATGAAGGGTGGCGATAGTTCTTCAGGGCACTGACAACATGCCTCACCATCAACCGTCACATTCTTTACGTAAATCTTTTGTCTTTATTTTTTATTATTTTTATTTATTAAATTTTAGAATAATATCTTAATCTTATTTTTTAGTAGCACATATCCAAAGCCAATGAAGGAAAATTTTCAAGTATAAATTAGAAAACAGAATATACACATTAGCAATTACTTTATTTCAGCACTTCTCCTGAAGTTGGTGCATAGATATTGAACATGCCCAACTTGTCAACAAATTTTAAAAAGAGCCGATTCAAAACTACCTTTGTCAAGATATCTACAAGCTGATTTTCTGGCTTCACTTTAGATATCACAATGACTTTCTCATCCAATTTCTCCTTGATGAAGAATTTATCCACCTCTACATGTTTCGTCCTATCATGTTGAACTGGATTGGCGGCAATATCACATGCTGCTTGACTGTCACAATATACCTTCATAGGTTTATTCGAATCACAGCCTAAGTCCTGTAACAAGAGTTTCAGTCATAAATCTTTGAGTTACTCCGCGATACTCAGCTTCTGCACTAGAGCGTGCAACAACATTTTGCTTCTTGCTTCTCCATGTAACTAGATTTCCTCCATCAAATGTGAAGTATCTTGAAGTGGAGCGCCTATCAGTAATAGATCCTGCCCAATCAGCATCAGTATATGCCTCAACCTTCAAGTAACCATGTTTCGCAAATAGGACCCTTTTTCCTGGAGCAGACTTAATATATCTCAGAATTCTCATCACTGTATCCATGTGATGTTCCTTAGGTGCATGCATAAACTGACACCACACTTAATACATATGATAAATCTGACCGTGTATGCGCAAGATACATCAGTCGCCCAACCAATCTCTGATATATTTTCTTATCACAAGGCACATGATCAGATTCGTTGCAAAGTTTCAGTCCTTCTTCTAATGGTATACCAATCGGCTGACAAGCAGACATTCCAGTTTCCATCAATAAATCGAGAGCATACTTTCTTTGAGACAGAAATATACCCTTTCTCGAGCAAGAAACCTCAATACCAAGAAAATATCTCAAAGGGCCAAGATCCTTCGTTTCGAACTCTTGTGACAAGTAGCTCTTCAATGTCGTTCTCTGCTCAAGATCATTCCCAGTTACTATCATATCATCCACATATATAATAAGAGCAGTAATCTTACCATCTTTCTTTTTCAGAAATAGAGAATGATCTTGTAACCCCCATTCTCGATAACTAGTATTTTCCGTGTGTTTTCTATAATTTTTTTTTTATATATAAATTATAGTGTGGTGAGTTCTTTTCTCATCATGTATTAAAGTGTATTTGAACTTATTTTCTATCTCTAATTGATCGACTATTTATTTTATTAAATTTCGGATTTTAATAAATTTGTTAAACGCAAATCCTACTTTGATGAATATGATTATTATTATTATTATTATTATTATTATTATTATTATTATTATTATTATTATTATTATTATTTTGTTTTAAGCCCGAATAGGTTCGATTTTATATGCAGTCTACTGTTTGATTTAAGGCATATATGTATATATGAATATTTTTAAATATAGTATTTTTCTTTCTTGATTATCTTATTTTTGATTGAATTTGTTTATTAAATCTTCGTTCTTTTTGTCGGGCTATTCTTGTTGATCCCTATTATCTCTTTTGAATTGTGAGTATTTTTATTTTGAACCCGACTGATTTTGATCTATCTCTAATTGAACCCTAAAACCCAATTTCATTTGTTCTTATCCCAAATCTGCTTTTATTGGAGCCTAAACCATTAATCCAGTACCCTAATTGTACCCTATAAATGCAACTCTACTGTAAACCCTAATTTTTGCATACAAATCGAAACCTAGCCGTCTAATCTCTCTTCTCTCTCATCTTTCTCTCTCCTCCCAATTTCTCTCTCCCCATTTTTTTTGGAACCCAACCCACTCCGGCGCCTTCCCCGACCTCCGGCCACCCCCCCTGCATCGCCACACCCCCGTGCTCCGACGACCGTTCCCCCGTCGCCATCCCCCTCCTCTGACCTCGACGACGACAGCCAGACCAAAAACCCCCTAACCCCACATCAAAAACCACCCACTGCTGCTCCTCTGTTCGTCTTCTCCGGCGAAATCTCCCCAGTCTTCGACCTTTCCGTTCACCCCCATCCTCTCGACGCCACCACCAGATGCCCCGGCCCCCCTGATTCCCCTGCTTCCGTCGACAACGCCAAGAAACCCCGCTGCTGTCTTCCCCCTTTCCGATCGCCAGTCTACCAGCGCCGTTCATCGGCGTCGACCCATGTCGACGCCCACACCGATGCTGTCGCCCCCGTTGCCGCCCAATGCCACCGCCATTGGCCATTGCTGACATTGATGTTGTCTTGTGTTGAAGTCGCTGCTGTTGCTGCTGGCTTTTTGGTGCTACTGTGTTGTTCTGTCTCCTGGCGTGCACATATTATACGCGTGCTGGTTCGGGTGTTCGTGAGTTCGTTGCTTCGGGATTCTTATCCCGTTATTCTTGGTATTCGTTTTTACCGATTAACAGGCAAGTCACCGTCCTCTTGAATTGTTAATTGTATCAAATTCAAGTGTTATTGAAATTCTTGCAAGTAGATCTCTTTGTTATTGTATTATCCTTTGTTATCTCTTTCGTTGGGTTTATTGAGGGTTTACACGAGCTAACCCTAATATTCTTGACATCATGCCAAATTGACTCCAAAGTATTGAATCTTGCATACATCATATAGTATGGATATTAGGGTTACACAAATAGTCACGATACAACTAAATTATTCTAAAGACAATTGTTAGGTTGTATGTCGTTTGATCGTTTGATGATTGATTGATGTTAGACTTGTATGTGTGTGTGTTTTAAATTTTATTTATCATGTTTGGACACCTATCATGCTAGTTACACAATTTATAGACTATAGAATCGATACCCGACATGTTCAATTAATTTTATTTTCAAGAAAAATACCCTAAGAACTGTACATGCACGCTGACCTGAACTTGATCGCTATTTTCGAAGCAGTAGATGACCTTAAAATAAAATATTTTCTGAATATGAAATGTAGCTCCGAATGTCTAGTTGTCAATAACATCCAGAATTTTTGAATTCCGAGTTTTGTAGCAAAAGTTATGTTCGTTTTACTACAGTTGTGTCTTTACTTTCAGATTTTCAGATTCGTACCTTCATGTTTAATCAGTAAAAAGGTTGATTAAATGATAGAATTTTGCTATGAAAATTTCCAAATTGTTTCTTAACATGTTTAGGAGTCTAGATTATATTTTTACTGATTATAATATTTAGTTTTTGCTGATTCGAAAATTAAAATAACAAGATGTCGATTTTCTGCCTGAACATAAAACCCGTAAAGAAACATGTGTTTGATCTAGCTACTGTTGTCGGAATTTGAACTTTAAGTATGTGTTGGAACCGTATGGAAGTCTAGTTTCCAGATTTTCTAACGGATTCAACTTTCGATTTCTGAGTCAGCGGGAATCTGCAATTTGTACAGGTTGCGCGTGCTGTCTAAAATTTTAAATTTCTCTTTTTAATGAATTAATAATTCCTATGTTGTACTATTGCATGATTTAATGAATGTATGTTGCATTGCATGTTCCCAATGAGTCATTATCACTATTCTAACCGTCTTATCCATGTTATCAACCTATTGTTTTCTTATTGATACTATTGTTCACCTCTTGTCCCTTAATTGCATATTGTATTGTTGCATTGATAAATAATTAACAAGCCGAGGTTTAAGGGTTGACTTTTCGTAGTGGAAAATATAGGGACTGTACTTGGAGGAGGGGCTCGTGTTTCCCTAAATAATATTCCGGCTATTGTTTTATCGGTGATTGTGGTTATGGCCGTAACCCAATCTATCGTGTATTGTATCGTTGTCGATGACCATACTGTACACCGAAATGTGAATAATGTTTAATGTTGAAGAGTACATGAACTATAGAGCTCACTACTAAGTCCAAAGCGAAATTGTTTGCATGTAGCAACCATGTGGTAAATAGATGGGAAGCATGAAGTGCTACATTAGTTAGGATTAAAATAATTAATAGACTTAAGGATTGACACATCACCGACAATGCATATTGTTCATCATTGTTCCTATTTGTATCCAATATTATTTAAGTGATATTGATATTAACCGTTGATTACTGTTACCGAATATTGATTCACCGTTACACCGTTGCACTGATTACCATGTTTTGGATTATTATTATCGTGCCATGTTATTGATTCCTATTGATCAATTGTTTCCTTGTTATACCGTTATTTCATTGTTCCCTGCTTTCTCTACTTGCCGTCCATGACTTGCTCTAAGGACAATTATTTTTCTCTTTTTAGATGAAGTATCCACAGGTAATGAAGGAGAATTGCCTGCTGGAGTTAGAGAACAAACATTTTGAAGATTTTTTGCTTTTAATTTGCTTTATCGCTTTAAATGACTTAATGTATTGAGAACTTGTATTTATTTTTGGACTGGATTATTATTTTTTTGGACTTATGTCCCGGATTTTAGTATTGTTTCCAGACGTTGGATTATTATTATCGTATTTGGATATTTATATTGCTTCATTCTAAGTATTTTTGTTCATGAGATCATTATTATTGCCTGTGCAATTGTTCTATATTGTTTATGTAGTTGAGTTAATTGATTAAACAGCTTATGGGTGACGTTAGTCATTCGCTGGGCTTTTGTCATGTACTCGTATTCCGTATTTTTGGGAAGCGGGGCATGACAGATCTGAATTACTCTGACAATATCCGAATGTCCTCATTGATTTTGTAAACCTCCTAGACCAAGCTCTTAGCGACTGTTTGAGACCATATAGTGTAGAACCCCGTATTTTCAAATATTATTTTAAATATTTGAAAATGAATTAAAACGATTTACTGGAAATTTAATAAATATTTTCTAAAAGATTTATCTTTTTACACGTGCGAAACACGTGCAAATAATTTTGGTGTAAAAATACAATTTTATATTTCTAATAAGTTCTCATTCTTATTATGGAGTGTATTCTAAATTTTGGGATTTTTCTGAATAAAGAAACTATTTTTACAAATATCTCGAAAGAGAGGGACTTTTATGTAAAAAGACGTTTGGATCTTAAATAAACTATGAAAATTTTTTTTTATAGATATTTTGGTTCTCCATGGTCATCATTTGAATTTAAATATATTTGAAATTTATTTAAAGACGATTTGGTGTAGATTTAAACAAAAAGGGTGTTTTTGCAAATATGGAATTCATGTAGAACTTTGTGCAAATATTTTTCTGGAAGGTAAAAGTCAAATATTTTGATTTGGAAAATATAATAGGTATTATTAGATTTTATTTCGGATTTTTCTGGATTTTTATAAATATTTTATGAGGTATTTGCAAATATTGCAAAAGGGAGGGCTTTTGTGCAAAATTGCCACCCTGAGTGTAAATCCGGGATTTTCTTATCTCTGGGCAGTGCTGGGTTGTTGGAAAACTTAGTGGTAAAAGGATTTTATTTAATTTTTATTTATTTAACTTATTTTAACTAAGAAAGGTTATATATGTGAAGTAATAAATTGAAAAATGACTATTTTGCAAAAGGTACTTCAAAACCCTAATTCCTTTCAACCCCGGCATGTATAAAAGAGGGTGTGCAGCTGTCATTCGCTGCACAACTCCACATTTATTAAAATATTATTTTCTTGGTGATCGGGAGGAGAATTTTTGGATCTAGCAAAAGGAAGATCTTTTCGTGGATTCTTCTAAAACCAAAGGTGAGTGACTTTGTTTTGTTTGTTTTGATATAAAATTGTTTTGTTGTTTTGATCTATGTATGCGAGTGACATTGTGTTTTTGATTTAATGTTGTGAATGATATGGATCTTACATTGTGGTATGATTCATGTGAACAATTGTTACTGTTTGGACCATGTATGTGAAATTTAAGAATATTGAGTAGATCTTGATTTATGAAATTGTATGGTTAAAAAGCATGTTAAGACTTGAGCATGGTTATGATCGGATGATGAGCATCTGGATCTTATATTTGTAAATCAGATTTTTATTAAAAGTTGTGAAAGAAATTTAGTATTGAGGAACCCTAATGAAAGAATTAGGAATCTTAAACATGAGAATTTAGTTTTGAGATAATGGTTGATTTGAGGAAAGGTATCAATAACGAGAATTATTTGAGATTGTCGATTTTACCTAAATACAAATTATTTTAGTAAACAACAATTGCTTTTGGAAAACCCTAATTTTGATTATCATGAACAACCAAACCTTGCAGACTGAAGGCCGACAGTCGACTGGTATACTAATCAGTCGACTGGTACGACCCAGCTGCTGTATCTTTAGTTTTCTTGAAAATTCGTTCTGGACAGTCGACTTAGACCCCTTTTCAGTCGACTGGTACACTTAGAAGTTATTTTTCAAAGTTATCTTAGATTTTTCTCTGGTAAGTCGACTTATGACCTTTTAAGTCGACTTATATTGTATTTTAAGTCGACTTATGACTTTGCAAGTCGACTAATGACACTTAGAATATTTTCTTAAAGATTTCTGAAATTTCTCTCTGGTAAGTCGATTTATGTTTTTATGAGTCGACTTATGTTCTTATAAGTCGACTTATGTCTCCTTTAAGTCGACTTATGTTTTTATAAGTCTACTTATGAACTGTATAAGTCAACTTATGTTTTTGGTAAGTCACCTTATGTTTTTATAAGTTTACTTATGTTTTTGGTAAGTCAACTTATGTTTTTATAAGTCTAATTATGATCTGGTAAGTCAACTTATGTTTCTATAAGCCATCTTATATTATTAGTAAGTCAACTTATGACTCTTATAAGTCAACTTATGTTACTTAGTTTATTTTCGTAAAAATTATAGATATTCTCCTCTGGACAGTCGACTTACCACTGTATAAGTCGACTGGTACTGAAGGATCTGTGTAAACTTTAGTGTTACTTCGAATGATTAGTTTTCAGATAATTCAGTCTATAATTGATCTTCAGTTCAGTATTTAATTTTGAGATATTCAGTTCAATATTTGGTTTTAAGATGTTCAGTTGAGCCACTTTTGTTTAGTGGAATTTGTTTAGACTTTTGAGTTTGAGTCTCTAGAGGTAGGTGACCCTAGTATACCGGTGTTGAGATATTTGTTGAGTTATTTTGTTGAGGCCCACCGAGGCATTTTCAGTTATTCAGTTTTGATTTTTAGGCCGGTAGGGTACACCACTCTAGGAGACTCGTTGAGAAATTAAATAACCCACAAATGATAAGGATAGACACTAGTGGTGATATGATGAACGGGAACATGAGTTATGCACCTCAATACGGCTTTAGATGAGAGATTTAATCTCCTGAATTATCCAAGTAACTTTCTTGAGATGAGGGATTTATCTCCGGAATTATTCAGGTAAATTACCTGAGATGAGAGATATATCTCGGGAATTATCCAAGTGGTTTGCTTGAGATGTGGGATTGAACTTCGGAATTATCGAAGTCGAGGCGACACACATGGGGTAATCATGTGATGATGTGTCTATGTCTAGATGTGGGATGATCTCCTGAATTATCCAGGTAAAATACCTGAGATGTGGGATCCATCTACGGAATTATCAGGCATGGGCTAATTCTCACAGTTTATCTTTATCTCGTAGTAGTCATCGTGTTAAGATTAGTCGCATAGCGGGGACTGAACACATATGAAGTGGAGACGTTAAGGGCTTGCACCGAACCTATGTAGAATGGGATGCATAGACTTCGACAAGTATGCATTAGAGAGTCCGCATATAGAAATTGTGTTTTCTTGACTTGGTTTTATGCATCGGTTTTCCAATTTTCCTAGACTTGACCTTTAGACTAGATGCACTTGTTGTTTTCATTCTATGACGTTTTCATGCTTTACATCTTTGCTATTCCTTATTCATTTATCATTGTGGTTAATACATGTTGATGACTTAATGTTTTATGATTAAATTATATTGATTGTTTTTATGTCACTCACACCATTTATGACTAACCCCTTTAGTTTTGGGGGTTAGGGATCATCTCTAGCCTCACATGTTGCAGGTTCTTGCTTAGAGTTTGGAGGTTTGGATACTTGAGGCATATTTGAGATAAATTGATTTATAAGAGTTTGTGTAAATTTGTAAAAGCAGTTTTGAGATAATTTGAGTTGTAAATGACAGTAAATATTGTTTGAGTTGTTTTGAATTCCGCTGTGATTTGTAAAAGTTTGTTGTAATAAAAGTTGAAAATTTTAGTGGTGTTGGCTGTGAATATTGTTACATTGAAGTGGATGCTGGGATTGTGCCACGTATTTTCTAAGTTATTAAATTAGAAATTCGGGGCGCTACATATAGTGCCTTCCTCAACCGACACACTTTATTACTGTGTTGGACTGGTCTATTTGATCCTGGTGGTAGATCCATATAAACCTCTTCTATCAATTCCCTATGCAGAAAGGCATTCTTCACATCAAATTGCTCCAACGACCAGTTAAGATTTGCAGCAAGTGACAGTAGAACTCGAACAGTGTTCAACTTTGCCACATGTGCAAATGTTTCGTCATAATCAATTCCATAAGTTTGAGTGTACCCTTTGGCAACCAGCCTTGCCTTGTACCGCTCTATCGAACCATCCGACTTATATTTCACCGAATAAATCTATCTGCATCCTACCGGCTTCTTCCCTGCTGGCAGCTCGACTATCTCCTAAGTCTCATTCTTCTTCAAGGGCTTCATCTCCTCATCCATAGTTGCTTTTTACCTTGGATGAGCTAAGGCTTCCTGCACACTGTTAGGAATAGATACAATAGATAATTGATTCACAAATGACTTATTTGATTTACACAATCGGTGAATGGACACATAATGACTCATGAGATACTTGATTTTACTAGTGGGATTAGGCTCATAAGTGGGTTTTGGGATACCTCTAGTAGTACGGTTTGGGATTTCTCTTCTTGGAGCTTCGGATAGCGATGACGATTGGTTTTGGGGTTCTACTGGGGGTAGAGATAGATCTGATGGTACTGGTGGTGGAGATGGTTCTGACGGTGCTGGTGGTAGAGATGGCTCATCTTCATGGAGGTTCGGCACTGATTCCAGTTCTTCGTGAAAACTCCTTCCTCAACCAAATCTTCATTCGAGTGATCGTGGAAATCTTCATTCGAGTGATCGTCACTGCTTACATCCAAATTTTCTTCCCTTATATCCGATTGTTCACTCTGAATAGTAACCACTTCATCATAGGAAAGAGTTTGAACTTCACTACGGTACTCCCCCTGATGTTCAATCTCAGAGGAAAAATACATCTCTTCTTCATGGAACACAACATCCATACTCACAAACATCCTTTGAGTTGGTGGGTGATAGCACCGATACCCTTTTTTATCCTGTGCATATCCCACAAACACACATTGGATAGCTCGAAGAGTTAATTTATTACGTTCATGTTGATGAAGATGAACAAATGCAACACACCCAAACACACGAAGTGGCAAGTTGATGACTTTTGGTGCATTCACAGCTTCAGTTAATGCTTGAAATGGCGTGAGGAAGTTTAGGATATTAGAGGGTACTCGATTGATTAAGTATGCAGCAGAAGCAAGGGCTTCCCCCCAATAAATGAGTGGCATATTTCCATGGATAAGAGAAGCACGGACCACCTTGAGCAAGTGTCTATTTTTCCTTTCTGCAACTCCATTTTGTTGAGGTGTATATGAGCATGTAGTCTGGTGAATAATTTCGTGTTCCACCAAATATTGTTGCAGATTCGAATTCAGGTATTCTCTGCCATTGTCACTCTTAAGAAGTTGAATCTGTGATTTATAATGAGTCATAACATGCTTGTGAAAAATCTGAAACAAGCCACTAACTTCACTTTTCGACTTCATCAAACAAATCCAGGTCATACGAGTACAGTCATCAATAAATGTCACAAACCATTTGGCTCCTCCAAATGTTGTGTTTTTGGATGGACCCCAAACATCAGAATGAATAATCATAAATGGAAGAGAGCTTCTACTTGGACTTGGAGGAAAAGAGATGTGGTGACCTTTTGCGAGTTCACACACATCACACCGAAAGGCAGAAATATCCATCTTCAAAAATAAACTTGGAAATAATTTCTTCAAATAACCAAAAGAAGCATGCCCTAGACGCCGATGACATAGCCAAAATATCTGATTTCTTCTTCTCACCTTCGGATCCTTCCACACTTAAAGCTTGAGTTAACTTGCTGAAACTTTCATATTCTAAATCTAGGTAATAGAGCTTCCCGTGTCTAACCCCATAACCAATCGTCGTGCGAGTCCGAATATCCTTAAACACACAATCTGAAGGCCAAAAAACTACAATACAATATAAGGCAGTACTTATTTGAGCAACAGATGACAGATTAAAATTTAAGAATGGCACAACTAGGACAGTATCTAAGGTTAGGTTGTTTGTGATAGGTATGGAACCCTCGCCAATATTGGTGGCAGGATCACCGTTGGCAGTGGACACAGTTTATTTGGTGGATGGTTAAAAATTCTGGACTTGTCTAGAATCAAAAGTCATATGGTCGGTAGCACCCAAATCAATTATCCATACATTATTCATAACAGAGCCTGAAATATTAAAATCCTTACCATCATTACCTGCAGCTGTAGAGGTTGATATACCACTCTTCTTAGCTGGATCGGCCACTCCAATGGAGACAGTAAGTTGATTGCAATTCTTCTTCCAAGTATCCCTGCTATGATCCCAGTTCTCCGAATAGCCGATAATCTTATAACAACGGGCTTTCGTGTGACTGATCTTGTCATAGTGAATACACTTCTTTGACTCATATGGTAGTTTTGGTCCCATGGTGAAGAACAGCAGACAACACAACAAACAGATCCAGCAATAATCAGCAACTCAGCAAACGAACAGATCAACTGCGGGATCGACAAAAAACAAGCAAAACAGTGAAGGAGGCACTGTCGGTGGTCGAGTGGAGGGCTCGACGGTGGAAAGCTGGTGATGAGGGTGGCTCGACGATTGCAGGAGTTTGGGGCTGAAGGTCGACGGGGAAATGGCAGAGAGCTGTGACTTAGAGGCAAGGCGGGATGTGGATGGCGATGAGCAGTGGGGTGCTCTACGGGGTGGCTCGATGACGGAAGCAACGGCAGAGGCAGCGGCGGTGAGGCATAGTGGAGAGCTGCGTGAGGAGGTGCAGGTGGCAGTCGCGAGGGGTGCGCGAGGTCGGGGTGTACAGCGGCGATGGGGGGGCTGTCGATGGGAAGAGGGACAGCAACAGGGCATGGTTGGGGCAGTGGATTCGGGGCCGTGGTCAGGATGAAAGGGTGGAAATGGCATTCGGGTGCAGTTGAAGGAAAAGAAGAACAAGGCGGCTGATAGAAGGATTATAAGGGTTCCGGGTTTTGATGATGAAGATGATCGGGGATCTCGGGGTTCTCTTATGATGAAGATGATCGGGGGGTTCGAGGTCCAGGTTTAGATCGATCAAGATGATCAGGTGGGGATCGAGGATCGGGGCCAACTATCAGGAATCGACGATCGACGACAGTGAAGATCGGGATCTTCTTCTTCAACTGGCCTAGATCTTGTTAGGCTCTGATACCATGTTGAAAACAAATTTGGGGGAAATAAAATATTATTCTTATTCATCCATTATTCTTTTCTGTATATATATATATATATAAGGTTTACATACTTGGAGGAGAAGAAAAGGAGATTCAAAGAAGATTGATGGGTGAGAGATATGGGGAATCTGTTTCCTATAGATTAGGAAACAGAATATACACATTAGCAATTACTTTATTTCAACAGACCGCACCCCCAAGGTCGGTCGACCACAACGTGTAGAACCGAACCCGAAAGCTGACCGGTCGAATGCACCCCCAAGACCGGTCGACCATTCCCTCATCTGTTGGACCTGTACACTCAAAGAACTCTCAGTAGCTAGGGTCGGTCGACCGCACTCCCAGATCGGTCGACCGCAACCCTCCAGGCTGCATTCTTCTACTCGTTGCCTGTCTTCTCTTGCTTCTTTGTCTCCTCATTTTCATCTCCAACTTCAAGTACTCAGTGCCTATGTGTATTTGAGGCTACAATTAATAACAATCTCCCACTTGGACCAAATACACCACGCTTCAAAGTTATTGCAATCTTCCCTCGCATTATCTCTGCCATCTCCCACTTTCATGGAAAACCCAAGTACTCCCCACCCTCATGAAGAGAACCTCCGCCACTCCACCACGTGGGTTGCACCAACCACCCCTCATCACCTCATGAAGGATGTGCTTCACCAATCGCATAGAGCACGAATACCGGAGAAACAATCTTCCGTGTCGGATTCCGTGTTATGAGACTCCCCGCCTCGCAAGATCTCTATCAACACCGAACATGGTTCAAATCCTCTCAATGCACTCTCTACACTAGAAACCTCCGTGAACGACACCTCCACAAACTCCGCAGACTGTTCAACCTTACAGTCCCATTTCGGTTACCCTCATCGACATCACCCTGCATATCGATACCAGTGCTCTCTTTCACACAAAAGCGACTTGAAGCTTCAACTGCCAATTCGCAAAGTACCCTCACCGCAGCAACGTCTTGCCCTCTAGGATCACTTCCATGACCAGCAGCTCCCACTAAATTAGTAACCTCCCCTCCACAACTGAAAGAACTCGGTTGCACCCCACACAACCTACTAATCAATTCCGGCTGCGATTCAACTACAGGAGAAACGCTCCTCACATCTCTAAGCAAATACAGAGTTCCCTCACGCTTCCCTTTTGCAATCACCCTTGAACTTGCAGCTATACACCACTTCCCACTACCAACTGTAGTAGATAACCCCTCCTTGTCTAGCCTTCCAATCGAGATAAGATTTTTCTTCAAGTCTGGAACATGCCTTGTCTCCCGCAAGACAACACTTTGATCATCAATGGTGTTCAAGTGAACAGTACCAACCCCACGTACAGGACACCGGTGACCATTCCCCACGATCACATCTCCAAAAGAACCCTTCTCGTAGTCATCAAACATCTCTCTCCTCGGAGTGCAATGAAAAGAAGCTCCCGAATCAATACACCAATCTTCAGTGCCCAACTCCTCCCGAGCTGATAAGCATAACTCTTCAACAAGTCCTCTTTGAACTTCCTTTTGGGTTATCTTTCTTCGGTTTCTTCTGCTTTTTTTTCATATAAGCCTTGCAACTGCGCATCATGTGACCCTTCTTATGACAATACCAGCACTCAGACCCATATCCCCCATCACTGTCATCAGAACCACTCTCAGATTAACTACTCTGATCCTTTCTTCTTCGACTGCTCTTAGATCTCCCACGTCTCTTCACAACGTACATGGAAAAATCTCTAGAAGATGATGATGGATATCTCCCGTTTCTCACCCTTCTCACCTCCTCGTTCAGAATGCTACTTACCACATCCTGTAGAATCATCGAATCTGTCATAGTGCCTGTAATAGTCTATTCCACCGTACCATAACTATCGGGTAAAGTAGATAGAAGTAACAATGACTGCCCCCTCCCTGAAAACTTCAAACCTGCAGCTTCCATCTGGTTGTAAACCATACAGTAATTGTTCACATGCTCTGCTACTGAACCCCCTTCCTTCAACTTCATATTAACCAATTTCTTCAGATGAAAATTTTGATTAGATGCCGACGGTTTCTCATACATATCCGTGAGAATCTCCATAGCCTCCTTTGTGGTATTTACCTTCGAGATATGAAATAATGCCTTCCTACTCAGTCCTAACTGAATCTGCCCCAATGCCTTCTGATCCAAACGATTCCAATCTGCCAAGACCTTCAAATCCTTATCTGCACCTTCCGGCTTTTCATTAAACAACGGACCATCATGATCTTTCTGACGAAGATACGCTATCATTTGAATCTTCCACATCACGAAGTCACTCCCATCGAACTTCTCGATCTTCATCTTGTTATCGGCCATCTCAAACCAACTGCTCTGATAGCATCTATCAGAGAAATCTAACCTCAATTCGTAATGCTAATAGCAAAAGTGCACCACAAGCAATAGAAACTCCCAAGACTTAGATGAACCAAGAACAAGCCACCACAATACTAAGCAAGATCTCACAAGAACACAATCAATATGCAGAGATAACCAATACTTCTTATTTCCAAAGAAATACAAAGATTACAAAGAGATTACAACTCTCAATCTCTCTCTCTCGCCTTTGAAACACTCGGCACAATCCCCTCTTGAAGTTGAACAATAATAACGGTTCACGAAAAGATCACTAAACCCTAGAGTTTACGGCTATATATATAGCCCCCAAGTAAATCCTAACAGATAAACACAAATCTAGCAATTGGGCCTTTAAACTCGTAAGCCCAAAAAACAATCAGCCGCCGATGTCGGTCGACCGCACCTCCAAGGTCGGTCAACCGCAACGTGTAGAACCAAACCCGAGAGCTGACCGGTCGACTGCACCCCCAAGGCCGGTCGACCGTCCCCTCCTCTGTTGGACCTGTACACTCGACGAACTCTCAGCAACTAGGGTCGGTCGACTGCAACCCTCCAGACTGCATTCTTCTACTCGCTACTTGTCTTCTCTTGCTTCTTTGTCTCCTCCTCTTCTTCTCCAACTTCAAGTTCTCAGTGCCTACGTGTATTTGAGGCCACAATTCCTAAGAGTATGTTCGGTCCTGATGAGAATCTTTTATTTGGCACTGCGGTCACGTATTCTCTAGATCTGGCCATAGTTGGGGAGAGGACCCACATCCTTTTTATATAGAGGTTCTATCATAAAGAAACACTAACCCTACTAGATATGAGCCTAACTAATCCAATAGCCTGATTCCACCAAACCAATCCAGTATCAGTAAGACAATGGCGAACATGTCCCCATTTCAAGTCAACATTCTCATTCTTGTTCTAACTTGTTGCTATTTTTTTCTAATCTCTCATCTAAGTTGATTATGGTCCATATCACTGTTCTAAGGAACTATCGCAGCCCTTCGTGTAGAGGTTTCGTGGCAATTGCGTTTCTTAGTGGTATAATCCCCAGTCAAAACACTATCACCTGTGAGCACGAACTAGAGATGATCAAAGACCCCAATTGACTTCCTCAATGCTTAACAATAAAATATGAAGGAGAGAAGCGACTAGAGAGAGTTTTGAGAGAGATAACTTGATTGTAGTTATTTATTCTTCAGTAGCTTTGAGCTCTCTAATCTACATAGCCGGGGTGAGGAAACTTTTAGTATCCACCTTTGGAAGGAGACGCCTAATTGTCCATGAGCATAATTGATGGAATTGACATTACTCAAAAAGACCCTGTAATATATTTTAGATAGCTTGAAAACAAATCAAGCCCGAAGTGCTGATGTAAATTCAAGCTTAAATTCATGTAAAGATATGTCATGCCCATGCAGATTCCATCGAGTCAATACAATAACTGGTATTGTTAGATTAACTACTTGCTTGAGATTGTAAAGTTTATTTAATACATGGAGATGCAACATCTGAAATGTTATGTACTAACTGCGTTGAAATTTATACCTCTAAAAACGGAACATTGAGAATGACAATGTCCTTTTTATTTTCTCTTCTTTCGTTGAATTAGGCACAAGTGCATCATGAGAAGGGGACTATTTTGAAACTGGTGATCCGGAACTCAGATCAAAGTTTGATGAGTCAACTACCCAAACGAGATGCAAACATGTAATTAAAATCAAAGAAATACAAACAAACAGAGTCAACAACACGAAACGCATGCAAAAATTCTCGAGGTTCACCCAATGCAATGATTACTTTTCCACAGAGAGATGCTCTTGCGATTTTCACAATAGAGTATGAACGAAAATAAGTTTACAATCATTCAACATCTCATCCTCTAGGTGTAGGGTTTTCTCTCCTCTGTAATCTCTCAAGAGTGGCAACTCAAACTATCTCTTAGTGTTGGAATACCCTAGAATGGTACATCATACAATATATATAGGATTACAGTAGGTTAGATCTCAGTCGTAGATCAGATCCTCAATTCTACGTTGTTGCGGTCGACTGCACAAAGGTGCAGTTGACTATTAGAGAGTCGATAAAAGTCAGAGAGCATGGCTATAAGTTGCGGTTGACTGCCCTCCTAGCAATCGATTGCTCTCAAGTCTAGAGTAGTCCAGCCACTTGTAGTCGATTGCAAATAAATGCAGTCGGCTGTCAAGTGCTTTGTTGTTGATGTTGTGCACTGCCTTGCTTCGCTTCTTCTTCTACCCCTTTGCATGCGTATTGGATCCATATAATCCCAACAATCTCCCATTTGGAGACATACACTAAGTTTTTTTCTCTTGGCATATTCAAGGCATGTGCCTCTGCGAGTCTCTTATCAATTAACTTGGAGGCAATCCGATAGCGACATAGCAAAATCGATGCTTCTTGCTATCCACTACCTTTGTGAGTATGTTAGCCGAATTCTTTGTGTCACAAATCTTTGATAGTTTCAACCACTTCTCTTCAACTGCCAACATGATAAATACCTTTATGTGTCGAGTCCTAACATGGAATGTCGAGTTCTTTGACTGTCACACCTTAGATCCCCTACAGATTGCTTCCTGTGCAACTGACCCCTGAGTTCCGAAATCCATAACATGTCATTCGAAGACTATAAGTGTCATATATTCTGCCACAGTTGTTGACAACGCTACAACCTTTTGTAACTAAGAAGCCCAACTTGCAACTGTACCACCAATTGTAAACATATATCCTAAAGTACTGGTTGATACATCATGATCACTACAAAAGTCCACATCGACATAACCATGTATCCACAATGAATTAGAGAATTATATGAAGTATCTGCAGAAACATAAGAATCCACTTAACTGTATTTAAATGTTCTTTACCTGAATTTTTCATATATCGGCTAACATCTCTTATTGTGTTAAGAAAACTGTGGATATTGTCGAGTCTTCAACACAATCGACACAAACCACCATGCAAATTAGATCGCACTAATCACACAAAGTACACAAGAATTGTCCCGGTTGAGACTTTTGCCTTAATCCGAGATAGAAAGAACCAATATGTTATTTCAACAAGAGAAGATACAAGAATATTACAATTCTCACCACGACCCTCTCTCAAGCCTAACTGGAACTTGGTTACTGCATACAATGGAGAAACTCTCTCACCCTCTCAATATAGAGTACTCTCTTCTTCTATTCGGCACTCAATAGAATCATATCGTTCTAGAAGCCGTTTACATTGTATTTGTAGATTTAGAGAAACCCTAGTTTAGATATCTTGATATAATAGCTATTTGATGTATACTGAAGAGATAAACAAACAATTAGAGTCATACGGTCTAATCAGAAGACGAAGTGGGCTTCAATCAAATCAACGAATCCGTACCCAAATCAGCGCCGCGGACGGTCGATCGCACATAGTTGCGGTCGATCGCACATAGTTGCGGTCGACCGCAACTCCTAGACCATTGACTCGAGAAGGGGACAGTCGACCACACAGTCGACGGACCCTTCTCTCTGTTGGCTGCTACTGTTGCTGACTATTTCTCCTTCTCTTCGAGCTTTCGCTTCGAACCCTCTACTTGTATCACCGTCTTCTCTTCACACCGAATAAGTATGCAAGATATAAAACCCAACACAATGCATATGCGATATCTGGCCAAGTAGACACCATCGCATACAGAAGACTGCAAACAGCTGAGGCATAAGGAACTGCAGTCATTTTCTCCATTTCTGCCTTTGAAGTATGACACAAGTCCATAAATAACTTGAAGTGTGCATCCATGGGACAAGTAATTGGTCTCGCACCATCCATATTGAATCGCTTCAACACTTTCTTCATATAATTCGTTTGTGACAACTAAAGCTTCTAACTTTGTCTGTTTCTTGTGATTTTTATGTCAAGATTTTGCTTTGCCTGCCCAAAATCTTTCATAGAAAATTGAGAAAATAGCATCATTTTCACTTCATTAATTTTCTTTATACATGAACCTGCCAACAGCATATCATATACATATAAAGATAAAATTACCGTAGCTTTGTTGTTATACCTGTGCACATAGACACAAATATCTGATTTGCATCTTTTGAATCTCTTTTCTCACATGAAATAATCAAATTTTACGTACCACTGTCGTGGTGCATGTTTTAGCCCATATAGACTTCTTCAATCGACAAACAATATCTTCCTTTCCTTTGACTTTAAAACATGAGGTTGCTTCGTGTACAACTCTTCTTCTACATCACTATGGAGATAAGTCGCTTTAATATCCAACTGATGTACGTGTAGATTTTTCACTGCCATTATACTAAGCAAAACCCTAATCGAAACCATATTCACCACTGGAACGAAGGTTTCACTATAGTCAATATCTTCTTTATGAGAAAACTCTTTGACAACAAGTCTCACCTTGTACCTTTTTCTACCATCTACTTCATTCTTGATTTTGAAAATCCACTTGTTCCTAAGAGCATGCTTTCCGGCAAGTAACTTGGTCAACTCCCAAATTTGGTTCCATATCAAGGAGTTCATCTCATCTTTCATGGCAGACTCTCACTGAATTCGAGACCCATCTTTCAAAGCATCGTCACAAGTCTTTGACTCACCTGAATTTGTGTACATAACCTACTCGTGAACTGTGCTGGTTGATGGTTGATGGATCAAATATCTTTGTCAATCTTTTCTCTTGTATTGATCTTTTTAAAGCTGGTATTGGTTTACAGACCGGTTCAGGATCCTTGAATGGCTCTGACTTCACTTGTTCATCTTGAACATCCTGCTCAATCCTAATAAGCTCATCATGAGCCTTATGTGCTACATGTGGCACATGTACTTGTCGATGCATTGTATGGGCCCCATCACTAGGACCATCTTCGAAACCTGAATCTGAATTTGAATTTGAAACTATATCTAGATTTGAATTTGTTGTATCACCCTAATCTTTGTGTCTGTCTTTATACAAGAATTCTTCATTGAAAACCACATTCCTGCTATGAATAACATTATTATCAACAAAATTCCAAAGTCTGTAACCATATTAATCGCCGTTTTAGCCAATGAACACACTTTCTAGATTTTGAATCTAGATCCTTTCTGTCTTTTCTATCAATTAGTAAATAGGCAATACAACCATAAACTTTCAAATGCAAATAATTAACATGTTTATCTAATCATAGTTCTTACGGTATGCCCCCATTAAGAGTACTAGACGAACAACGGTTGATCAAGTACACTGCTATATCCACCGTAACTGGCCAAAGATGGTCAAAAATACCCACTTGAAGTCTCATGCATCTCGCTCTTTCGAGTATCGTGCGGTTTATTATCTATGTTACTCCATTTTCCTCAGGAATTGTAAGAACAGCCTTGGTTCAATCTGGTGAGAACCCTAGCTGCTATAGAAGATTCTCTGGTTCACGCACCAGAGGATTTTTCTTGGAATATCTACGCTGTCTCTTGTTTATTCTCCAAAGTTACATCCTGTAACATGTTTATATCCCTTTGAACTCTAAATCCCTCTTCAAGAGAAGTACTTGATTTATATTTGTACACAGAGACCCTCCTCATAAATCTAAAAATCTCGAGCTTTGTTTTGGTGTGAAGTTTTCTGCTACTTCTTTTATTTTGTTTTTCCAACACTCGGCCGTAGCGGCCCACTACTAATTATACAAAACGCTGTTCTCATTATGCCGTAAGAAATGCAACCAATCCAAGTTAACTTCACCTCTAACTTAAATAGTTGTAGCCACATGAAGCCCCAAAATGATTTGATGTATACTTTCAAACTTCAACAGAAAGCATTTCTACAATTGCAACCTCACAAGACTAATAGTCGCCAAAACCGTGCTTCATTATATGCAGTGAAGAGTTGTATGAAGTTGGGTCTCCATGTTCTCCACACCAAACTAAAGTTGAAACGAAAATTTGAAAGCCACAAACATCCAAGTCTCTCACCTGCTACATTTTGTGGACTTGATTGCTCTTGGCGAGTAGAAAACAACGGATCAATTATACCCATTACAGTAACCTGATTCCAATTCTCATGGAGCAAAGGAAAAAAGCTTTGTGAGATTGCTTTAACTACAGGAACATAGATTTACTTCCACTCCAATTAAATAGAGCAAGAACGAGTGCTTGTGAAAAGGAGAAGAAATTATCACACAACTTTGGTTAGCAATATCAGAAAACAATCATAGTTCTCAAACAGTCAAACCCAAACACAAACTGTAATCCTACGGATGAAAAGATGAAACGGGGATGGGAGAAATTTTAGAAACACGCTATAAAGTGACAGGACTCTGGATATAACTAAAACCACATAAAAATACAAATTTTAAAAAAAGGCGAGAGAAAAAGCTGACGCTTCGGATTACAATCATCAATGAGAGGGCTATAGAAACACCCCTAATAAATAACAAGTCCAGCAGAAGGCAGGCAACATCCATCCATCTCTTGACCATAAAAGTAGGGAAAGTAGAAAAGCCTTCATTCACAATCAGGAAAGCAGAGCCTTGTTAACTACTGATCATCCTCGCGCTTTGGTGCTTCCTTGATCTCATCCACCCCATCATCCTAATACACAAAGAATGTTGAACAATTAATGGACATCTAAGGTTTCTGATAATATAGTTGAGTGTGAATGATGACTTTGTACCTGCATATCTGAAGTCCAAAGGGTGAGGTTGTCTCTGAGGAGCTGCATTATAAGGGTGCTGTCCTTGTAAGATTCTTCCCCAAGGGTGTCCAGCTCCGCAATTGCTTCATCAAATGCCTGATAACATTCATTTGCCAGGTGGCGTTTACATTCAGGTATTCAGGGTAATCATAAGGTTTAATGAACAAAAACAGAAGAAACCTTCCGAAAACAGAAGCGAGCGCACAGAATACTGAAAAGTTATAAATGACGTAGTGGAGCAATTTGTAAAAAGAGAAAATCATCGGGGGAGAGTTGGGGTTTGTAACAAACAAATCCTAACTTTATAACTATATAAAAATGTATAATACACGTCCAATTTACATCCAACAAATATAAATGTGCACGGCACATGTAGCCCAAATCAAAACATTCAAATACAAATTATTTTTTCTTATTCAATATATATTCATTTAATTTGATGACTTTACTTTTTTGACGTGCATCGCACGTACATTAAACTAGTCCTTATAATGGTTAACTCCAAATATAGGTGCTCTTAGCCACAGTTCACGGATATATTAAATCTAGGAAAGAAATGGTACACTTGGAAACTTTGTTGGTCTAGAAAGACAAGAAATAAGATGGCAAGATTAGCCGTGTAATCATTTTTTGTACTAAATAAGCCAAAAGAGAAACCATGTGCAGGAAGATGAACCCAAAGCAAAATGGCAAAATGGGCAAGCAAAGGTTCTTAGGATTTTATGAATTTTGGATACTCTAAATCAAATAAGACACAATTATTATATATATTTTTGGTAAAAAGCATCAAGTTTCACATTTAAACATACCAAAATTAAACATCATAAGTTCAGGGATAGTGATACTGAGCAACACAGGAAACACATGGAGTAGACCACGAGAGGCTCAGTCCAGAGTAAGAAAACACAGAAGATACAAAACAGTGGACTAAATAATATAAGACACAACTATTAGACAGCTCTTCGTATCCATTGTCAGTAAGAGAGCTTGAGCAAAAGAATCTCAAAAACATTCCATAAATGTTTATGGGCAAATGGGAAGTAAACCGACAGTTTTTATGGAAAAGTAAAAACTAAAACATAAATTATAAAAACCTAAACAAGAGCAAACAGAAAAAAAACTGTTCTCATGTACATTTCAAACAAAGGTAAATGTAAATGTTTCCCTTAACATATATTCATGCAGAAAAGATTTTTTTTATAATTATCCTCAATTACAAATAAACAACTGGATAATGTACAAATTTGTACATTTTATATGCCCAACTCTCAACTGTGATAACATCTACTGAACAAAGCTACTTTCTGTTAATTTCATGGTTTTAAATCGGGAGGTTAAGTAAACAAAACATTCATCTAAAGATATGGAGGTTTTCACCAGTGTACATTTAAGCTTGATCCATTTTAAGGGGGAAAAAGCCCAAATATAATAAATTAAGCCACAATAAGATAGTCTAGGAATTGAAGCAATCAGATTAATGGCCCAAAATTTTAAAAAAAGACAAACATTTCCAAAATGCAGTTCACCATTTACCTGTTTAGCCAAAGTACAGGCCCTGTCTGGTGAGTTAAGGATCTCATAGTAAAACACTGAGAAGTTGAGAGCGAGTCCCAATCGAATCGGGTGGGTTGATGCTAACTCGGTAACAGCAATGTCCTGTACATCAAGAAAAATTAACTTCTGAACATAATTCTAAATCCCAGTTGTCAATCGCAGCTTAATATAATTATTTCTCAATCTATATCCATCTACACTTTTCACTTAAAATGAAGAAATTAGATTTACCAAGCCAAACCCAAAGAATTGGACTAGAAATTTGTTGTTATTGTTTTAAACGCAATACTCATCTGCCCCTCTACATACTACATGAAATTTAAAAAAGTTGCCAATTCTTTTTTAGGTAAACAGCAGGAAAAATATTCCAATGTTTCTCTACTTCTGCACTTGTGCACTTGTTCACCCTACAGTTTGTTTTCCCCAGATTCATATATGCCAAACTTTTAGGGTGTTTGGTAATGGCGTAGCTCCACCCTCCCCCTGACATGATCTATTCAGATTCTCTTCCTAGCCCTGAGAAAAGAAAAGTGTTCTCCTAAGTTTGTCCACTTTGCAAGCAGGCGCGTTTTGCGTAGTTATCTCACATAATTTCAGCTGTTATGACTTTTATATTATTCCGACAATTCTAAGTTGAGCTGAGTTACCTAAACTCCAGTTAAACCTAATTTATCTTTAGGTCTTAGTCGAGTTTACACAGATTATCCATGTATACCATCTATTCAGATTCCCTTCATAACCCTGTCAGATAGGAAGTGCATTCCTAAGGTTGTCCGATTTGCAACAGGATAATTAAGGTTACTAGTAAATACACGTGCAATGCACGTCTAAACAAAATTTTTATATATTCTATTTATCTATATTATAATGGGAGAAGCACGTGCGGAACACGTAAAATAATAAACTGACATTCATTGTTCATGATCCTTCTCCCACGGGACAGGTGCAGAGAGAGAGGGGGATGAAGAGGGTAGGGTTTTTGGTTTTTTTGAGAGATAGAGAGAGGATAATAAATTTGAATGTGTACTGTACGTATTTCATTGGTTTATATTGTAGAGTTTAATTAAACGTGCGTTGCACGGGTTGGGATACGGACAAATTACACTAAGGCCTTCTCCCATTATAGTAGTAGAGATAGAGATTTCCGGGAACAAAGTTAAGTTAAGATAACTGGAGTTATGTATCATAATTTTAGAAAACTCTTGTTGTCCCAACTATGGCATGTTTGAGAGTTAAGATAATTAACTCTTATCTCACCTAAAAAGGTGGGAAAATTTTAACTATGGAGATAACTTTACTATGGAGGTAAATGTAACCAAAGTTAGCCTACCTCCAAAGTTGAAAATAAGGCCCTCAAATTCTGACTTTTTGATCCTCGTTTATTATCAGGAAATTTCATCTAAAATCCCAAAAAGACCATTTGCATATAATACTAACTACCATCAAGACTCGAAATAGTTACAGATCAAGTATCAAAATGAAGTTTCACCTGGATCTAAATCGAAACATCAAGATCTAGAACATATGCAAAGGTCTCATAATTATACCTGAGCCGCCTTATAAGCGGAAAGCGTGCTCTCCGCCGCATCCTTCCGATCCGACCCGGTCTTGAACTCCGCCAAGTACCTATGATAATCCCCCTTCATCTTCAGATAGAACACCTTGGAATCACTCGCCGACGCCGACGGCACCAGATTCGAATCCAGCAGCTTCAAGATTCCGTCGCAGATACCGCTCAGCTCCGACTCGATCTTGGATCTGTACTCCTTGATCGCCGCCACGTGCTCCTCGTTCCCGCGGCTCTCCTCCTTCTGCTCGATCGATGACACGATGCGCCAAGATGCGCGCCGCGCCCCAATCACGTTCTTGTACGCGACAGAGAGCAGGTTGCGCTCCTCCACCGACAGCTCCTCCCCCTCCGCCGCCGCTGAAGTCACCTTCTCCATAAACTCCACCATCTCCTCGTACCGCTCAGCCTGCTCCGCGAGCTTCGCCATGTACACATTCTCCTCACGTGCGCTCGCCATTGATTGACGATGAATGGCGATCCAAGTTTTTTTTTTTTTTTTTTTAAAGAGAGGGTGAATGAAGAGAGATGGGCGTTTCTTCTCTCATTCTTATAGATGGATCTTGGGGTGGTGCTCGCGAGGCGGAAGGGGAGGGCGGTGATAGGGTGTGATGGTGAAACAGAGAACAGGGATTTAGAGGAATGGAATGACGACACGTGTTATGAGATTGGTGTACGATCTGTTTGGTGTGTTTTGAGGCGGGTGTTTTTTGTGAAGGTTGGGACAGCTGGATTTGGAGGGGTCCAGGCTGTCAAAAGTTGTGCATTTCCGTTGATTCTTAGTAGTGGGTTTTTTTTTTTTTTTCTTTTTAAATTCAGACCTATTGAATATTGTGGGAGAGAAGTTGTAAGCGCTGGAGGTACTAGCAATAGAGCATCACAAAACCAGGCTAGTCATTTTGGTATAGCATAGCCAAAATTAAATAACAATTTGAAATTTTGGCCGGTAAAAAAAATGTTCATACTCAAACCATGCAAACTATTTTAGTTAATTATAGATATTTTAAAGTTCATAATTAAATTGAAGCCCCAACAAAAACCCCAGCTAAACAAATTTCCTCCCCAAGACACTCGCGACGTCGCGATCTCGCAGAGTTCGTTCACGATCAGATTTCTTTCGCGATTTCATTTGATTTGTTTTCTTCTTTTTTGCGATCAGATTTCTTTGCGAATTTTTTTTGCGTTTTGATTTTACTTTTTGGGGTTTTAAGAGACGAGAAATAGAAGAAAAGTTTAGCGAGCAATACAACTTCGCCAAATATGATGAGTAAACCTGAGAAATCTATTTTGGCGAGTACCGTTGGAGCAAAGTTTTCCTCCTAAATCTGCTATTTTAGCTAAAATTGAGAGATGTCTAGCGTGGTTGAAGACGGTTTTAGAGCATCTCCAACCATACTAGCTTAAATGACTAGACATATTGTTCAAATAGTGTTTTTGCCTACTGAATTTGGCTAGCTATTTTGCTTCATCTTCAACCATGCATCTTCCTCTCTATTTTGCCTCTTCATGTTCACGGCTATGCAAAATGCCTAGCCATTATGCCTAGCCTAAGAGAATCTCCAACTAAGCTAGCAATTTCGGCTTCCTAGAATATGCAAAATGAATAACAATTGGATAATTTAGTTAGTAAAAAATATCAATACTCTAACCATACTAGCTATTTTAGCTAACCATAGATATTTTAAAACCCAAATAAAATAAAATAAAAATATAAAACCCAACCCCATAAAAAATCCCAAGCCCAAAATAAAAACCTCAAGCCAAAAAATAAAGAAACCTGATCGCGGTTTTGCAATATTGTGATCACGATTTCACGATTTGCTGAAGATCGCAAGTTTGAGAGTCATCTTGTTCTGATCTTGATGATTTAGTTTTTTAAGACGTGAAAAGAGCAGAATGAAAGTTCAGCGAGCAATACAAACTCACAAGATCTATCGAGTAAATCTGATAAATCTATTTTTGCGAGTCTCGTTGGAACATATTTTTGTCTCTAAATTAGCTATTTTGGCCAAAATTGAGAGATGACTTGTGTGGTTGGAGATGGTCTTAGAGATGCAAAATAGGTGTGGCTATGTAAATATGGCTATGCCTCTTCATTTTGGTTAGCCGTTGGAGATGCTCTTAGGATATGCCTATAAGGAGGCAACTGAAAGAGTGTAGGGACCACTGAATTGCAAGATAAACTCTGCAGGTTATACAATTTATTTTATTTTTTAAATTTTAATGTGTATATCCCTGAAAAATATGTTAATATCATATGTGCCCCTAAAAATTTTGTATTTTTATATTTGTTTCTAAAGATGTGAGCCTTATTTCTTAATTATCCCCAAAAGTTACGTTTAAGTAGGGATGGCATCCAGGGCGGGTCAGTCCGCGACCCGCCCAATTCGACCTGACCCGCCTTGGCCCGGTTCGGGTTCGGGTCTGTAGAACCCCGTATTTTCAAATATTATTTTTATATTTGAAAATGAATTTCAATTTATTTTGGGGATTTAATGAGTATTTTCAGAAAATTTATCTTTTATACACGTGCAAAACACGTGCAAATGCTTTCATGAGAAGTGTGAAAATTTAGTTTTCTTTATGAAAAATCTTTATTTATTATTTGAGATTTATTTAGTGTTTTTCCAGATTTTTCTGAAATTTATTGGAGCTATTTGCAATTTTTGAGAAAAGAATGACCTTTTTGCAAATTCGACAATTTTAGGGGCTAAAATGCAAAATACAATTTCTGGATGTTTTGAACAGCACAAATTGAGATTTAGAATATATACTTTCTTATAAATCCAAATTTAATTGAGTTTTGATGGAATTTCACTATACATGCAAATTGTATTTTGGGAAGGGTTGTTTTGCAAAGTTGCGGGTAAAACCCTAATAATCAACCCGGCATATTTAAGGGATTTTTCCCAGCCGTCATTACTGATAACACACAGAATTTTGGAGATCTTTTTGGGTGGAGCAAGAGCTTTTTGGATCTAGCAAAAGAGGATTTCTTTGTGGACTATTCTCAAATTCTAAGGTGAGTAATATAAAAACTTGTTTGTTGTTTGATGTATGTTTGTTGTTTGATTTGATATCATGCATGGAAGAAATTTGTCTCGTGGTCGATTCATGTGTGCAAATATCATGATGTAATGATTGGTTGTGTGAACAATTTAGATCTCGTAATGTGATGTGAATCATGTGAATAAATGTGGATGAAATAGTAGATCTTTAATATTATATTGTTTGCTAAAAACATGTTGAGATTTGTGCATGAACACCTGGACATTAGAATTATAAATCAGATTCTTATTGATTTTTGTGAACGAGACTTAGATCTTGTAAAACCCTAACAAAAGGATTTGTGTTTTAGAATATGAGAATTTAGATCTTGACATATTGATGTTTTGAGTAATTTATACATATACCTGATGAAACTTCGTTAAGATTTATTATTTTCCTGAGTACGAACTATTTTCATAATATTGATCATTAGAAAGCTTCAGAAATTGATTTTGTAATCCGACCAAATTTTGGAAAATCTGTAGGCCGACAGTCGACTGGCCTACGGTGCAGTCGACTGGTACGTGCCTGATACTTTAATTTAATTTGTTGAAAAAGTTGTTCTGGACAGTCGACCTAGCCCCTAGGCAGTCGACTGGTCCACTGTAGAAGTTATTTTCGTAAGAATTAATTGTCCTTCTGGATAGTCGACCTATAACCCAGTTAAGTCAACTTAAACACTTAGAATATTTTTGAGAGGATTGCTGGAATTTTCCTCGGGTAAGTCGACTGACCCTCTTGTAAGTCGACTGATACGAGACTTAGTATATTTTTGTCAAATCTTGAATTTGGTCCTCTGGACAGTCGACTTATCTCAGTACGAGTCGACTGGTACTGAAGGATATTTGTAAACTTCAGTGTTAATTCGAATGATTAGTTTCTATATGTATTTGTTATTCAGTTCAGAATATAATTAAGCAATTGACCTTGAGATATTCAGTTGAGTATGTCATTGAGACATTTAGTTGAGCCACTTTGTTTAGTGGGACTTTAGTTTAGACTTTTGAGTTTGAGTCTCTAGAGGCGTATGACCCTAGTATACCGGTGTTGAGTATTTGGTTGAGGCCCATTGAGGCATTTCAGTTATTTGAATTTAAATTTAGGCCGGTAGGGTGCATCACTCTAGGAGATTCGTTAAGCAATCAAATTAACCAAAATTTTAAGGACAGGCACTAGTGGTGATATGATGAACGGGAACATGAGTCACGAACCTCAGTATGGCTTTCGGTGTGGGATTTAATCTCCGGAATTATCACAGTAGATTATTAGTGGTGTGGGATATGTCTCCGGAATTATCACAGTCTTGTGGTGTGGGACAATCTCCGGAATTATCACGGTAACTATTGTGGTGTGGAATTGATCTCCGGAATTATCGGAGTCGAGGTGAAGCACATGTGGTATTCGTATGGGGATGTGTCAATGTTTCGGTGTGGGATGATCTCCGGAATTATTCAAGTGAAATATCTTGGGTGTGGGATCCATCTCCGGAATTATCGGGCATGCGATACTATCCATGGTTTATCTTTATCTCGTAGTAGTCATCGTGATAAGATTAGTTCATAACACGGGGATTGAACCCTATGAAGTGAAGACGTTAAGGGCTTGCACCGAACCTATGTAGAATGAGATGCATAGACTTCGACAAGTACACATTAGAGAGTCTGCATTTAGAACTTGTGTTTTCTTGGCTTGGTTTTATGCATGTGGCTTTCTTGTTTTGTACACATGACACTTAGCTTAGTATCACTTGATGTTTTATATTACCTTCCATTTCGTACTTTCCATATTCCTTTAGTACTTGTTGTTTAAGAATTTATGAGGTATGAGCTTTATGTTGTTGTTTGTTCATTTTTATATTTCTCACACCATTTATGGCTGATCCCTTTAGTTTGGGGGTTAGGGATCATCTCTAGCCTCACATGTTGCAGGTAGATGCTTTGAGTTGGAGATGGAATGCTTAAGTTGGTTTGAGAATTAATTGACATATAAGAGATTGTGTAAATTTGTAATATCAGTTTTTGAGATAAATTAGTGTTGTAAATGAAGAGAATATTGAGTTGAGTTATTTTGAGTTCCGCTGTGCATTGTAAAAGGTTTGTTGAGATAAATGTTGAAAATTTTAGTGGTGTTGTTGATGTTTAATATTATATTAAAGTGGATCACTGGGAATGTGCCATGTGTTTCTAAGATATCTTATTAGAAATTCGCGGCGCTACAGGGTCGGACCCATTATCCCAACCAGGTCAACCCGGGTCGAAAAAATCTCAATTCCAACCCGCTCAACCCGGCCCGTCAACCCGTAAACTCGTTCAAACCTGCCAGAACCCGACCCGTGACCCGCGGGTTTGTGGATTCGACCCATTTGATTTTTTATTTTTATTTTTTCAATATTTTTTTTGTGTGCCAAATATATATATATATATATATATATATATATATATATATATATATATATTGAAAATATATATGTATATATACAGACATATATGCATATAGATATACTCTAAAATTTATCAAAAATTTAGAAAAACGAGTGTGGACATCAAAATTAATTGATTACTACCCACTACTCTATTAGACAACCCCCACCATAGCTATTTATAGCCAACTCCACATCCTCACATTTCTCATCTCACCAATGTACGACTAAAAAATTTTAAAGTTTAAAATCCAAATATATTTAGTCCCACATTGGTGAGATGAGAGAAGTGAGAAGATAGAGTTTGCTATAAATAGCTAGGGTGGGTGGGTTAATTAAGTAGTGAGCTATAAATAGCTAGTGAGCAATTAATTTTGTTGTTCACACCCATTTAATATAAAATGTACAACTTTTTATTTTTTGAAGTTAAAAAAAAATAAAAAATATTTTAAATAGTCGGGCTAATCCGGGACCCGACCCAACCCGACCTGGGTTGGACCCGAATGGGTTCACGGGTTGGGCGGGTCGACATTTTGCAAAACCAACCCGGTCCGGTTAACATTCAGACCCGACCCGAACCCACCCTATTCGGGTTCCAACCCGGACGGGTTCGACCCAACTCGGTCCGATCGACCCGTTTGCCAACCCTACCCTTAACTACGTATATTTGAATTCAATTGGCAAAAAAAAACATATTTTTAAAAATTATATGATTAGTGACAATTTTGGGTAGGAAATGTAGGAAATGTAAGAAAGATAAAGAAGTTACAAAGATATACTGTAAATTGTTCATTTACTTAAAAAAATGAACCAAATTTAATAAGAGTTTGTGTATCAGTTGGGTTTACAGTCGGCTTAGTTTAGAATGAGTAAAAAGATGAAGCTAGAATGGTAGAAAAATTGTATCAGTCATTTTCCATTAAGTCTATCAATGAGAATTGTGAATAGTCTATACTTTTTTTATACTTAAGTAGTTTTAATTAGATGGATAACTAAGAGATCAGATACACTTTGCTAGTAAAAAAATGAAAATATACATTTGTAATTTGTAAGAGGGGTGTAAATGTAGATTGACGTTACATGTGTGCAATGCCTCCATGCGGAAGAGGATACGACACATTTATTTTTCACGTGTCCGAAGGTGACCCTGACTTGGGAGATCGTCTGTAGGGGTTTCGGGTGCACACGGTGCCCTACCTCCTCTTCGGAGGTTTGGGGTATTTGGAGAGAAGAGTACATTAAAACGCAGGATAAAAGGGCTTGGGATTCAGCGGTTGCGGCAACTATGTGGAGTCTATGGCTAGACCGAAACGACTCATGTTTTAGAAACATTTCCCATAGATTTAATACTTCCATGCATAAAATTTTCCTTCTTATTCATGACTGGGCAGGTCAGCTGGAGAATGCAAAGAGGATCAGGATGTCTGAAGCGGACTAGAGAGTCAGCTCTGAGGTTGGCGGGCGCACAAAATTTGAGGGCGCAGTGGTTCATTTCCATGTATTTTGATGTATTTTGATATTATGATGTTGTTTAAACTTGTTTTAACTCGATTAGTTGCCTCCTTATTGGCAATGGTTGATAAGGGTTTAGGTAGACCCTATTTTGATTATGTAATTTGCTCTACTTTGTTTCTTTAATTCTCATTAATGAAACGATGACAGAGGTCATCCTTTTATCAAAAAAAAAGAGGGGTGTAAATGATATATACCAACAAATGGCAATTAGTGTATATGATTTATCCTCAAAACCGTGTCCCCTCACCCCTGTATAATCCCCATGAAAAACATGAAATTGTGAAGGGGTAAGCAATCCAAATCCTCGTACCTTTTGAACTAGATTTCTGTGTTGAATTGGACATATGAGATTTTTGCACCTAATTGTGTACTAGCACAATTTTAAAAAAACCTGGTAAGACGAACCATATTGGTTATGCATCCCCCCCCCCCCCCCCCCCCTCCCCCCAATTTTAAAAACCTGAAATTTGTATTTTCCTTCTAAATGTATGCATGTATTTTGCACATAAAAATATTATTATTAGAGGCCCCCAAAAATAATTATTTGGATCTTTAGAATTTTTTTAAAATTATTTAGGTTTGGACTTGATTGAATTTGAGACTTTAAATTTTGGTGATTTCAAACAAATCCACATTCAAATCAATAGAAACTCAAACTTGAAACACATATTCAAATCCACACCCAATCCTGAAACCCGACCCAATTACTTATACCCTTACCCTCTTTCTTCTCCCCAATTTTTCAACCCCACCCTATCATCTTTCTTAACTTGCACTGCGTTCTTCCCCTTTCTTTATTCTCCCAATTCTAACTTTTAAAACCCTAATCTCTAACTCTCAATTCTCCAATCCAATCAACTCCAATTCTGCATCCCTTTTTTTCTTCTCCCCAAACTTGTTGATTTTGGCTCAACCCACTTCCTTCAAAATCCGAAACCCTAACCCTAAATTTGAAATCTAAATCTCAAATTCGTGGGACAGTGGCCAGTGGATCTGTGTGTGTGGGGGACTGGTGGATTATGGTGGCCGGTGGACTGAGTTCCTTATTGGTAGTTATTTCTTGCTCAATTTTATGTTAGGGCATAATGAGTTGAATATTGAGTTCAATTTTATGTTAGGGCTATAACTTATGTTATTGGTAGCCATTTCTTAATGAGTTCAATTTTATGTTAGCTTCATGCATTAAATGGTAGAATCAGAGCTTTCCATTCACCAAAGAAGCTCTCCATTGACAAGTTTTGCGTATTTGATTATATGTTTTGAGACTCAATTCACAATTCGCAATTCACAGCACATCTGATTATCCATTCACAATTATTGAGGCTCAATTATAGGTTTTGCATATCTAAATAGTTTTATGCATATTTTTGTATACTTCTCGTGTGGATACTTATGTGGATGCATATGTGGTTGATGATTTTCACTTTATTTTTCATATCTAATTGATGCTTATGAGTAAACTTGTTATTTGATGATATATTTTTTATAATTTATCCTGAACAATGTGCAAATATTTTTGTATACATTTTTTTTTAATTGGGGGGGGGGGGGCATTTTGGGAGTTTGCCTCAGGCCTCGGGAACTCAGGGCCGACCCTGTGGTTATGTCAAGCTCATAATATTTACATTGTTTTGAACTTATGGAACAAGTACTAGAGATATCTCAAAAAATATTTATACTAGAATTTAGTCTTCAAACTGCATCTTAGGCGGCGTTTAATGTGCAGTAATGTGTAAGAAAATTTAGGATTACATTGTGAATTCTCTAGTTTGATAAGACAATAGTATAGTTTGTTGAAAATGAATTTCATTCCCTCTTAAAAGTGTAGTATTTGTGGATTTCCTCATAAGAGCATCCACAGTCGTTTGCTATATTTGCCAATTTTTCATTTTTTGAGAAATGAGGCTCTGCAGTCGTTTGCTATTTTGCCATAAAAATGGCAAAATTGCTACAGTTTCTTCTTATAAATGAGAAACGAAATTGCGATTCTCAAATTATAAGAGACGGAACATGTTATTCCGTCCTTTTTTTAATGGGATCAGTCTGACCTTTTTTTTTCTTTTTTTTTATGATCATGTGTCTTCTGAACAAAAAAAAAATTAAAAAATGCTCAAACGAGACATGTTGTCCCGTTTCAAGCATTTTCGCTTGGACGGGACAACATGTCCCGTCCCACCCTTTTTTTTTTGTTTTTTTAGTGCATAATTGTTAGGTTAGTGGTTAATTTAGTGGTTTAGGATATATTTTATTATTTAATTTATTTAATTAACCTATTTTAATATCTAATCATTAATTAATTAACTGTAAATCTATATAATAAATTACAAAGAAAGCTATCAAGTGGCTCTCCTTCAATTTCCCCCAAAATCAATGGCCCAGATTGATTCTCACAAAACATATTTTTCCGCCCAAAATTTTAAACCCAAAAATTTCAAAACCTATACTCTCTCTCTCTCTTTCCCAAATACCCCCCCTTCTCTCTCTCTCTTTTTCACTGTCTCTATCTCTCTCTCTCTCTCCCCGCTCTCTCTCACTGTTTCCCTCTCTCTTCCCATCTACCCGTTCTTCTACCCCGGCCACCTCCGGGGCCTCTTGAGCGCCGCCCTCCCGCCAACGACCCCTCCTGTCACCATACAGCGACCCCCCACCTCCAGTCGCGACCCCCCTGCTCCTCCCTTCCGCTCTCATCAACCACCAGCACCGACCTCCTTTCTGATTGCAATTAGCGACCAACAGCGCCAATCCCGATGCCGCTCCACTGCGACCCCATCCCACCACCGAACCCCTCACCGTCACCGTCTCTGCATCCTCAGTTGATCCCGACCACCGATTTCACCGTCTCTACAGCTCAGGTGCAGAATTTTTTGCATTTTTTGCATGGAAGTTACATGAGTTAAACAAAGATCAAGTGGGATAACAAGTGTGTCCCAAAACAAAAACTGCTAACAAGTAGCTAATCAATTTGAGTGAAAAAAATTAGCTGATCAATTTGGGTAATCTTTCTTCTCTTTCATAACTTCAATTCTCATCGGTACTTGATCACTTAAAGCTTCACCAGAAAGTCTAAATTTAATCAATTAAAAGGTTTGAGTTGAAATTTAATTGACAAACATTTCCCAAGTTCCCACATAAAATGTTTGTCTGTGTTGGAGAAATGCATTTGGAGTACTTATAAACACAAAAGAGAAGCAATGTTATTTGATCTCATTGTTGTTCAATAACTTAAAAGTTTAATGCTCTGAGGAATAGGACATTGAACTTTTATGTTTTCAATTAACTAATACTCGGAAGTATGGTTCTTTTTCTATGGTGAAGTATGGTGAAGTTATCTATATTTTTTTACTGATGCAATTCATGTCTCTTTGTTTTTTAAACTTCAAGTGGTGGGTTCTGCTTCAACATTAATGTAGGATGAGCATTGGAGCAACTTAGTAAATAGTGCTAAAGACCATGGGTGTTACTTTCAGGTTGAAAAAAAAAATCCCTTCTTTGCTTCTATATCTAAATTTGTCTGGCTTTTAGACGGTAGTTTTATTATGTTTTGTGGGGTTAAATTTTGACCATTGATGGGGTTAAATTTAATTTTAATAATTCAGATATTTATTATCATTAACAGAAAATTTAGATCAATTTCCTTAATTCTATTCCACACACCCATTACACATAGTGTAGTCAAGTTTTTTTTCAAAGAAACATAGTGTAGTCAAGTTCTTCGCCGTCTTATGTGGGTGAGTAAGAATTCGACTCTTTATCTAAAGAGAATTTATTGATGTAATAATTATGTCTACTAAATATAAAAAGATTCAAGTTTTTACATGACACTCATTTAGGGATAGAGCTAGGACTTTGAAAGATGAGTAGTGTAATGCACAATAGCCTATAAATATCACCGGCAAAAAAAAAAGAGACAAATATCCTGTAAAAAATTTACTACTTAAAAACTGCGTCTCAATAGCTATAGAGATGGACAATAAGAGAATTAATAGAAACCGGTAGTAAATTGGCTTAATTAGTTACATCAAGTTTAGAATAACAATGATAACATCGGCTAGAAAATTATTCAGTATTTGAAATGCAATACGTAACTAACAATTTTTTGATAGTTTATTACAAAAACAAAAGAAGATTATTTGGGCAACTTTTAAGCAAATTCAGATGTTTCCATTTTACATGTGTTTGTAGCCACATAGGGCCAAAAAATATTGTATATTTTTTCTACAAAATGAGCCCACAATCCTACTGAAAAAAAAAATTCTTTTTAAGCAAAAGAAAAAGATAAAAGTATGACTTTTTCTTTTTTCCACCTTTTATAATGAAATAAAATGTTACTACAAACAGAAGCTTGAACCCATTAACAAAACATTCGAATGTTCCGAGTCTTCACAAAAATAAGATTTACTTCTTTCTGTCTGTTTCCATTCCTTCTCTTAATCTCTCATTAGATTCTCATATAAATCCTCTGCCGCTCTCTCTCTCTCCCCAATTTTAATGGGTTCTTCAGTTCTTCACCTTTTGGATATCTTCTATTTATGGGCCACTCTTCTTCAATGCAAAGCTCAACCATTTATCATTTCCAGCTTCAGCCACCCTCAGACTTCGCTTCGCCCCTATGATTGCACTTACATGAGAGATCAGTTTAGTCCCACCGAGGCTAATTGATGATGTTTAATAGTAAAATTGAAGTTAATTGGATTTTGGGCTTTTGTTGTTTGTGTATGTGTTAACATTTGTTGGGTTTATTGACCCTCTGTTTTTTTTTTTTTTGTATTCGGTGGGATTTATCATGGGTTTTAGGTTTTCATTGTATTTGAGCTGAGGGCAGGTGATTGGGTATTGGATTTTTGTTGGGTTTTTTAGGAGAGGAAAAAGGTCATTTCTTGGGTACAAGATAAGCTACCTTTTTATTCATTTTTACTGGTATAGTTCACGTGGTACAGTAATTGTTCTTTAAAATATTTGTTGATACCGAGATGCTCTGGCAAATCAGTATTTTATTCATTTTATGTAATTTTAGTTGAATTCTAATTTTGATGCTCATTCTCATGTAAAGATTGGATTTGTAGGCTTTTGTAGCTTATAGGTTTTGTTCTAAGTTCTTATAGGCTTTGAAAGAAATCATGCTCATTCAATTTTGTAGCTTATTTGGATCTGATTTGATATTATTAAGAAATGCACTTGGTCACTGATTTCTTATACTGTAATTATTTTCAAAGAGCATTTTATTCTGATGTGCTAACTTTGAATATAACAATATGGTAACAGGATGATGAGAGTGCATTGCTACAGCAAGCTCTTGCAATGTCCATGGATGATGCTAGGTCTGGTGGTAGTGCAATTGTAGACACTGACATGTCAGATGCTACCGCAGATGACCAAGAATTGGCTTTCGTTAGTTCTTATTTACATTCCAACTTTATGACAATTCCCAACACATTTGGTAACTTTATTTATCTTCTTTTTTGGCCCAAAACATCCCATTAGATGGTAGTTTTTAATATTTAAAAAAAAGTTCTGCTGATGCCTTGCCAAATTGATCTTGATGAAAATGATTAATTTAAAAAATGATGGTTAACTGGTTAGAAATCCTTCGTTTAGATTGTGGCTAATTCGCTGTGAAAGAAGTGATAACTTAATGAGAAAAATGGCCTTTAGACCCTTTGTTTTAGATCTTTGCATTGATAATTCCTATGCCACATTGTTTTTTATCTTTGTTGCCAAATAGGGATACACGACCGATTTATAAGAAATGAGGTTATGAAATGGGAAATTTAATAAGATAGAACTCTACCCCAAATAAAAAGATAGATCTTATACGATAGAACTCTACCCCAAATGAGGCACCATTAGACAAAGGTTGATGGTAAATTCTATACTGTAATTACGTCCTTTGTTTTTTTTTTTTTTTTGTTGATGTATCCGAAGACTAATAGCTGCTAAGCACTAATATTGTTTCTTAAATCATTAGAGTCGTTAGTTGGGTGCAACTATAGGAACTGAAATTGTGTTGTTCCATTTATAGCTTTTGCTTATGTTAGCTGGTAGTCATTTATCCCGAGTAATTTGTTGATGGTGAAAGCATATACTGTGATCAAATTAGGTAAAAAATAACAATGCTAAATTGTTGTCGAGAGAAACATAAGCCAAAGATGAGTTTTCTATATATTCTTCTGATAAAAAGTGAGTTTTTAATAAGGTTCGTTATATTTTTTAGTCTGTGTCGGTGATTAATTGAGAACTGCTATGATGGGGTAGGAGGCTTAGATCAAGAAAGTTCAGGACTAAAGCCTGCTGGTTCATACTATGCATAATTTTTGGTAACACTGTTAGTAAACCTAACCTTGGTATACCGACAATTAATACACTGTTGAATTGTACTATATTTTCGGCTCGATGCTTTGTTGCAGTATTTAGTGGGACACAGTTTACCATATTGTATTGCTCTCTAGAGTCTTCGAGTTCAAAGAGGAAAAATAGTTTTACAATCAGTGTGTTTAGATCTATAGTGCAAAGAGACAGTTTCTCTTTTATATAATTTACCGTAGAGATTCTCATTTTTTTTCATTTCTTTTCCGTCCGATTCCATTTCTCTTTACCCTTCGATTGTTTGCATAATTAGTTGGTCTACGTTTGATGATGTTCATCTACTTAATTCATTTGGTGGAAAAACTTTTGAAAATGATAAAGATAATGGTTTATCTTGAATTTAATTCCTTAAAAAAAAATTGTTCATGTGTACCATTAAAAAACGAGTTTCTTTTACACCAACCTAACTTCAAAATGGATGCATATATACACCCTTATTTCCTTCCAATTTCATGTATTTCTATTTCCTCTATGTAATGACACAAATCACAAAACTAAGTTAGTACGGTTACTAAGTTGTAGCTCAGATGGTAGTTGGTAAAAGACTGTGATAGGTAACAAGTAGTCCATGGGTTTTATATGGCTTGGTTCTGCTTACAATTAAGGTTAATAAATACACACAGGACTTGGTCTCTCTCTCTCTCTCTTTCTCTCTCTCTCACACACACACACACACACACAGTTAAACAAGAGCTTAGAAGAATCAAGAATTAACTAGGACTAGAATTCCCAACCTCTTCCTCACTAGAATTCTAAGCTATTCTTATTTCGTTTCTAGGCATTTTTAGCTATGTTTACAAGCAGTTGATCACACTATTATGCTTTACTATGAGATTACAATGTGATGATATTACACTAATTTTGTTATGACTGTGTTGATATTACACTACTAGGTTTATGAGCATTTTGAGCCATATATAGTGTCGTTTCCAGGTATATTGAGTTCTGTTTATGTTGTTTATAAGCATTTTCAGCTCTTTTTATGTTGTTTCCAGGCTTATTGAGCTCTGTTTATATTGTTCCTGAAAATTCTAATCTATTTTTATGTTGTTTCCATGCATTTTATGTTGTTTCCAGGCATTTTGAGTTCTGTTGATGATGTTTTCATTGATAGCTTACTTTCATTTTGGGTGCTAATAGTAAGCTTTATTATGCAGATATGTTGGGTTCAAATTGTCGAGTTTGAAGGCAATTTCTTTTGTACATCATCCAATCTGAAAGGTATTGGTTTGAAAATAAATTTTCCTACATACTCTTACTATTTATTTCTTTAATTATCATTGGTTTTGATTGATTCTTGAAAAACTCTTAATGTTTGTGTAGGCTCATTGTTTCATCCCATATTGAAGACTTGAAGCTTTGTGTTTGATCCCTATTGTAACAACCCTGTAAATTTTTTTTTAGTAGGGTTGGTTGATAATGTATTAGTTGTATATTTTGTTCCCTTAAGTTATGCAGAATAAGAGATTATGTAAATCTGTGTAATATTTAAGATTTTGGAAGATGATGTAAGTATCTGTATAGGACGATGATATAATATAGTGATGTTAAAATCCGTACCCGTAAAGTTGTGGAGTATTGGGTTCTGTGTTGTTTTTCAAATGTTCTTCTAAAAATTCATTATGTTTTCAAATGAAATTTTTGTTTTTATTTTGTATCTTGCATTATGTGAATATTTTTGCCCCCAGAGCCTTATATATATGATGTCTGTGTGATATTGCTTGGGTTGGCTTGGGAAGGATTGATATTAACTGTCTGTGATATAATTTTAATTGTTAGCAGAATTCCGTAAGGAATTGCTGTAAAAGGGCTAATATTTTAGCGGAGGTTCTGTCGAAATTTTTACTAAAATTCCTACAAATCCATTAAGTTTTCAAATGAAATCTTGGTTTTTAATTTTGTATCTTGCATCATATCAAGATTTTTGCACCCAGAGCCTTATATATATGGTGCCTATGTAATGTTGCTTAGATTGGCCTGGGGAGGATTGATATTAACTGCTGTGATGTTATATTTTTAATTGTTAGCAAAATTTCATAAAGAATTGCTGTAAAAGGGCTAATATTTTAAGGGAGACAGTCAAAAGTTTTACTAAAATTTTTATTAGTATTCTACAATAGAAATGACCATTGGTTTTGACTTGATTGATTCATTTTTTATTATAATGATTTTTCACGGGTTAAGTCGTCAATCCATCTGCAATCTTCATGTTCTCTTAATGTTTGAAATGCCTGATAGTTGGGCTTATGTGTTTTGATGTAAGTTTTAAAAAAAAAAACATGTCAAATATCTCATTCACTGAAATATATCAAAAATTGGGGCTAACAAGCATGTTTCTGATCAAATTTGCAATAGGCTTTCCAGTATTTCGATACTAAATATATTGTACTTGATCACATTTAACAAAAAGTCTTTACATATACATCACAACAAGTTTCTCTCTCTCTCTCTCTCTCTCTCTCTCTCTCTCTCTCTCTCTCATTTTTTTAAACCTCTTTTAAAATCATACATGGTTAACTAAATGAAAATATGACAACGGGGAATTAACTTATGCTGTTTGAGGCGATAACTACATTACCAATTGAATTACTACTCATGCAGTTTGAAATCTCTTATATTTAAGTCACACATAGCAACTGATTTCGATCCACTATTGTTTTAGATTTACAGTACTTTTTTTCAATCCTGAACTCCTGACAAATGATCCTGCAAGATATAAACCAATAAACAACTTATTTCAGAATACATCAATGTCTTAGCTAAACACACATCTATATAAATCAATCTTTACGAAGATGTGCACATATTTAACTTTTTACAGGCCCTTTTATATGCTGCATCATTCACGGAAACGTGTTGTAGGCACGTGTCCACGGGCAAACCTAGTATATAATAAAAAATAAAAAAATAAAAATAATAATAATAATAAAAAACCGGACGAAAACTATATGTATCGTCTTTCTCAAATTTTAGCAAACCACCACTACAGACATAATCCCTATTTCCTGTTACTGTAGATGTCAGTTTCTCAAAAATGAGAAACACCATTGTGGATTCTATAACAAAAAACCTCAAAATAAAAAATGCCCTTGCACATTTGGTACATTTGGTTTTCAATCGTGTCCCAAAGAATCACATTTGGTTGCCGTTAAGCGTATCATTTGATATCTTAAAGACACACAAAATACTGGTCTTTGGTACCCGAAAAATAGAAATTTCTCTCTTGTAGGATACTCCGATGCAGATTATGCTGGTAGCTTAACCGATAGGAAGAGCACTAGTGGTACATATCACTTCTTGGGTGACTGCCTTATTTCATGGGCATCCAAGAAGCAAAATTCCTTTACTTTTTCGACTGCCGAAGCTGAATACATTGCGGCAGGATCGTGTTGTGCGCAAGTATTATGGATGAAACACACTCTCGAGGATTATAAGGTATCCTTTGACCACATCCCCATAAAATGTGACAACACTAGCACCGTACACATGACTAAAAATTCTGAGCAACACAGTCACACAAAACACATTGATATTAGATATCATTTTATTAAATATCACTTTCAAAAAGGAGATATTTTACTTGAGTATATTTCTACTGATTCACAACTTGTAGATATTTTTACAAAATCTTTAGACAAAAAATGTTTTTACATCTTGAGAGGGGCATTAAATGTTATCGATTTTTCATCCTAAAAGCTGTTTTGTGTGAGTCGGTCGACTGTACGGTCGACCAGATCGTTCTCTGTGGCCTCTGTTAGTTTTTCGGTCGACCTTGTAGTCGACCGGTTCGCTCTCTGGATAGTTTTTGCAAAATCATGTTTTGCGGTCGACCGTGCGGTCGACCGGTATGCTCTCTGGATAGTTTTTGCAAAATCGTGTTTTGTGGTCGACCGGTACGCTCTCTGGATAATTTTTGTAAAATTATGTTTTTCGGTCGACCGTAAGGTCGACCGGCTCTCTCTGGTCTTGTTTTTCACAACTTTATAAAATCAATGATTCCTCTCTCAATTTCTTGATTTCTTTGTTGCTTTCATGTGTATTGGGGAGAATCTCAAATCTATGATATTATGTAGAGCTCTCACTTTATATCAAAGAGTCTCGTTATCAACGGTATCATGTAAGAAGATTCTCTTCCTTATTTTCTACATTTATATTCATTGTAATATCCTCGAATATGTCTCTTCATTATTTTAATTGATGATTGGTTTTACGAACTTTCCAAGGATTATTTTACTTCTGTCTCCTTTGCCGATCCCCTCTTGGTGTGTTCCAAAAAGGGGGAGAACGTTTTTAAAATGTTTTCAAATAATTTTCAAATCATTTCATGAATTAATACTCTCATTCCTCTCTTATAATTGTTCATTAAGTTCTGTATTGCATGTGATATTATATTAAGGGGGAGTATTCGCTCTCTTAAAAGCTTTTTCTATATGAAAATCTGTTTTACAGGATGTACTAAATTCAGGGAGAGTATTTACATACTTTGTTTTAATTTTCAAACATTCGTGCATGTTTTGTTCACACCAAAATGGGGAGATTGTTGACTCTTAGTTTGGTGTGCACAAAACGTGCTAACATATACTAATAAGTTTAAATTTAGTGTGTCAGATTTTCAGGATCAATTAACACCAAGAAAAGATCCAAGAATACAAACAAGGAAAGTAATAAAGGAAGATTGCATATACAAGTAAAAGAGGAAGTTATTCAAAAGGAGTTCTCAATTAATTGGTCTCCAAGAAATCTATCAAGAATGGATTTTAGTAATATTTTTGTGAGATTATTATTGTATATGATTGATTAAAGATGGATTAATTTATGATAAGAAAACAAAGTGGATTCGAATTATACAGGCAAGACCGGTCGACTGTACATAATGTCGGTCGACCGCAACTTTAGTTGCTTAAGACAGCGGTCGACCTTTCATCTCTCTAGCTACGCTAGAGAGCTGAACGGTCGATCGCACATTTTTGACGGTCGACCACAACTTGAGTTGTATACTATTTTGGAATGTATTGTTTCTATATTTGATCGATACACTTTCTCTTCTACTTAAGAGAATGAATCCACTGTGTCTTCTCTACCTATCACTTCTGAGAAAAATATTTTGAAATAATCCTTCAATAATCAATCCGAGTGTGAGCGTGAATTTGATTGTATTCTTCAGTCAAGATCTCAAAACAATCTTGAGTTTTCTTTTTATTTCTTTTCCACTTCGGTGAAATTGACGGGACTTGGATTAGAAGTCCTGTGGGTGTAATAGGTCTCTCGGCCTGAATCCGAAAATCACTGTACTAAGGTTTTTGAGTATAGTGGAACGCTTGTGGCGGAGAATTGCTACAAGTAGATGGTGTGGACATAGACCTGGGGGTCAAACCACGTTATATCGCTGCGTCATCTGTGTTTGTTTTTCTGTCTCTCTTGCTTTTACTTTACTTTACTTTACTTTATTTGTTTAATTTTTAATTCTGCACGATCACCCTATTCACCCCCCCCCCCAAAGGATGATTTACAACCCTTACCTTTAGAAGTAGCAGAAGAAGAACTAACTAAAGAAGTTATACTACTAGATGCAAAACTTCTATTATAATAATCATATAAGTTATTTAATTTTGATTCAGATTTAACTAAAAATATCCCACAATCAATTTCAGATTCATCTTCCCCAAGTAAAGTAACAATCAAACTCTTCGTACCTTCTAATTGGATACGAGGATGCATCACAGTAGCAATACAATACAACATAGGAGGAGGATTAAAATACTTCAAAATTTTAGTGTATGCAGGTTTCACAATATGACCAATAAAAGCATCATCGATCATTTCTTTGAATTTTTGCATCATAGTAACTATTGAAAAAAAATGCTACTAGAAGTAGATTCATAAGATTTTGAAAATTTGAAAATTGCAGTTTTAAAAGGTTCTAAAAATTTCAAAGATTCGGCATAAAACCAAGCTTGGAGAGTCATTTCAAAATTTGGCATATTTTTTGCAATACAAAAATCATTTATACATTTTTTATATTCAGTAACAATATGTAGCAAATCAAAAGTAAAGTTCCTTTGGTGTTTACAATCTTTTGGGAATTTTCTAAAATGTACATTTTTAAGCATACACCAAGCTTTCCATTCTTGGAATATAGTGCCACTCAATGCAATAAAATGTACACAATTTATAATATTAACTATATATGGTTCGAGTATTTTTAATACATCTTGAACACATAAATTTAAAATATGACATCCACATCTAATATGAAAAATATTGTCAGATGGAGGGTTTAATGCGATTTTTAATATACTAATTGATGCATTGTTGTTAGATGCATTATCAAAATTTATACACATAATTTTATCACGAATATGAAAAACATCACAAATTTCTAAAATACAATTTGCAATTTCATTACCACTATGGGGATATGGCAATGCGGCAAGTGATATGATCCTTTTTTGAATAATCCAATCACTGTCGATCTATTGACAAGTTATTCTCATCATTGGAATATTGTTGCAACCCGTCCAACAATTGGAAGTTAAAGAAACTCTATAAGTTAAACTCCATAAAATGGCAATAAAAGATTCTCTCATTTTATTGTACATTTTAAAACAATCAAATTTGCAAGTATTACTAGGGATTCTTTTAAAATGGGGGTTTAATGCGGTTTGATTAAAACTTTCTAAGTCCCTACTATCGGAATAGGAAAATGGTAACTCTTTCTTGATTACTAGTCGGGCCATTTCCCGACGAAAAAGTTCGGGATCATAAGAATGGCTATCAACTACACCGGTCCTAGGGTGGATTTTTTGTTGGCCGGGTAGGTCTACAAGAAGTTCTTTGTGTACATTTTGGTTGTGTCTTCTTATTGTACCGTCTCCTCACCCATCTTCCATTTGTATGGCTTCGAACATGTTTTACAAACTTTTATACCTACACCCGGATTTTCTTCATCCGGAATATAACCATAAATTTTGTGTCAATCACTTGTTTTTCCTCAAGTTTTCCTACTACTACCCAATTGTGTTGTTTCGGTTACTTGTGTTTGTGGTTCTTCTATGTCTATGTCTCCTACAAACTCATCGTGTGTACCAATGTGTTGGGTCATAGGGTACTCTTCGGCGGGCTCATTTTTTGGAAAAATTGGAGGCCTACGAGAAGTGCCGGTGGAATCTTGTCCACTTTGCCTACGACCGCTACCTCATGATCTAGACACGTTGATATAGTAGAGTATGTGAAGAAATTAAATACAATCTAGGCGAGATAAGTTTAAAAAAAAGTCTAGAAAATAATAAGGGGGTTATGAGAGAGAAGATCAAAAAATCAACAAAAAAATATGATAAAAAAAATTATAACTACAAAAAAAATATCAAAGACAGTAAGCGGGTTGTGAAATTTTGATACCGTACTTCGCGGATACTCGTATATAAAATGAAAGAGAAAATAAAAGTAGAAGTAGAAGTAGAAGTCCGGACTCGTATATAGATAGAAAGAGAGATTCTTTGTTGGAGCCTTGGAGGAGTTGAAGACTTGAAGACGTAGTTGAATGTTGAATTCGATACGATCGGAATTTGTCGTTTGATCGTTTTTATGTTGCTAGCTTCTTTGTTCACAAAGTTTGGAATGAATTGAGATTGAATTGAGTAGTAGTAGTAGTAGAGAGAGTAAGAGATTAAGGTGTGAAATTTTTAGTTAAGGTTTAAGGGGGTATTTATAAGAAAAAAACAAAAAAACAAAAAACAAAAAAAAACGGCTTTAAGTGCTTTTAGACCTGGGTTTCTGCCGTTGGACCCGCGGGTCGAACGGTCGACCCGCGCTGGTCAAACGTTTGACCCGTACGGGTCTAACGGTTCGAAACCCGTGGGTCGACCCGCGGGTTTCGCACTGTTCACCGGGTTCACGGGCTGGGTTAGACGGGTTCAAATCCGTTCTTCAACGACCCGGGTCGACCGGCTTATACTTGCAGGTTCGACCCGGACCCGAACCGACTTCTAACGGATCGGGTTTGACGAGCAGGTCGCGGGCGGGTTGCGAGTCAGCCTGGCTCGGTTGCCATCTCTAATGCTTACACACATACTTCATGTAGTATTGTTATTTTATCAACACTATACTAATTTAGATTTGTAATAAATATTTAGTAAAAAATGCATGAAAGGGTATTTCGGGAACTATAAATTACAATTAAGTAGGTAATGTAGGATTCCTTCCAATGCAATGTGTTGTACTAAATACACTAATGCTGGCCCAAGAATTTCATTATCCTATCACATTCTTAGAAATTTAATCCCTAGAATTTCTCCCATCCGGATACCAAGCACTTCCTTAGATATATAGAGGTGGGATAAATTTAGGTCATTGGTAGAAGGAATGGAGACGACCATATTTCAATTACTCCGACTTGCTTTGGACATGATTATTGAGAAATATTCTGTTGTCCACCAGGTCTTTATGTGCACTTGGACTTTCCGCATTCGTATCGACGATCCGAACCGGTTACATTGATCTACACGTCTAAAGTAATCTAAATATGTAAAATCAAATTATGTAAAATTTATTTGCCCATCCATCATGTGATTATAAAAAACAACGATTTTCAACCATGCAATTTTGTAACACTTTAATGGATGGGAAAATGAATTTCAAATTGTTTGATTTTATATATTTAGGCTAATTTAGATGTGTAAATCAATGTGAATGATTCAGATCGTCGATACGAAGGCGGAAAGGCCGAGTACACTTGAGTGCACACGGAGGTTGTAACTGCTGTTTCCCGTATCTGCATTTTTCTACTGTATTTTTCATTCCCTGTATCCTCATATTCAAATGGTGAACCTATATTTTGTTTCCATTCGAATAAAATCACTATTTTGTTTCGACTCAATTTTTTGTCCTTTTATCAAATTCAATTGTATGTACTCTTGGTGTCGTTCTTCATGAGGAATGAGCTATTCTATCTCATTCATCTCTTTATTCTCCATTTTAATACAATTTGACCAATTCTCCAGTTGGATCCTACTCAATTCGGGTACCCTAAGACCCATAAACCCAAACCCACACTATTTAAACCCTAACCCCTAACCCTAACCCTAACCTCTATCCCTACTGTTCTACCCTAACAACCAGCCGCTCCCCTTCTTCTCTCTTCCGTCTCCTTCTACCTCTCGATCGAAACATCCCCAGTCACCTCCACAGTACCCAGACCTCGTCACCATCAACCTCCCCCGCCATCATCCCGGACCACGCCCAAGAGTCCATCAAAACCCATCCATCATCTTCGTCGCCTCAAATCCGACTAATCGAACTCAACTCTCGAACTCCGAAACCCATTTTCCGCCATTACCCACCTCCATCATCTCCGCCACCGACCTCTACCCAATCGCCATTACCTCGCCAGTCATCGCCTCGTCTTCCCTTCATCACCACGACCTCCGTCCACGCCGCTAGCACCCCGAACCATCTCCTCCGCCCCTCCCCTGTTTCGAACCCACGCGCAGAGCGTCGTCGCTTCTCGACGTCGTGCTGCTGTTTTCGCTGCCTTCGTCCTCATTACCGTCGCGCGCCGCTCGTCGCACCACAGTCACCAGCGTCGTCGCCGTCACACCTTCTCTCTCTCTCTCGCTCTCTGTTTCGACGAAGAAGGAAGAAGAAAGGAGGAGTTGGGCGGGATTGGATCTTAACCATTGGATCGCGTCAAGTTCTGCACAATCAGGTCGATCTGATCGCTGTTCGGTGTTCGGCCACAGCAAATCCTTCTTCCACTGTTCCGTGTTCTGGCCCATATCCGCTGCATTAGAGCGACCTGATTCGTTGATTTTGCTGCTTCGCTGTTTTGCCGCGCCAGATCGAGAATCGCCGTCCGCTGTTTTGGCAGATCTGGTGTGGGGGATTTTCCTCTACTGTTGATTTCTTGCACATGCTTCACACGTGCTTTTGGGAGACTTCACCTGGAAATTTTCGATCCCAATTTCTTCAACAATCAGATCTAATCGTCGTCAATCAAGGCAAGTATTTCTCTTGTACATATTTTTGTTCTTGTACAAGCATTCCTTGGAAAATACTACAAATAGTTAGAAATTGTGACTTCTCCTTGACTGTCGTTGTTGATCAAATATTAAACCTACTCAATTTTATAATCTTAAGAGTCACAATAATTTTGTTGTATTATATTATATCTACTTGGACTCATTTTACCTCCTGAACACATGGACACATGAATTAAGGAGCCCTAAATGTGTAGACATATGTTATATCTTGTACTTGATGGTCTTGCAACCATTTTGGATTGAAAAACAATTATTACTTGCTATTTTGATAACTATTTTCCTGTATTTATATCACACATTAACCTAGATGTAACGCCTCGCACTCAGCTCATACGCACACAATTAACTAAATTCTAGCCACGCCCACCACAGGCTGCCTCAAAAGGGTGTCCGAACGGAAGGTAACCCTTCATCCTTGGCTTCCTAATATATCTCTCTTTCTCCCCTTTATCATGGCCGATATGGGATTATTTCCCAAGGTCAAATCCCGTCAACACACCACACACACACTCATGCATTCTTTCTTCATTCATTTAATCATTTCCTAAGCCCAAAGGAAATCTCATAGGCCCATCACACCATCAATTTCCATAGGATCATCTATAGGCCACACTAATTAATACCTTTCCACTTCCTTTCTTTTCTTTTCTTTTCATGCCACGTCACCTTCCAATCCTTCCATTCCTTCCTTATCTTTCTACTACTTATTATATATACTAGTATATATACTCTCTAGAAATACGGGGTCTCACATTCACCCCCTCTTAAGAATTCAGCGTCCTCGCTGAATACGGGACGTGCAATCTAGTACAGGATCGCCTTTCTAGTCGAATGTAGACTTTTCTCCTAATCGCTGCCCTCCCAGGGTCATACGCATCTCATACATATATTGCGTCCCATACATTTCCTATATACAAGTCCTACATTCGATGTAGAAAGTTGGCTCTGATACCATCTGTAACGCCCCGCACTTAGCTCGTACGCACACAATTAACTAAATTCTAGCCACGCTCACCACAGGCTGCCTCAAAAGGGTGTCCGGACGGAAGGTAACCCTTCATCCTTGGCTTCCTAATATATCTCTCTTTCTCCCCTTTATTATGGCCGATATGGGATTATTTCCAAAGGTCAAATCCGCTCAACACACCACACACACACTCATGCATTCTTTCTTCATTCATTAAATCATTTCCTAAGCCCATAGGAAATCTCATAGGCCCATCACACCATCAATTCACATAGGATCATCTATAGGCCACACTAATTAATACCTTTCCACTTCCTTTCTTTTCTTTTCTTTCCATGCCACGTCACCTTCCAATCCTTCCATTCCTTCCTTATCTTTCTACTACTTATTATATATACTAGTATACATACTCTCTAGAAATACGGGGTCTCACACTAAACGTCTAATAACAAATTTCATGTAACCTATACACGTAAGACATTTCCACATGTTGCTGTCCTGAATCTTATTATGCCTTTTTGATCCCTTTAACATCAGAATTTGAACCCGAGTCCTGAATAGAAAATGTAGCTCTAGATGTCTGGATATCGATAGCCTCCGAAATTTTCGAATTCGGAGTTATAGTCTTGGAGTTATTGCAATTTTACTGCAGCTGTGTCGGTAGACGCAGATTCACAAAACTACTGTACACCTCCACTTTGCGAATTAATTTAACTATGTTAACAACAATCATTTGACTTGAAATTTTATATGCGGTTGCTGGAAACCCTAGAGAGCCTCCCAAAATTTTCTTAGAATTAATTAACATTATTTCAATACTATTTCACATGTGTAAATACAAATACACAAATTTTGCCTGAACACTTGAGCCGTGTAATTCGCTGGACACATGTTCCCACCACTTTCTCGTACCTTATTTCACACACTTGCATGCTTGCTTGGTAAAAATTAACAAATGTAACAAGCCGGGGTTTAAGGGAAAAACCATAATAGTGGACAGTATAGGTAAGTGTACTCAGAAGAGGGCCCGTGTTTCCCAGTACTCGGTTCATGAACTTGTTGTACTTCATGTATTCATGGAGTCAGTTACTTGGCTCATGAACTTGTTGTATTCATGAACCCACTGTGTGGTTCTTGAACTTGTTAGTATTCACGGACTCGCTTCGTAAACTTGTTATTTATTTTCGTATTCATGAACCGTGCTTACTTGATACTTAATACCTGAGTACGCCGCCCTATAGACTCCATTAATAGGTCTAAACGAAATTGTGTTGACTGTAGTAACCATGTAGTAAAAGTATGGATGCATGAAGTGCTACCTAGATAGTAATCACCACCAGACTTGAACATGAAACTTGAACTTGATGCATGTTACGTGATACTTGACAACTTGTTACTCGAGACTTGGTACTGGAATATAATACTTGACACTGGCAACTTGATACTTGTACTTGACAACTTGACACTAGACTTGACAACTTGACACTAGACTTGACAACTTGATACTTGACACTAGACTTGGCACTTGTTACATGACACTAGACTTGAGACTTGTCACTTGATGTTAGATACCCCTACAGGTTCACTTGTCATGTGTTTTACCATTAGCAATTGTTATCCTGCCCGTTTACTAAGATGTCCCTCTTACTAGTTAGTTCATGGTTTTTCCACTACTTGTTATATATCTGTTACATTCTTGAATCCAATTCTTGATCACCATTACTTGTACTCGTTTTTACTATTTGTGGCCCTAGATGCACTAAGGGCATTCTCCCTTATTTTTCCCTATTTTTCCTTTTTATATGTATTAAGCAGACTTTGGAGACGAGCTAGCTGCTGGGATTGGTGAGCAGAAATTTTAGCTTTCAAGTGGAGGCAGGATTTGTTTAGATTAATTGTTTTTCTTGAATTATTTATTCTTGCTACTTAAAACTTGTAACGGGCTACGTTCCCGAGTTTTACATTTGATCCAGACTTGAAAACTATGTGGACATTATTATTTGTTTTCAATTATTTTCTGTTGCTTAATGAATTATTCATGCATGCTTATATATATATATATATATATATATCTTGTTATATTCTTGTTGTGATGCTGAGGCAATCCTACAGCTTATGGATGATGTTAAAATCATTCGCTGGGCTTCGTCACGCGCTCGTATTCTATATTTTTGGGAAGCGGGACGTGACAGAGGTCTAATGCACATTTTGTCTTCAAAACCATTTTTGAACACTTAATTTTTTTAAAAAAAACTTTGTCCGACATAATTTTAAACCTAAATGCCAACTGTCACTTTCATGTCCTCCACTCTTCTAAATTTTCTGATAATCCTACCAGCTTTCCTTGGCTACCTTTGTACCACCATTTCCACCTCCTTCTTATTCATTTTCAGTTCAATTACTATTTCCATTTGTTGCTGTTTTCACCTCCTGCACAATCATCTTCGTTGAGAAGATGTGATGGTAGCGTAAAGATGAGAAAGTTGGAGACAACGAGAGGTGGCGATTTGAAGAGGTGAAGCGTGATTTGAGCTTTTTTGTGTTTTGTGTTTTGTGTTTTTTATTTTGTGTTTTTGTGAATATCAATTTGGTTACAAACAGACCACAACTCGTCTCTAAGTTGGGCAGGAAGGTTGTGGACTAACCAACTACCAAACAAATTAAGCCTTGGGCATAATTTTGCAACACTATCAGCTGCAGTATTAGGGCATCTCCAAGCCTCTCATTCATTTTGGAGCAACTTTTATTCTAAAATGAAGTAAATGTCAATCAAACAGTAACTTCTTCTCGAACTCATAACTTCATTTCTAACTCCAAAATAGAATATTCACCGCATATTCTTTTTTACCTACTTTTTTATATTAATTCTTTTCTAACTCCTCACTATTTATCTATTTTATCCATTGGTCACATGCAAAAAAAAGGTCCATATTGTTCAATAATATGCCTCATTATTTAACATTAATAAATTATATTTTATTATAAAATAACCAGTTTACAAATAATATATTACTTAAAAATTAAATTTACATTAATTAAAACAAATGTGATCCACAATATTACATTCAATAATTAAACATAAACACAAATACTAAAAATATATATAAAATGTTTGATGTCTTTATATATTGTAATTGAAATTTCGTATTATTTCCTAAATATTAATTATACTCAATATAAAATTAATAACATTCAATTATAAATAATATATAGAACACAATTAAAATAGAATTTAATTTTTTGGTAGAAGAAAGTAATTAATTGTGTTTAGAAAATATAAAATTAGACACCAAAAAAAAAAAAAAAAAAAATTCAAAAAAATTTTGTGGGGGTTTAAAAATAACAAAAGAATAGGAGAAAGGAATGGCGCTAGATGAACAGTAGCGCACTGTTGGAAATATTTTTGGGATATTTTTCGGGCACCGGAAAGTGATTGGTTTACGTTTCTCTCGTTGAGTACTATTCCGTAATGTACTCATTTGCCGAAAACAGTTTCCGGATGAATGGGAAATGTAGGTCCAAATTTGGGTATTCGCAATGTACTAACTTGGGAATTTGGAATGGGCAGTCCCACACCGGAAGATGGAAAAGATTTTTCTAGTATATAAGCTAAAGAATTGGACTAAAGGGCGTAGCCCTGGGGTTACCACTAACGTGTAGTGGAGAGAGGACCTAGCCAAAATTATAAACACATATGCGCGCGCGCGCGCGCGCCCGCCCCGGCCCCGCTTGTCCCGATGTGGCTTGGCTTGGCTCTGGCCAATTTTTTTTTTTGCCCCGCTCCAAATTTTTTTCCACTTTACTGTTCAGGCTTTTCAAATTCTGTAATTGGTACCATTACTCTGTAACAGCAGAGTGATGGCTCATCAGTTACGTTTTTTGAACCATTACTCTACTGTTACAGAATAATGGATCCTTCAGTTACTCATTTTCTCCTATAAGAACAGTAATTTTTGTCTTCCATGACACAGAGTTTTTAAATCTCCTTCTTCTTCTTCTTCTTCCTCTGAGTCAAAGTCTGACAGTATAATACAGTTACTAGTTCGCTGAGATCTCTAAAGCTAGGGTGTTGCTCTTCAGGAAAAGCTAATACAGTTGTATCCTGAGAGGCAATTCTTCAACAACCGTCACACTACGGGACGAATTTTGCTTTAAGGACAGAGATCTTAAACTCACTCTGTATTGAAGTGTCTGGTTTGTTCTTTTATTTCCTGTAATTATTTTTTTTCATAAACATTATTAGCAGTTTCCTATTTTATGAAATTCAAGTTCTAACACGCGCCATATATGGCGCGCCACTCTTGACAGCGCCAACCACTCCAAAATGGAGTGGAAGATGGTGTTGGATTGGAGGTGAAATCCAACTTTAGACCCACTTTTTCACTCTATTTTGGAGTGGGTTGGAGATGGTCTTAGAGCAATGGGGGATCCTTTGCAAGTCTGTTCCTCCGTTTGTATATAGCATAATGCCAGGGGGGACTGTCATATGATTCTTTGTCCAGTTGGCAATGTTGATCGCGTCGACCTCGATGATATAGGAGTGGTTGTCGTTGTTGCAAACAAATTTAATAACCCATACAACATTACAAAAAGCCTCTGCCTTCTCAGCACTAGACGTATCAATCCCTTTGGGTTTCAGTGCCCACAACTTTGTCCCATATCATTCCTGATCACTAGTCCAGCACAGGCTGTTGCGGAATTTAGTGCAGCATCTACATTGATTTCAATCGCATTGGTTGGACGTGCGTGTCAAGCCAGGGTTTCTGATTCACTGACTCTTCATCTCGTTCGACTGCTACGACCTCCATCCAGTACCACTTTCAACAATGTGGCCTAGGGCCAAGTTTATAATAGTGTCAGATTTGAATGGTTTTTTGTCAAAGACCAGTTTACACCTCGCTTTCCGTATGAACCACAAGAAAGCAGTGCCATTTTGAAGGTCCTCAGGATCGCTGTTGCTCCCTTCCTGCCACCGTAGAACAATTAAAAATAAGGTTTTTAATACATATGCCCCAAACAAATATGTTAATTTCACATATACCCTTCACAAATATAGTTTTTTATATTTATTCCTGAAAATATGGTTTCATTTCATATTTACCCCTATGGTAGATCTCTATCTATCTATCTATCTATCTACTATCTACTATTTTAATGGGAGAGTTTGTCACCAAACAAACTCCATTTGTAATCAAACAAACACGTGTATTGTAGCTCAACAAACACGTGCAATACACATTGAACTAATATGAAGGAAGTCTTAGGTTTAATGCCAGACACGTCGATTTTAAAATATATATATATATATATATATATATATATATATATATATATATATATATATATAACAAACACGTGCAATACACATTGAACTAATATAAAGGAAGTCTTAGGTTCAATGCCAGACACGTCGATTTTAATATATATATATATATATATATATATATTTATAAAGAAATGCAACGCACGTGTAAATTATTGATATTCTTAATTTAACCCTTGTTTAACCTTCGCTAGACAAATAAAATTCAAACTAGAAAAGTCAAATAAGAAATAATTAAAAAGTTCAGCGAGAATTAAGGACAATAAATGATAAATCTTTCGATCTATCACTAGAACTATAAGATTGATGGTAAATTTGGAGAATAAATGTGAGGAAGAAATAAAATTACAAAGATACATTGTAAGTTTGCATGTTTCTTAAAAACATGAAGAGATTTTGGAAAGAGTTAATGAGTTTTGGTTGAGTTTACAACCGATTTGTTGTACAAGCATGCTAAAGAAAACAAGTTAGAATGGTAGATAGGATGATATCTCAGTTATTTTCGATCAAATTCAATTAAAAAAAAAACTGAATATTTCACACTTATTAGATATTATTTTAACTAGAGGGGTAACTATAATGTGGAACACATATTATTAGGGTTAAACATGAAAATACATATTTATGAGCGGTACATGTGATATTTACATATTTGTTAGGGTAGGGGCATACATATTAAAAGCCCTTAAAAATACTGTTATTCTCTTCAATTTTATGACTAAAGCCACACATATTCCAAAGTAGGGTTGGCATTAGTGCCGGGCAGACCGGGCCGGGCCCTCACCCGGCGGGTTTGCCCGGGTAGGGGGCGGGCCTGGTTCGGGCCCGGTTGGAGTTTCAAAAACTCAACCCCGAACTGACCCCCGACCCCTTCTGGTCTAGTCCTTTACGGGCCGGGCTGGTTCGGGTTGACCGGGGTTTTTTTAATTTTTTTTAAATGTTTTATTCTTTTAAATAAAAAAAATAGAATAAATGTACAACATGTATACGAGTGAAACAAAATTTTATATATTATTCATTTCAACTTGGAATAAGTTTTTAGAACAATCAAATTACATACAAATACATGTAATAAAAATAAAAAAAAATCATACAAAATTATTGAATTACATGTTTATGGGGATAATCTAGAGTTCTAGACAGCCTATAGTTGGATTGAAGATAGAACATTGGACTACTGTTGTGCATCTCAACTTATCTAAATCTAGGATCTCATCGCCCTAAATTTCCTACTCAATTTCGACGTGATCTTCAGAAGAGTTGCTTCCACTTGTTAAGGTGTCCACTGCTTTTTCTTGAGTCATGTCTTTTTCTTTCATCCAATCTTCAGTGCACACGAGCATCTCCAATAAATTTGGCTTCAAGTGATTCCTGTATTAGTTAAAACCATGTCACTTGAAGAAAAATCACTTTCTGATACAATTGTAGACAAAAGAGAGGTTAGTAGATCTTTAGTCATGTGTGAAAGAATTGGAAATAGAGTTTCATGCTCTTTCCAGCATTATAACACCTCAATCCTATATTCATACTCTCACTATTTTGTGAATTATACAAGTTTAATTCACTAGGTGCATTAGTCATATGTTTTTTTGACTGAATACGAGCAAGTAAATTTATAGTGACATATTTTAATGTTCTCTTACCCTTACCTCTAAAAGAAAAAGAAGAAGTTGATACACTAGTTTGGCATGTGGTGCCACTAGATGCATAAGTTCTATCATAAAAATCGTAAAAATTATTCAATACCAACTCAAATCTAGCTAACTAATCATTACATTCATATTGAAATTCTTCTCCACATAAATCAAAAAATATTTCAATCAGACCCTTCGTACCCGCTAACTTGATATGAAGATCCATTACAGTAGCAATACAATATAACATAGGAGAAGGATTAAAATACTGCAAAAATTTATCATAAGCGGGAATAACAATATGACCAATGTAAGGATCTGAAATCATTTCTTGGAAAGTTTGCATCATAGTAATTATTGAAATAAAAATACTACTAGAAGTGAAATTATAAGATTTTGAAAATTTTAAAATTGCAGTCTTAAAAGATTCCAAAATTTTTAACAAACTTTCGGCAAAATACCTAGAATCGGGAGACATTTGTAAAACTTCCATTTTTTTGCAATACAAAAATTATTTATAACCGCTTTGTATTTAGTAACAACATCCAATAAGTCGAAAGTAAAATTCCATCGGTGTTTAAAATTTCTAGGAAATTTTCTAAAATGTATTATCTTAAGATTACACAATTCTTTGAATTGTTGAAGCATAATACAACTCAAAGTGAAATGTACATAATTTCTAATTGCATTCACATATGGATCAGCTACTTTCAATGCATTTTGTTCATGTAAGTTAAGAATATGACATGCACATCTAAGATGAAAAAATTTAAGACATGGAGATGTTAAATGTTGAACTAATGTAGTAATCGCACTAGTGCTGTTAGAGGCATTATCAAAACTAATCGAACTTTTTTTTTATCATGAATATGAAATAAATCTCATACTTCTAAAATACGTGTTGCAATAACCGAACCATTATGGGGGTATGACAAAGCTGCAAGTGATATGATTCTCTTTTGAATGAACCAATTAGTGTCGATCCAATGAAAAGTTATGCTCATCATCTATATATTGTTACAACATTTTCAACCATCGGCGTTAATGATACTCTTCAAGTTAAAGAATACAAAGGTTAATTAAAGCATCTCTCATTTCGGAATAGAGTTTAAAACAATCAGCATCAGGTGTTCTTTTGAAATGTGGATTTAGTGCATTTTGATTAAAGGCCTCTAGGTTCCTACTATCGGAATAGGAAAATAGTAACTCTTCCTTAACAACTAGTATAGCCATTTTCCGACGAATGATTACATAAGCATAACTATGACTATCTACTTACCCAGTTCTAGGGTTGATTTTTTGTTGGGATAGTTGGTCTTGTACTAGTTCGGTGTGTACATTTATAATGTATCGCCTATTTGTACCTGCCCCTCACCCTTCTTCCATTTGTAATTTTTGTTAAATGTTTTACACACCTTATGTCCCAAGCTCGGATTTTTCACATTTGGGACAAAGTCATAAAATTTGTGAATTTCACTAGTTTGCCCTCTATATTTTTTTTGGAAGAAGTGGGTTGTGTGAGTTCAGTGTCTTGTGTTTGTGTATCACTAGCTAGGATTTCATCATATTGTGTGTCGAGATTATAATCATAAGGAGGAACACTTTCACAATCTATATTATGACTATGATTATATTCGGTTTCTAATTGTGGGATTATTGAAGGGTGATGAGATGAACTAGTGAATTCTTGTCTACTTTGGCTACGGCCACTACCGCGTGATCATGACATTATACAAATAGTGTAATAGTAGTTTATGTGAAATAACAAAAAAGTTAAGATAGGATGGTTAAGAGAGTTAAGGTAGTAGTAATGTATGTGAAAATAAAATCTAAAAAACGATAGAAGTGTTGAGAGAGTTGAGAGGGTTGTCAAAAAATAATAAACAATTAAACTAAAAATAAAAATAAAAAATGTTGAGAATTATAAAGAGTTGAGTGAGTTGGAAATTTTTGATACCGTACTTCACGAATATAGATTTGAGAGTTGAAAATAATAAAGATAGTTGAGTAGACGACGAGAATTTGCGATTGAGTTTCTTCACTTGATCAACGAGTAGCAAAGAGAGTTTAAGCTTCTTCACTTGATCACCTATGTAGTAGGGAGAACTTTTTCATTTGTTTGTTGTTTCTTTGTTGAACTAGATTGAGAGTAGTAGTAGTAGTAGAGAGTTGATAGGTAGGGAGTAGTGTGAATTCGTGAAGAAAAATGAGTGAATTTAGTGGGGTTTTAAAGGGAAAAAAACCCACAAAACCAGAAAAAAAAGACAACAGCAACAGGTAACACGGGCGGTCCAATTGTTGGACCCTACGGATTGCGGGTCTAGTTCAGATCGGGTTTGATCGGGTTACGTGTTAAACAGGCCGGGTCGAGCGAGTTTTTTCCCTTAATATTTTGACCCGGTCCGACCCCGTAATGTGAGCAGGTCAAATAGGTGCAGGTATGTGGCGGGCGGGTTGCGGGTTGGCCAAGCTCGAATGCCACCCTAACTCCAAATCTCTTTTGTAGCCTTGCAATTGAGGAGAATTTGGTCGGTTGATTCGGAGCTTTCATGACAAATTGGCCACGTGCTAGCTACATTTGGACAATTTCTGGCGCTTCTTTCATTTTTCATATGTACACAAGGCCCTCCATACAAAGTAGGGCTAGCAACGGGCTGGGTTTGGGTCAGACCCATATAGGCTCGGGTCCGAGCCCGAGCCTGAGCCCGAAGTTTAAAACATAGACCCAAACCCGACCCGACTTTTCTTCGGGCTTAAAAATTTAGGCCCGAAAATATGTTCGGGCCTAGGCCCGAAATACATATGCATGTTCTAATATATAACTTTCCCATAAAATAAAAATATCAAGAATAATATACGATAAAAAAAAACAAAATAGGAATATTACAAACTTTTGAGTAATTCACATCTAATTTGTCTATTTTCATATAATTTTATATACAATGCATAATTTCTCTATCTATAAACTTTAACACTAATTTTAACTTACATGAATATTATCTTTAAAAAAAATTATACATAAATATATATGATGTATGCATAAATATACACTTGCACATATAAAAATTCAATTCTGACCCATGGGGCCTAAGTACTTGGGATCGAGCTCGGCTCGAATTTTCCTCGGGCCTAATAATTTGAGCCCAAGGCCGGTCCGAAATGAGAATTATTAGCCCAAACCCGCTAATTATCGGGTTGGATCTAGATGGGCTTAGGTTGGGTTCAGGCCAATTGCCACCCTTAATACAAAGTGATTATCGTGAGGCTGAATTTCCTTTGGCCCCTAAAACTTACTGTAAAATACGGTTTAGAGTTAAATCATAGGAAAAGAAAATAAGATGACAAATTGAAATTTGAGAAATTCTCCACTTTGGTAGCCAATGACCACGTTCTGTAACTACTTCGGCCCAATTAAGATCCAGTTTAGCCAGTTTTTATTTACACAAGTTGCTTCCAGGATTATTTGATCTATCTCGTGCCTAGTGTCTACCATAGTAACAAAGTTCATGAATAATTTTTCAAAGGGATATTTTAGCAAATGCCCCCATTTAAAATGTGAAAACTAGCATATACTCCCACTATTTTTAAAAACTAAGAAATACCCCTAGTTTGGACGGAATCGTTAAAATTCCGTTAAGTTAACTTACGTGCATCACATGTGACATAGTAAAATGACCAAAATAGCCCCAATAAAATTATTTTAGCAAATACCCCTATTCAGAATATAAAAACTAGCATATATCCCCACTATTTAAAAAAACTAAGATATACCCTCAGTTTGGAAAAGAAAAATTTGTATGTATAATTATGACATCAGGTAAGCTCGAAAATTTTCCAAAAGTGCTATGTATAATTATGCCATCACTACTTGAAATTGGAGGATTTACAACCGAACTTGCTTCTGCAGATAAATACTTAGAAAGGAGCTACAACAATGACTAAAATGGGAGCTACAACCGAACTATGACCCAAAGGTAAATGACTCACAATAATCTTAAATTGCACATTTATATTCTTGTAGATTAGTAGATATGCAACCTACTGGAAAATGTGGGGAGTAGTTCTATAGCTAGCTACAAAGCACATACACTTCTATATGGAATCTCATATGTAATATCAGCATATGCATATAACACCTTTGTCTATAGAGAAATTGCCAAGTTTATCTATTGGTTCCAACAGGTAATAACTAGGAACATATAACACCTTTGTCGTCCATCAAATTTACACTGAGAAAAAAAAGAAGCAAAACCACCAAGTATAATTGACTATCTAAAAATTGCAAAGTAAAGGGGAAAATATTATGCTATAGAAAAAACATTATGTGTGGCACATAGGTATCATATCAACAGTGCTTTCGTTGGTGAGTGACATTCTGATATACAAAGATGACATTTCAAAAAATTTCATAAATACTATCAGAAAATTAGTTCATACGACAAAGGTGTTATATGCATATGCTGATAGTACATATGAGATTTCATATAGAAGTGTATGTGCTTTGTAGTTAGCTATAGAACTATTCCACACATTTCCCAGTAGGTTGCATATCTACTATTCTACAAGAATATAAATGTGCAATTTAAGATTATTGTAAGTCATTCCCCTTTGGGTCATAGTTCGGTTGTAGCTCCCCTTTTAGTCATTGTTGTAGCTCATTTCTAAATATTTATCTGCAAAAGTAAGTTCGGTTGTAAATCCTTCAATTTAAAGTAGTGATGGCATAATTATACATAGCACTTTTGGGAAATTTTCGAGCTTACCTGATGGCATATTTATACATACAAAATTTTCCTTTTCCAAACTGAGGGTATATCTTAGTTTTTTTAAATAGTGGGGGTATATGCTAGTTTTTAGATTCTGAATAGGGGTATTTGCTAAAATAATTTTATTGGGGGTATTTTGGTCATTTTTCTGTGACACATGTGATGCACGTAAGTTAACTTAACGGAATTTTAACGGTTCCGTCTAAACTAGGGGTATTTCTTAGTTTTTAAAAATATTGGGGGTATATGCTAGTTTCCACATTATGAACGGGGGCATTTGCTAAAATATCCCTTTATCAAATTCGCTAATTATTTGCGAAGAATTTATCTGCTGAATCAATTCGCGATTTAATCACCAATAGCGTTTAAATCATGTACTTCACAAATTATTCAAGAAAGTGCAAATTATTCACGAATAATTCATGAATTAAATAAATTAATCGCCAGGTTTGTTACTATATTTCATATTTATGGATTTAGATATATATATTTACTTAGATAACAGATACTAAGATGCATTAAATTTTGTATTTCTTTTTTTTTCGAACTTTTGCCGATTTTTTTTTCAAATTTATTGAATTTTCGCCGAATTCCAAATTTTCGCCGAATTGAATCTTGCCGAATTATTCTCAAATTTCGAATTTGTGACTATGGTGCCAACATAGTGAGCTGAAGAAGTGATAATTGATATTATTCTTTTCTTTAAAAATAAAAATAAATAAATATTAAAAAGGAGGGCCTTTCATCTTCAAGCTCAAGCTCTATCTCTAGCTCTAGCTATATCTCTGTCGTTCCCCCCTCTCTCTTCTTGCTCCTTCTGTTCTTCAAACTCCAGCTCCTGTTCCTCTTGAAATTTTTCCCAAAATGACATACTTTTTGAAAGTTTTTCCCAAGCTGACATACTTTTTTTAAAAATTTCCAAACTGACCTACTCGCTGTCTCAAAAAGTTAGTTTGGTAAAAATTCCTTCGCTTTTTAAGATAGTGAGTGTGAGGTTTGGATTTTTTATTTCTCCCTGACCAAGACTCGCTGTCTAAAAAAACGAGTGGATTTTTCCCAAACTCGTTTTTTGAGACAACGATTGTCGTTTGGGGGTTTTTAATACCCCATGCTCATTTTTTTCCTCTCCTTATCTCCATTCTTACTCTTTCTTATCTCTACTCTTAATCTCTCCTTAACTCCGAAACCCAAAACCCTAACCTCCCAAAATCGACCTCCTACCCACAAAATTTCCTATAAATCTAAATATATTTACTTAATCTTTCCCAACCCTCTCAACTTCTACTCTCAAAACCTTAAACCCATCTTCCGAAAGATCCATATTTTGGTCTCTGGAAATTTCTCAACTCCACATTCGCTTTCTCAGAAAGAGATGTGGTTTTGCCTACACTCGCTTTTTCAGAAAGCGAATGTAGGCAAAATCCAATCGCTTTCTGAGAAAGCGACTGTTGAGTTGAGAAATTTCCAGAGACCACTTAGGCTCTGAAAATTTCTCAACTCTAAACTCGCTTTCTTAGAAAGTGAGTTTAAGGGAAAAAAATTCCAATTCAAGCTGCATATACAGTCTGCCTTGTACATTCATATATACTTCAACATCGATGAATCCAAATTCATTCACAATCTCTAAACTTCCAATGCTTTTGACACAAATGTGAAGTATCATAGTTCAAAATTCCAAATTTTGGATCTTTCGGAAGATGGGTTTAAGGTTTTGAGAGTAGAAGTTGAGAGGGTTGGGAAAGATTAAGTGAATATATTTAGATTTATAGGAGATTTTGTGGGTAGGAGGTCGATTTTGGGAGGCTAGGTTTTTGGGTTTCGAAGTTAAGTAGAGAATAAGAATGGAGATAAAAAAAGAGTAAGAATGGAGATAAGGAGTAGAAGAAAAAAACGAGCATGAGGTATTAAATACCCCCAAACGACACTCGCTGTCTCAAAAAGCAAGTTTGGGAAAAACCCACCCATTTTTTGAGACAGCGAGTATTGGTCAGGGAGAAATCAAAAAAATCTAAACCTCACACTCGATGTCTCAAAAAGCGATGGAATTTTTACCAAACTCGCTTTTTGAGACAACGAATAGGCCAGTTAGGAAATTTTTTTAAAAAAGTAGGTCAGTTTGGGAAAAACTTTCAAAAAGTAGGTCATCTTGCGAAAAATATCGTTCCTCTTCTTCCTCTTTCTATTCCTTGACCCATAGCATGGACCCACCACCACCTCCTCCTCCTCCTCCTTCTCCTCCTCTCTCTTAAGAGGGAGGTGATGGTAAGATGTGTTGATGGTGGTCATGTTCCCCAAATCCAAGTTGTAATTTCCCATAAAATCATCCTTAAAAATTCTATCTCGTTTAGAAGAATGGGCTCTAGAAATGGTTGCGAACAGCAGAGCAGAAGAGAGAATATAATGCAAAATACACTAAATGCTGAAGCAAAAAAACAAAAACAACGTTTTTTTTTAATAAATGGAGGAATCCTTCATTTGATTCCCTTTTTGTTATTCATTTGCCTTTTGGATAAGCCTGTTGTTGTCGCTGATTTCGGTGTGGAGGCTATCAGATGAATTTGTGAGTTCGAAGGGGTTCGAATGAGTCAAATTTGACCCTTTCCATAAGGCGCTGATAGGTAGCCCCCGCATTTTTCAACCCGAAGGACATAACACGGTAGCAGTAGAGGCCTTGGTCCGTCACGAACGAGATTTTCGGGATGTCCGGTGGGAACATCCTGATTTGGTTGTATCCCGAAAAGGCATCCATAAAGCTAAGCAGCTCATGCCCAGAAGTCGCGGCGATGAGGGCGTCAATGCTGGGAAGAGGGAAGGGGGGTCCTTCGGGCACGCCTTGTTGAGGTCCGTGAAGTCAATGCATATCTGCCAATTTCCATTGGCCTTATTGACCATTACCACGTTGGAGAACCATTCCGGGTAGTTCACCTCCTGAATAAATCAGGAATTGAGGAGTTTCTCAACCTCCTCCTTGATCGCCTGCTGTCTCTCGGGGGCAAACTTTCGCCTTTTCTGCTGGACAGGCTTGGCCCCGGGAGTGACACTCAGATGGTGCATCGAGAGCTCCTCCGAGATCCCGGGCATTGCCAGGGCAGTCCATGCGAAGAGGTCACGATTCTCCCATATGCACCGGGAGATATCTTGCATTATAGAGGGGGAGAGAGTCTTGCAGACGCGAAATGTCTTAGTGGTGTCTTCCTCGGAGAAGGCCACTTCTTCCAACTCGTCAACGGGCTCGGAGATCATTTGGCCTCCTTCTTGAGGAAGTTCGAGCGCTTCCAAAGAAAGAACCGAACCTCACACCGAGGTCATGTAACATTTTCGGGTTGCCTCTTGGCTTCCCCTCACTTCTCCTACCCCTGATGGGGTAGGGAATTTCATCTTCATATGGTAGGCTGAAGGGATGGCCTGAAGCGCGGCCAGACCCGGTCTACCCAGGATGACATTGTAGGTGGCCTTGACGTCGACCACCATGAAGTCCATCTGCTCGGTTCGAGTTGTGGGGACCTTTCCAGCCGTTACATCGAGGGTTACAATTCCTTCGACCATAACCGGGACCCCAGTGAACCCGTGGAGTGTGTAGCCTGTGGGCTTAAGCCGGTCCCTGGACAGCGGGAGACCTTTGAAGGCTTCTAAGAAGAGTATGTTAACGGAGCTGCCGTTATCTACTAAAACGCGATGAACTTCGAAGTTCGCAGGCATAGATTGATAACGAGGACGTCGCAGTAGGAAGTGCAGACGCCCTCCAGGTCCTTGTCGAAGAACGTCACCGGGACTCCGAGTGTAGCGCCCCAAATTTCTAATATAATATCTTAGAAAATACGTGGCACAATTTCCAGCATCAACTTCAATGTAATATTAAACACAACCAAACACCAATAAAAATTTTCAACTTTCATTACAATAATCGTTTACATAGCACAGCGGAATACAATACACCTTCAATCACAATTCTCTTTTCTTTACAACACTTTCTTTTACAATTACACAAATCATTACATCACTTGAACTCAAGCATCCAAATCCGAGCTACAAGAAATCACTTGTAAAATATGAGGCTAGAGATAACCCTAACCCCCAAAACTAAAGGGGCCAGCCATAAAGGTGTGAGTGATATAAACAAGCAACATAAGTAAAGCATAGATTTAACAACAACAAAAAATAACAAGAGTAAATGAATATAGGAAATCACAAACGCAAAAAACACAACGAGTGAAGCTAGACTATGTGTCAAGTGTAGAAAACAGGAAAACACATGCGTGAAACCAAGTCAAGAAAACACAATTCTATATGCTGACTCTCTAATGCGTACTTGTCGGAGTCTATGCATCCCACTCTACATAGGTCCGGTGCAAGCTCTTAACGTCTCCACATTATAGGGTTTAAACCCCCACTATGAAACTAATCCTAACACGATGACTACTACGAGATAAAGATAAACTGTGAGTATTAGCCCAGGCCTCGATAATTCCGGAGGTCAATCTCTATCCATAGATAATTCCAGAGACTATTTCACTCACACCTGGGAATCTTCGAGAATACCCCACACCGCAAGCAATGGCACCTCATCACACGAATACCACATGTGCGTCGCCTCGACCCCAATAACTCTGGAGATCAATCCCACACCACAGGTAATTCCGGAGACTATTTCACTCACACCTGGATAATTCTGGGGATTATCTCACACCGCGAGCCATACTGAGGTCCATAATCCATGTTCTCGTTCATCATATCACCACTAGTGCCTGTCCTTATCATTTTGGTTGTTTAATTACTTAACGAATCTCCTAGAGTTGGTGTACCCTACCGGACTTAACTCAACAACTGATCAACTAAAATTGCCTCAACAGGCCCAAGCATAAATATCTCAACTGCCGGTATACTAGGGTCACACACACCCTCTCGAGACTCACACTCAAATATCCAACCCAACCTTCCAACATAAATTGCTCAGCTAAACCACTTGAAAACGTATGTTCAATAGAAGATAAGGTATAGAATAGTAAATTATAGATTAAAACATTTAGAGAATAAATTATTTGAAAGAACATTCAGAAATATGAAGATACATCAGTATCAGTCGACTAATAACAAGCGTAAGTCGACTGTCCAAAAAGAGAATTTCATGGTTTTAAGAAAATAATCTAAGTGTTATAAGTCGACTATCTAGGGTCATAGGTCGACTGTCCCGAGCGAAAATCCAATAATCTTTAAGAAAATAATCCTAAGTTTAGCAGTCGACTGTAAGGGGTATAGGTCGACTGTCCAGAGAGAAAATTACCATATCTTTAAAAAAAATAATTCTAAGTGGCACCAGTCGACTGTAAAAGTCCTAAGTCGACTGTCCAGAACGGATTTTCAATAAAATCTAGAGAACATAGCAGCCGGGTCGTGTCGGTCTACTGAGAGGTCATGTCAGTCGACTGTCGACCTACAGACTGCATACTTTTGGTTGTGCACATTTCAACCGATACTTAGTTTTATTTTATGAAAACGATTTCTACGAAAAGTTTATTTCTTGTATGATCAAATACTACTTGTAGGATTTATAATAATCCATAAACTGAATCAAAACTACTTGAATTTATAAAAATAGAGATTTTTTTGATTTCTTTCAATCAAACATGAATTTGTGCATATAATCAAAATAGAGTTTCTTAAAATTTATTGATCACTGAAATAGTTCGTATTCAGATCCAAACCATCTAAACATCAAAATCTCAAGAGAATCCCCAATTTGGATGTATTTCCTCAACTCAACTAATTTCTCAAATCTCGATTTTCATGTCAAGATCTCTTGATTCATACTTTTCCTTTCACATTTCTCAAAATTGAATTACCATTACAACTTACAACCTCATTCAATGGATAACATAACCATATCAAATTTGTGTTCAACCAATACTCAAAGTAATAAAAGTCTCACCTTTACTAGGTCTATGCATAAAATCCACCATATTCAATCAATCCAATCCAAAAGAAATAGACTACCCACATACAATCTTATTTACCACAACTAGGGTTTCACAAGATCTAATCTTCATCCATCCATCCAAATTCATAATGTGCATATTTATATTCAAACCCTAAACATGCTTTCTAGCAAATAGAATTCAACATCCAAGATCCATCATATAACATTCACAAAATGAAAGAAGACAACAAATCACTCACATACAACATTCAAAGAACAAACAAAAACAAAACAACAAACAATTTACATCACTCACCTCGAATGAAGAAATCCGATAAGAAAACTTTTCTTTTGCAAAATCCAAGATCCTCTTCTTAATCCTCCAAAAATAATAATCCCTTGTGTTGTGCTGCGAAAGACGGATGCACTTCTTTCTTTTAAATACCCGGGATAGGAGAATTAGGGTTTTTAAACACATTTGCAAAATAACCCCTTTAAAATATAAATTTACATAAATAAATCCCTATACTTGGAAACTTGATAAAATCAATTAAATTGAGATTTAAAAGAAAAATAAACTCCTTATTTCTAGCCGACACTGTTTGAAAAGTCCAGAAAATAGTTTTGCACTTTCACCCCTCAAAATGACAATTTTGCAAAAAGATCATTCTTTTTCTTAATATTTGCAAATAGATCCAATAAATATCAGAAAAATCTAGAAAAATTACAAATAATCCCAAATAATAAATGATGATTTTCCATGAAGAAATTTTTGGCTTTTGAATTTCTCAAGAAAATATTTGCACGTGTTTCGCACATGTAAAAAGGTAAATTTTCTGAAAATATTTATTAAATCCTCAAAAATCATTTTAATTCATTTATAAATCTTTAAAATAATATTTAAAAATACGTGGTACTACATCACTCCCTCCTTAGAAGAGTTCTATCCTCAGAACTACTACTAATGGGATCCAAAATAAGAATGAACAAAAAAATTGAAATCTCAGAAATGAACCATAATTCGAAACATTCACATAGAAGGACATAATCAAATAAAAGAATGCAACTCAATCCAATAGTACAATCATCCAAAGAAATACCATCACATAAATAAGATACAATCATATAAAAAGCTCAGGAAAATCCTTCTGCATGCGATCCTCTGGCTCCCAAGTAGCCTCTTCAAACTGCTGATTCCTCCACAACACCTTGACCATAGGTATCACTTTGCCCTAAGAACTTTCTCCCTACGGTCAACGATCTCAACAGGCTGTTCCTTGTAACTCAAGTTCACCTGTAGACCTTCAGGAATCTCTACCAACTGATGATTCTGATCTGGCACATACTTTCTCAACAATGACACATGGAACACATCATGCACCTGTGCCAACTCCTCTGGAAGCTCCAACCTATATGCTGTCTTTCCAATCCGCTCCATGATCCTGTATGGCCCAATATACGTTGGCGCCAACTTGCCTCCCTTACCAAACCTGATCACTACTTTGGTCGGAGACACCTTGAGGAAAACTGCATCCCCAACCTCAAACTCCAAGTCCCTTCGTCGAGTAACAGCATAACTCTTCTGCCGACTCTGAGCCTCAACCAACCTCTTGCGAATCGGCTCAATCTGCTCTGTCGTCTACTGCACGATCTCAGGACCAAACATCTGCCTCTCGCCAACCTCGTACCAACAAACAGGTGTCCTGCACCTCCGCCCATACAAAGCCTCATACGGCGTCATCCCGATACTCGCATGGTAACTGTTGTTATAAGCAAACACAACCAATGCCAAGTATCTCTCCCAGCTACCACCGAAATCTATAACACAAGCCCTCAGCATATCTTCCAGCACTCGATTCACCCTCTCAGTCTGACCATCGGTCTGTGGATGAAACACGGTACTGAAATCAGTTCTGGTGCCCAAAGCTGCTTGTAGGCTCTTCCAAAACCTTGAAGTGAACCTTGCATCTCTGTCGGAAACAATCGACACAGAAATTCCATGAAGTCTCATAATTTCACCAATGTACAATTCAGCCAATTTCTCCAATGACCAAGTAATCTTCATGGCTAGAAAGTGAGCCGACTTAGTCGAACGGTCCACGATAACCCAAATCGAGTCATTGCCCTTCGAACTCCTCGGCAAACCTGTGATGAAATCCATACTGATGTTCTCCCATTTTCACTCCGGAATAGGCAACGGCTGTAACAAAGCTCCAGGTCTCTGATGTTCTGCTTTGATCTGCTGACAAGTCAGACACCTTGTCACGAAATCTGTCACATCCCTTTTCATACCAGACCACCAAAAGTGTTGTTTGATGTCCTTGTACATCTTCGTGCCTCCAGGATGTACTGACAACAAGGTACTATGTGCTTCCTACAAGATACTCTCTCAAATCTGCATTATCCGGAACACATAACCTCTCACCCATCCAAAGAGCTCCATCTTGGATACGAAACTCTAATAGCTTGCCTTCTAAAACCTATTGTAGCATCTTCTGAATCTCTGAATCTGATCTCTGACCTTCCACAATCCTCTCTCTCAAGGAAGGCTGCAGTCTCCACTGAGCCAAAGATGCCCCTAAACTCTGCAGCACCACCTCGATACCTGCCTGATCAAACTCTGCTGCCAACTCGCTTCGAGTAGTGATCAAACTTGATAAACTACTCTTTCTGCTAAGTCCATCAGCTACCATATTCGCCTTGCCCGGATGATACTTGATCTCAGGACGAATGTCTTCCAATACTTCCAACCACCTTCTCTGCCGAAGATTTAGATCCTTTTGTTGATAAATGTACTTCAGGCTCTTGTGGTCAGTGTACATATTGACCTTTTCACCATAAACATAAAGCCTCCACTTCTTCAAGGCAAAGATAATAGCTGCTAGCTCCAAATCATGTGTCGGATAATTCTTCTCATGCGGATGCAATTGCCTCGATCCGTAAGCAATAACCTTGCCTTCTTGCATCAAGACACAATCCAAACCTCTGAGAGATGCATCACTGAAGATATCATAATCCTTCCCAGCTTGTGGCAAAGCTAAGATAGGTGCAGTAGTCAACCTTTTCTTTAACTCAAGGAAACTCGCCTCACACTTATTAGTCCATAAAATGCCACATTCTTTCGGGTCAAACCTGTCAAAGGAACTGCAATCTGAGAATAACCCTGGATGAATCTCCTGTAGTAACCAGCCAAACCCAAGAAACTTCTGACTTTCTTCACAGACGTTGGCCTGGGCCAATCCTTTACTGCTTCAACTTTTTGAGGATCAGTGGCCACTCCCTCCTTAGAAAGGATATGACCAAGGAAAGCTACCTCAAACTTCCAAAACTCACATTTCGACAACTTGGCATACAAGCTATGCTCCTGCAATTTCTGTAATACCGCTGTCAAGTGCATAGAATGCTCCTCCTCCGACTTCGAATACACCAAAATATTGTCGATGAAAACCACTACGAAGGAGTCAATAAATGGCCTCAAAACCCGATTCATCATATCCATGAAAACTGTTGGCGCATTCGTCAACCCGAATGGCATCACCAAAAACTCGTAGAGCCCATGACGAGTCCTGAAAGCTGTCTTACTCACATCTTCTTACTTAACACGAACTTGATGATACCATGATCTCAAATCAATCTTCGAAAACACAGCTGCTCCCTGAAGCCTGTCGAACAAATCATCAATCCACAGAAGTGGTACTTGTTCTGAATAGTCACCCTATTCAACTCCCGGTAGTCAATGCACATCCTCATTGACCCATCCTTCTTCTTGACTAACAACACTGGCGCAACCCACGGTGAGGAACTCGGCCTAACAAGCCCCTTGCTCAATAGCTCCTCAATCTGCTTCTTCACTTCATCTTGCTCTACAGGTGCCATCCTGTACGGAACCTTAGAAATCGGAGCACTTCCTGGCTGAACATTGATGCAAAACTCCACATCTCTCTGCGGCGGTAATCCTGGAAAATCTTTCAAGAACACCTTAGGAAAATCTCTGACAACCGGAATGCCTTTGACTTCATCTGAAATCACCATCTTGGATACCATTGCAATCACCTTCGGAATTTTCTTCTTCCCTTGGAAAGTCACTGCGGGACCACCTGATGCTTTCACTAACACCTCTTCTGCTTGCATTCAATCGTGGCATCATATATTGCCATCCAATCAATGCCCATGATCACATCCACTCCCAAGACTTGCAGCTCAATCAGATCAATGCCGAATAATCTCCCACCAATCTCGATATCACAGCCCTCGTAATATCGACCAGCAATCAATTCTTCACCTGATGGCATTGCCACCGACAAAACCTTGCCTGGAAACAACTTAGGCTCCACACCTAAGACCTTTGCAAAATTGGGTAACACAAAAGTATGCGAAGAACCAGTATCAAATAAAACCTTTGCCTTAATTCCATTAATCAAAACAATCCCTGTTACATGAAGAGTGATACTCAATCTCCAATTATTCTCAAATAAAGGTTTTACTTATTACATTGATTAAAAATAAAATCAAAACTCTTGCATATCCTGGATCACATCTTCCGAGTTACCTGCATCCTCCTCGGTTAATGCAAACACTCGCCCTTGCCTCTGGAATTTTTTTCCACCTGGACCATCCTTCCTCAACTGTGGACAATGAGGCTTAGAATGTCCTGCCTGCCCACACTGGAAACAAGGCTGCTTCGCCAACTTAGGACACGCTGACCTGTAATGACCTGCCTCCTTGCAGTAGTAACTAGTCACTTCCTGAGTTGTAGGTGCCTTCTGCACTAGTCCACCGAACTTGACTTGCTTCGCTGGGAATCCCTTCCCACTCTGACCTGATGCTGGCCTCTTGTTCCTATTCCAGGTCTCTGGTTTCTTCTGGAACTGGTCCATGTCTTCCTCTGTCATAGCTGCTCTCCTGAACAGCTTGTCGAACCTCCTTATGCCCAACAGAATCATTCTCGACCTCAAGTTTGGCCTCAAGCCCTGCTCAAACTTCTTGGCCTTCTTCGCCTCGTCAACTATTAACTCTGGTGCATACCTCGACAGCTGAGTGAACTTGGTCTCGTACTCTCGCACGGTCATGCTGCCCTGCCGTAGATTCAAGAATTCGGTCGCCTTCTTCTCCTGAATGTCCAGGGGAAAGAAACGATCCCTGTATTCTTCCAGAAAAGCCTCCCAAGTCATCTGCTGGTCCCCCAATGCCCTCTTTACCGTTTGCCACCAAACACCAGCGTCCTATTCCAATTGCATAGTGGCCAACTTCACTTTATTGGCTGCCGGAGTTTTCGAGACCTCGAAGATTGTCTCCATCCGCCTAATCCAATCATCAGCTTCGTTTGGATCAGACTGCCCCTCAAAAACTGGCGGCCTCATCCTCTTGAAGGACTCGATCTGCTTGATGGGATCAGCATTAACCAATCCTGATCTAGCTCCATGATTCTAGTTCTGGTTCTGATTCTGAGCCAAATTAACTGTCATTAGCGCATTCAAAGTCTGATACACCTTGGCAAATCAGGCCTCGAGATCAATTCCAGTTCCTTGGGAACTTCCAGCTCCATCACCATTCCTGGTTCTGGTCCAGCCATTCTGAATACTGCAAAATGAGAGAAAAGTTAGAGCGCTATACACAATTCATACTCACATTAATACCCTTTGGCAAAACCTCAACTGTACCCCAAAAGTAAAAACATCATGTTTCAGTTCTATGTGATACTCACTCTCTAATGTCCACACCTAGGTACTCACGCTCTAGTGTCCACACCTAGGTTATTTTATACCATGTTTATTATTACTATTGAAGCATTCTTGGATACCAATCTCTGTAGCGCCCCGAATTTCTAATATAATATCTTAGAAAATACGTGGCACAATTTCCAGCATCAACTTGAATGTAATATTAAACACAACCAAACACCAATAAAAATTTTCAACTTTCATTACAATAATCGTTTACATAGCACAGCAGAATACAATACACCTTCAATCACAATTCTCTTTTCTTTACAACACTTTCTTTTACAATTACACAAATCATTACATCACTTGAACTCAAGCATCCAAATCCGAGCTATAAGAAATCACCTGTAAAATATGAGGCTAGAGATAACCCTAACCCCCAAAACTAAATGGGCCAGCCATAAAGGTGTGAGTGATATAAACAAGCAACATAAGTAAAGCATAGATTTATCAACAACAGAACATAATAAGAGTAAATGAATATAGAAAATCACAAACGTGAAAAACACAACGAGTGAAGCTAGACTAAGTGTCAAGTGTAGAAAACAGGAAAACACATGCGTGGAACCAAGTCAAGAAAACACAATTCTATATACTGACTCTCTAATGCGTACTTGTCGGAGTCTATGCATCCCACTCTACATAGGTCCGGTGCAAGCCCTTAACGTCTCCACATTATAAGGTTTAAACCCCCGCTATGAAACTAATCCTAACACGATGACTACTACGAGATAAAGATAAACTGTGAGTATTAGCTCATGCCCCGATAATTCCGGAGGTCAATCTCTATCTACAGATAATTCTGGAGACTATTTCACTCACACCTGGGAATCTTCGAGAATACCCCACACCGCAAGCAATGGCACCACATCACACGAATACCACATGTGCGTCGCCTCGACCCCAATAACTCCGGAGATCAATCCCACACCACAGGTAATTCTGGAGACTATTTCACTCACAACTGGATAATTCCGGTGATTAACTCACACCGCGAGCCATATTGAGGTCCATAATCCATGTTCTCGTTCATCATATCACCACTAGTGTTTGTCCTTATCATTTTGGTTGTTTAATTACTTAACGAATCTCCTAGAGTTGGTGTACCCTACTGGACTTAACTTAACAACTGATCAACTAAAATTGCCTCAACAGGCCCAAGCATAAATATCTCAACTGCCGGTCTACTAGGGTCACACACACCCTCTCGAGACTCACACTCAAATATCCAACCCAACCTTCCAACATAAATTGCTCAGCTAAACCACTTGAAAACGTATGTTCAATAGAAGATAAGGTATAGAATAGTAAATTATAGATTAAAACATTTAGAGAATAAATTATTTGAAAGAACATTCAGAAATATGAAGATACATCAGTATCAGTCGACTAATAACAAGCGTAAGTCGACTGTCCAAAAAGAGAATTTCATGGTTTTAAGAAAATAATCTAAGTGTTATAAGTCGACTATCTAGGGTCATAGGTCGACTGTCCCGAGCGAAAATCCAATAATCTTTAAGAAAATAATCCTAAGTTTGGCAGTCGACTGTAAGGGGTATAGGTCGACTGTCCAGAGAGAAAATTACCATATCTTTAAAAAAAATAATTTTAAGTGGCACCAGTCGACTGTAAAAGTCCTAAGTCGACTGTCTAGAGTGGATTTTCAATAAAATCTAGAGAACATAGCAGCCAAGTCGTGTTGGTCGACTGAGAGGTCATGCCAGTCGACTGTCGACCTACAGACTGCATACTTTTGGTTGTGCACATTTCAACCGATACTTAGTTTTACTTTATGAAAACGATTTCTACGAAAAGCTTATTTCTTGTATGATCAAATACTACTTGTAGGATTTATAATAATCCATAAACTAAATCAAAACGACTTGAATTTATAAAAATAGAGATTTTGTTGATTTCTTTCAATCAAACATGAATTTGTGCATATTATCAAAATAGAGTTTCATAAAATTTATTGATCACTGAAATAGTTCGTATTCAGATCCAAACCATCTAAATATCAAAATCTCAAGAGAATCCCCAGTTTGGGTATATTTTCTCAACTCAACTAATTTCTCAAATCTCGATTTTCATGTCAAGATCTCTTGATTCATACTTTTCCTTTCACATTTCTCAAAACTGAATTACCATTACAACTTACAACGTCAATCAATGGATAACATAACCATATCAAATTTGTGTTCAACCAATACTCAAAGTAATAAAAGTCTCACCTTTACTAGGTCTATGCATAAAATCCACCATATTCAATCAATCCAATCCAAAAGAAATAGACTACCCACATACAATCTTATTTACCACAACTAGGGTTTCACAAGATCTAATCTTCATCCATCCATCCAAATTCATAATGTGCATATTCATATTCAAACCCTAAACATGCTTTTTAGCAAATAGAATTCAACATCCAAGATCTATCATATAACATTCACAAAATGAAAGAAGACAACAAATCACTCACATACAACATTCAAAGAACAAACAAAAACAAAACAACAAACAATTTACATCACTCACCTCGAATGAAGAAATCTGATAAGAAAACTTTTCTTTTGCAAAATCCATGATCCTCTTCTTAATCCTCCAAAAATAATAATCCCTTGTGTTGTGCAGCGAAAGACGGATGCACTTCTTTCTTTTAAATACCCGGGATAGGAGAATTAGGGTTTTTAAACACATTTGCAAAATAACCCCTTTAAAATATAACTTTACATAAATAAATTCCTATATTTGGAAACTTGATAAAATCAATTAAATTGAGATTTAAAAGCAAAATAAACTCCTTATTTCTAGTCGGCACTGTTTGAAAAGTCCAAAAAATAGTTTTGCACTTTCACCCCTCAAAATGAAAATTTTGCAAAAAGATCCTTCTTTTTCTTAATATTTGCAAATAGATCCAATAAATATCAGAAAAATCTAGAAAAATTAAAAATAATCCAAAATAATAAATGATGATTTTCCATGAAGAAATTTTTGGCTTTTGAATTTCTCAAAAAAATATTTGCACGTGTAAAAAGGTAAATTTTCTGAAAATATTTATTAAATCCCAAAAAATCATTTTAATTAATTTATAAACCTTTGAAATAATATTTAAAAATACGGGGTACTACACCGAGGCCCTTTGGAGGAGGATGGCTCTGTACGGAGTTAACCTCCCTTACGAAGGCCCTTCGGGAGGAGTTGGAATCTCCCCCCATTGGGCCTCCCTGAATCAAGTGCAAGATGCTTTCCACTTCAACCTCCGGAGTCAACGTGCGTTGCTTGTTTTGCCTATTAGCCCCCCGAGGCAGAGGGGGCGGATCGGCTCGGCCCCTCTTCACGAACCAGTTGAGTTGCCCTCGTTGGATGAGGGCCTCAATTTTGTCCTTCAATGCCTGACATTCATCAGTATCATGTCTGTGGTCCCGGTGGAAATGACACCACTTACTCCGGTCTCTCTTCCTCGCCGGGGTGTTCATCCTTGGGGGAGGCGGCAGGAGGCCCTTGTTCCCTATCTCCATGAGGATGGAAGATACACTCGCGTTAAGCAGAGTAAATTTTTTGAACTGAGGAGGGGGACGCCGCTAGCCCCCGTTGTCCTTCTGAAGATTTTTAGCTCCTTCTTCTTCTGCACCCTTCCGCTTGTTCCTGGAAGAGGATGCCTCGAAGGTAGGTCGGCATGCAGCTTCTTCCGCTCGGATGTACTTCTCGCTCCGAAGCAGGAGCTCTGAGAAGTTCTGAGGGGGCTTCTTGGCAAGGGATGCCCTGAGTTCAGCATTGAGGACTTTGGACTTGAAGGAGAGGGTGGCGATTGAGGGTTCCAAAGAAGCAATGGACCTAGCCTCGGCCGTGAATCGCTTGACATAGTCCTGCAGCGGTTCGCCCCTCTTCTGGCTAAGGAACAATAGGGTGTCGCTCGTCTTCTCGGCGCACCGGCTGCTCATGAAATGAGTGAGGAAAAGACCTTCGAACTGATCGAAGGAGAAGATGGATGCCGGCGTCAGCCACGAGTACCATTCCCGAGCTGGCCCCTTGAGCGTGGCGGGGAAGGTCTTGTAGAGGAGGGAGTCGGATGCATGGTGAATCATCTTGAGAGTTTTGAAACTCTCGATGTGATTTGCGGGGTCCGACTCCCCATTGTAGGTCTCAAAGTAGGGAGGCTTGAAGTTGTCGGGAACCAGAGCCTCCATAATAGCATGGGAGAACGTGGGCCTGCTTGGACGAAGGTCCCTCGCCAGTCGCCCCTCATCTCGGTCCAGATGGCCGAGGCACCTCTCTATCTCGTGAAGACGGTGGTAGACCGAGTCCTCCCTATGGTCCCTATCTGGCCGAACCCCGAGACTCGTTCTCATGTTGAGGAGGACTGGGGCTGCATCGGTGTTAGCTCAGGGTAGGAGGTGGACTGACCGAGAGACAAGGATGACTTGGAGTAGGTCGCGGACTGTGAGAGTGGCGATGATGATCGAGAGAGGGGCGGCGAAGGTTCGCAGCCTGCCTAGGACTTCTGGAACGGTGAGGATGGAGAGGAGCCGGTCGAGGACTACGGGATCGGCGAGGATGGTGAGGAGCAGGTCGAGGGCTGCGGGAGTGGCAAGGATGGTGAGGAGCAGGTCGAGGACTGCGGGAGCGGTGAGGATGGTGAGTAGCAGGTCGAGGACTGGGAACCTTACGGGCATTGGTAGGGGCAATATTGAGAGCCCGGAGGACCGCCTCCTGAAATTGCTGGAATTCTACCCTTGTGACTGGGGCTTCCTGCTCGCGATTGTTCTGAGGTGCTTGGTGACCGGCCGGGGAGCGGCTCCACCTCGAGTGATGTTAGGGCGATTCTCTTCGCCCACGAGGAGAGTTGGACCCGCCTCGGTTGGATCGGGGTGGTGAACGGTCCCTAGCCTGCTCGCGACGAGGGTTCGACCCTTGGGCCCGCCTCTCCTCCAGGTGAGTGCGGAGATCGGGTCCGTATTCTATCTGCCAATTGTTGATCACGATCTGCAGATCCTTTGGGGTGGGGGGAGTATAGGAGACCATAGAGTCAGTGTCGGCATTGTGAATGGAGACCCGAACCTGGTAGACAAGTTGCTTGTGACGACTCCGTCGGGAGGGCTTCCCCACTACAGCTTGGGGCCCCAAAGGCTGCGGGGTGGACTGTGGAGCCCGAGTATCGAGCTGCAGGTTTGGTTGGTTGGGAGGAGGGAGGTCCCCCTGCACCGAAGGAGGAGGAGGGTGAGAGGAAGTTGTCCTTCGGTTGGAGTTTGTGGGTCTCTTTTTGGGAGGCATGGCTGGGAGTTAGGTAGGTTGAAGGAGGAAGAGGAAGTTTCCTGTTGAGTGGAGTTTCCCACAGATGGCGCCAATCTGTTACTACTGAATTCGGGTGTGGGGGTAGCAGATGAGATTTGTAGGTTCGGGAGGAACTCGCAAAGATCAAACCTCTCTTCTTCCTTACCAACTGGTTGACTCCTTGATGCTCCTTTGCAACTTGCACAAACGTTCGAGACACCGGGATGGATCCCGGTGATGAACCCTCTGACGATCAAGTCAATACACAGAAAAAGAGAGGGAAATGGCTCAAGTGTGCAAAGTGTGATCACCTTCTTCCGTGGGAGGTCAGGGGGGTTTTATAGTCACCAAGTGGGATCTCCTTCAGGATCAGAGAGGATCCTTGCTTCCCCGTGAGGCAAGATCAGGATGGTTACAACCACCTCCTACAAATCAGGGGGCAACCAGGATTTCCTCCAATCCTGCTGAGCTAGCCCCTAACGGGTTGAGACCCGTTCTCAACTGTTCGGATCCGTTCACGGGTTAGCGGATCCAGGAGGAGGGACCCAGTTCCCAGTTAGACCTGCTTGTAGGCGAGGTTACCATTTTGCCCCTAGGACTTTGAGATTCGTACCTGCTTTAAATGGTTCCGATTTAACCCCGTTTTTAGCCATATCATTATGTAAATTGTAAAAGAATTTGTTATAAAAGAAAGAATTTGTAATTCAAGGTGTTTAGTATTCCGCTGTGCTTTGTAAACAATTGATGTAATAAAAGTTTTAATTTTCCCTGTATTTGGTTGTTATGTTTATGATTACATTGAAGTTGATTCTGGAATTGTGCCACGTATTTCTGAAATATTATATTAGAAATTCGGGGCGCTACACCCCGATGGATAGAAGAAGTGTCCCTCGATGGCCTTCGGCCAAGGTTTGCGGTTCAAGTATCTTCGTCAGTCTTTGTTCGATGCCAGGGCCGAACAAGAGGGGTTAAAAAATGTCGTGCTTGAGAAGAGCTTTGAAGGGTGCACCTTTGGAGGGCTATCTCTGAGGCTTCTCATCAGGGCAGCCCTAGCCGAATGCCTCGCCTGAAGATCAGAGTGACAGACGAATCGTTGAAGGAACGGGTCATGGAGCTAAAGGCAGAGAACCATCGACTACGACGGCTGTCCGAGGGGAGCAACTTCAGAACCACTTCCTGTCCTCGAGGAGAATACTCTCAAGGAAGTTCATTCCATGAGTTGGTGTCACGCTTGCCCCCCCTATCGAGGTGCCCCGGGGACGTGCAGAGCAGAGTGGCTGGCTCATCGAGCGGAGCGTCTATTGGGGCGACACTTAGGCTTTTAGGTGCCGAAGATGCAACTCGGTTCACCGGTCGGGATATTTCCACGGAAGTAAGGCCACAGCAGCACGGCGCTCGCTGACCTCGGTTATCTCTTAATAGAAGTGTCCCACTCCCTAGGAGGGATTAGGGTAGTCTTTGTAATTTGGTTGTCTTTGTTATACTTGAGTTGTATTTTGATGTAAAGATGAGTTGTTGGTCTGTAATCAGACTTGTACCTCAAATTTTTTGAAATAATAGGCTTTAAGCTTCTTGATCTTGTGTGTTTTACTGGCATTTTCCAGTGTCAACAGTTGTAGGAGCATATCTCGATTGGTGAGCTATTTTGTGCTTGCTCGTTTGCAAGTAGCAAAAATTGCGTCGAACCATGGGTTGGAGTCCAACTTGTTGTCTAGAGGATATCAACAGTCGTGGGAGCAATTCCGAATGGTGAACCGCCTCGTACTCGCTTAAAAGTAAGTAGTTGAAGCGGAATCGAACCAAGTGTTGGAATCCGAGCATGTCGTTTAGAGAATATCAACAACTATGGGAGCAATTTCGAATGGTGAACCACTTCTTACTCGCTTAAGAGCAAGTAGTTAAAGTGGAATCGAACCAAGTGTTGGACTCTGAGCATGTCATTTAGAAAATATCAACAGCTGTGGGAGCAATTCTGAATGGTGAACCACTTCTTACTCGCTTAAGAGCAAGAAGTTGAAGTGGAATAGAACCAAGTGTTAGACTCCGAGCTTGTCGTTTTTTGGAGTTTCAACGGCTGTGGAAGCAATTTTGAATGGTGAACCACTTCGTACTCGCTTATGAGCAAGTAGTTGAAGCAGAATCGAACCAAGTGTTGGACTCCTAGCTCGTTGTTTTTAGAGTTTTGCGTGTTTCAAAGCAAACCAAATAGATTATTTTAGATAGAAAATTCTCAAGAACTCGTCTTTATTAATGAAGACTAAAGTGGCTGCTTCTGAGTTGCATGCCACTCTTACATTTGGAAAAGAAAATAACAAGGTAGATAAAAACACCAAGTAGAAGCTGCTCGGCTCAAGAGTTGCTTGAAGTTGCTTGGAGCAGTGTTAAAATACCCTCTCGGTACTTCATCAGGTGGTTGGCGTTCCAGGTTCTCGGTATTCTCCTGCCCCCCGGTTCTTTGAGTTGGTACGCGCTTGGGCGGATAACTCTGGAGATCCTATATGGGCCTTCCCAGTTGGGCGCTAATTTGCCCTTCTTGCTTGGAAGAGATATCGATAGCTTCCGGAGCACTGGGTCCCCCTCTTTGAGATTAGCGGGACGGACCTTCTTATTGTAAGACTTGGTTATCCTACATCGGTAGGTCTCTTTCCGGATGGAAGCTCTTTCGCCGACCTCATCTATGAGGTCCAAACTGCTGCAAAGCTGGTTCGCATTCTGCTCTTCTCTGTAGGCGATCAATCGGGATGAGGGTAGGCCGACTTCTAGGGGTATGATGGCTTTGGAGCCATATGTGAGTTTGAAGGGAGACTATCCTGTCAGGGTTCCCTTCATGGTTCAATAGCTCTATAGCACATTGGGAAGCTATTCGACCCATAATCCCTTGGTGGATTTATCGAGCCTCTTCTTTAGGCCTGAGAATATTTTTTAGTTAGCATTCAACGCTTGGCCGTTAGATTTAGGGTATGATATTGAGGAAAACCGTTGTTGGATGTCGAGGTCAGTGCAGAAGTTGCGAAAAGTTGCCCCCGCGAACTGGGTTCCATTATCGGTTACGAGGACACGAGGCACGCCGAACCGACAGACAATGTGCTTCCAAAAATACTTCTGAAGTTTATTCTCTGTAATTGGTGCAAGGGGCTCGGCCTCGATCCATTTGGAAAAATAGTCTATTGCCACGACGAGGAACTTCAGTTGGCCTGGTGCTGGGGAAAACGGTCCGAGCAAGTCCATCCCCCACATTATGAAAAGGATCGGACTGGCTAGGGAGGAGAGTTGGGCTTGCGGCAGGCGACGGATCGGAGAATTTTTTTGGCATGAGTCGCATTGGCAAACGTAACGTTCGGATTCAGTTAGAAGTGTGGGCCAAAAGTAGCCTTAATTTAGAATTTTACGGGATAGGGATCTTGCTCCAAATGCGTGCCACATATCCCGTCATGAGCCTCTTTCAAGGCATAGTGTGCTTCTTCAGGGGAAAGACATTTGAGGTAAGGCCTGCCGTCTATCTGAGTGTAGGAGCGTTTGTACATGACTCCTTCGATGAGTGTGTACCGCTCTGCTCGAGTCCTGACTCTTCTTTCCTCTCTAGGGTCGGCTGGGAGTACTCCGTTTCTAAGGTATTCGAGTCAAGGTTTCATCCAGTTCTCCCCAAGTGCTAGGGGCAAGGCTTCCATCGGCTCTGGGCTGTCGTCCTTGATACTTATTCTGAGGAGGACCTCTATCAAGATGGTGCGTTCCAAACCCTGGAGGGAGGAGGAGGTGAGTTTGGAGAGGGCATTCGCCTGTGTGTTTTCCTCTCGAGGAACTCGCTGGAGTTGAACATCTTCGAATAAGGCCAGAAGCTCCTTAACCTTCGCCAAGTACTTAGCCATGTGCTCGTCCCTTGCTTCGTATTCCCCAGACACTTGGTTCACGACTAACTGTGAATCACTAATGACCCTGAAGTGCTTGGCTCCTGCCTTGCGAGTCATACAGAGTTCCGCTATAAGGGCCTCATATTCAGCCTAGTTGTTCGACGTAGGGAAGCTTAAACGGAGGGAGTACTGTAGAACGAAAGCGTCTGGGCCAATCAAGATAACCCCTGCCCCACTTCCATCGGTGCACGAGGATCCGTCTACATACACGGTCCAGGACTGGGGCTCTTCAACCGACTCCAAGGGGTCGGGAATGGTGCTCTCCACAATGAACTCCACTAGGGCTTGTGCCTTGATAGTAGTTTGGGGCTGGTAGCTGATGTCGTGCTGGCTCAGCTCTATGGAACACTTTATTAAATGTCCCGATGTCTTAAACTTATGGAGAATTTGCTTCAGCGGCTGGTCGGTAAGGACGACCACCGAGGGGTTTGAAAATAGGGGCGAAGCTTTCTCGCTGCCATGATCAACGCATATGCCATCTTCTCTACCTCCGGGCAGCGGAGTTCTGCATTCCTAAGGACTTTACTCACGTAGTAGATAGGGCACTGCATCTTATCCTCTTCTCTTACGAGGATGGCACTAAGAGTCTGTTCCGAAGTCGCTAAGTACACGTAGAGAATTTTTCCCGAGTTCGGCTTGCTCAAGAGCGGGGGGTTTACCAGGTAAGCCTTCAGTTGATCGAAGGACTCTTGTTGTTGTTGCCCCAACTCAAAGCCTTTTGCTACTCTCAGGGCTTTGAAAAATGGAAGACATTTCTCTCCTGACTTGGAGAGAAAGCGCCATATAGCCGCGAGGCGTCTCGTGAGCTTATGCACTTCTTTGGGATTGGAGGGAGGATCCATATTGAGTATGGCCTTGATCTTCTCACGGTTGGCCTCTATACCCCTTTGACTCACCATGAATTCGAGGAACTTTTCGGATGAGACTCCGAAGGCACACTTACTCGGATTCAACCTTATGTTGTGCCATCTCAACACCCCAAAGGCTTCTTGGAGGTCCAGGACATGCTTTTGCCCCCGGATGCTCTTGACCAACATGTCGTCCACATAGACTTTCATGTTACGGCCAATCTAGTCTCGGAAGACCTTGTTGACAAGGCACTGGTATGTGGCTCCCGCATTCTTCAGTCCGAAGGGCATGACCCGGTAGCAGTACAGGCCTCAGTCAGTCAAGAACAAGGTCTTCAGGATGCCGGGAGGGAACATCCGGATCTGATTATACCCCGAGAAGGCATCCATGAAGCTGAGGAGCTCATGGTCGGAGGTCGCATCGATCAGAGCATCGATGCACGGAAGGGGGAATGAATCCTTTGGGCGTGCCTTATTGAGGTCGGTAAAATCGATGCATATCCTCCAGCTCCCGTTGGCCTTTTTAACCATTACCACATTGGAGAGCCATTTGGGGAGTTCACCTCTTGGATGAATTGGGCGTTCAAGAGCTTCTCGATCTCGTCCTTGATCGCCTGTTGGCGCTCGGGAGCAAATTTACGTCGCTTCTGCTGGACGGGCTTGACTCCCTGGGCAACGCTGAGGTGGTGCATCAAGAGCTCTTCTGAAATCCCAGGCATATCCACCGTGGTCCAGGCGAAAAGTTCACGGTTCTCCCTTATACAATGGGAGATGTCTTCCTTGGTAGAGGGGGAAAAAGCCTTACTGATATGGAATGTCTTGGTGGCATCTTCTTCCCAAAGGCAACCTTTTCCAGCTCGTCCACCGGCTCGGAGATGGTCTGGCTAGTCTCTTGTGGGAGTTCGAGGGCTTCATGGGAGAGTACCGGCCCTCCCATCGACGTCATGTAACACTTACGAACTGCCTCCTGGCTCCCTCTTACTTCTCCCGCTCCTGCGGGGGTGGGGAACTTCATCTTCATAAGGTAGGCCGACGGGATGGCCTGGAGAGCAGCCATACCTGGCTGACCTAGGATAACATTATGGGCGGCTTTCACATCTACCACCATGAAGTCCATCGGCTCTGTGCGGGTGATCGGGGTTTTGCCAGCGGTCACATCGAAGGTTATAACCCCCTCGATCGTCACCGGCACCCCGGTGAATCCATGAAGAGTGTAGCCAGCTGGCTTGAGCCGATCTCTTGATAGCTGGAGGCCCTTAAATGCTTCCAAGAAAAGAATATTAACCGAACTGCCATTGTCCACCAGGATCCGGCGTATGTCGAAGTTGGCCATTTGGAGGTTAATAATGAGGGCATCGCAATGGGGCGTGCGGATGCCCTCTAAGTCCCTATCGGAGAATGTGACAGGAACCCCAAGACCCTTGGGAGGAGGACAGATCTGCACGGTGTTCACTTCCCGAATGAAGGTTTTTCGGGAGGAGTCGGAATCTCCCCTTATTGGGCCTCCGTGTATGAGGTGTAGAACGGCTTCGGCTTCGACGTCCGGGGTCTCTGCTCTTTGTTCAGTTCGCCTGTTAGCCCCTCTTGGGGGCGGGGGCGGATCGGCTCTGTCACTCCTTACGAACCTGACGAGCTGCCCTCTTTGAATGAGGGCCTCGATCTCGTCCTTCAAGGCCTGACAATCGTCTATGTTGTGCCCATGGTCCCAGTGGAAGCAACACCACTTATCCCGGTTTATCTTCTTTCCGGTGGTGTTCATCTTTGGAGGTGATGGCAGAAGAACCTCGTTCCCAATTTCCATCAAGATGGCAGAGACACTCGCATTGAGGGGAGTGAACTTTTCAAAGTGGGGAAGAGGGCGATGTTGACCTCCATTGTCTTTTTGGAGCTTCTTAGCTCATTCTTTTTCAGCATTCTTCCGTTTATTCCCGAAAGATGACCCCTCAAGAGTGGGGCAGTTGAGGATTTCTTCAGCTCAGATGTACTTCTTGCTCCTGAGAAGGAGCTCTGAGAAATCCCGATGAGGCTTCTTGGCCAGGGACGCCCTGAGGTCGGGATTAGTGACATTGGACTGAAAAGCTGCCAAGGCCACGGACTGATCCAGAGAGGCGATAGATCTGGCCTCCACCGTGAACCGCTTGACATAGTCCCTCAACCGTTCGCCCTTTCTTTGGCTGAGGAAGAGCAGAGAGGTGCTAGTCTTCTCCGAGCGGCAGCTGCTCATGAAGTGGGTGAGGAAGAGACCTTCGAATTGGTCGAAGGATAAAATGGAGGCCGGAGCAAGTCTGGAATACCACTCCTGAGTGGGACCCTTGGGGGTGGTAGGGAAGGTTTTGCAGAGAAGGGCATCAGATGCATGGTGGATTATCATGAGAGTTTTGAAACTCTCAATATGATCTGCGGGGTCCGACTCCCCAGTATAAGTCTCGAAATGCAGAGGCTTGAAGTTCTTTAGAACGGGGGCCTCCATGATAGTCCGAGAGAATGGGGGCTTGCTCGGGCGAAGATTCCTCGCCTGTTGTTTCTTCATCTCTATCGAGTTGGCCGAGGCGCCTCTCCATCTCGTGGAGATGGCGGTAGACCGAGTCCTCCCTTGCATTATGCCTCGCTGAACCTCGAGACTCGTCTTCATGTGGAGGAGGGCTAGGACTGCGACTGCGATAGCTTTGAGTAGGCCGAGGACTGGGAGAAGGACGGTGATGGCTCGGAGCCGGCCGAGGACTGGGAGAGGGACGGCGATGGCTTGGAACCGGCCAAGGAATGGGAGCCCATTGGCTGTTGTTGGGGGCGATGTTGAGTGCCTATAGGACCGCCTCCTGGAACTGTTGGAACACCGCCTTTGTTACGGAAGCCTCCTGCTCCCTATGGGCTCAGACGGCAGGACGGGCAGCCGGGGAGTGACTTCTTCTTTGGCGATGTTGAGGTGACTCTCTCCGCCTCCTTGGAGAGTGGGACCCTCTGCGATCAGTCTTGCAGGGTGAACGGTCCCTCTGATGCTCCCGGCGAGGGTTCCCATCACGGGTCTGCCTGTCGTCCAAGCAGATCCAAAGATTTGGCTCATTCTACCGATTGTTGAGAATGTCTCGTAGATCTCTCGGTGTTGGAGGTCTATAGGAGGCCATGGAGTCGGTGGAAGGGTTGTGTACGGAGATGTGGACCTGCTGAAAAGGTTGCTTCTGGCAACTTCGGCGAGATGGTTCTCCAACAGTCACTTGAGCCCCTTGAGGTTGCAGAACGGGTTGAGGGATTGGTTGTTCGATCTGTTGAACCGGCTGGACAGGCGGAGGGAGGCCCTCTGGAGGAGGATAAGGGATTGAAGTTGTTATGCAGTTGGAGACCGCGAACTTCCCATTCTTCAGAGGCATGGCTGAGAGCTGCTTTGTTGATGGAGTAGGGTCGGATTGTTATTTGACTTCCTACGGACCGTGCCAATCTGTTGTTGCTGATTTCGGTGTGGGGGCATTCAGATGAATTTTTGAGTTCGAGGGGGATCGAATGAGTCAAATCTGACCATTTCTACTGCTGTTTGGCTGGCTTCTTGCTACTTCCGCTGACCTGCAACAAGTTCGAAACACCGGGTTGATCCTGGTGACAAACCCTTCGACGCTCTTATCAGTACTCAGAAAAGAATATGAAAGAGCTTAAGGTTGGCAAAGAGTGATCACCTTGTAACGATAGGAGGTAGGGAGTATTTATAGTCGTCGTGGGGATCAGCTTCGAGATAAGAACAAATCTCTACTCCCCGATGTGGCTGGATAGAAGTGGTTAGAACCACCTCCTAGAGATAAGGACGAGCCAGGATTTCTTCATATCTTTCTGAACTGGTCCTTAACGGGTTGGGACCCGTACCCAGCTGAATGGATCCGTTTATGGGTTATTGGGCTCTGGAAAAGAGACCAAATTTCCATTTCAAACCTGTCTGTACGTGAAATTATCATTTTGCCCCTGTAAACTTTAAGATTCGTGCCCGATCTGAATGGTTCCGATTTAATCCCATTTTATCCTTATCACCGGCTACTGTCAATTTCTAAGAGCATCCAGAGACATTTGCTATATTTGCCAAATTCCCATTTTTTGAGAAATGTTGGTTTGTAGTCGTTTGCTATTTTGCCATATTTTCGCAAAATAGCTACAGTGCGTTCTCATCTTTGAGAAACGAATTAGCGATTCTTTTAATTTTTTAATCTCATCGGACGAAACATGTTGTTTCGTCCTGAATTATATATATATATATATATATATATATATATATATATATATATATATATATATATATATATATATATATATATATATATATATATATATTAAAAGATTAGACGGAACATGTTGTTCCGTCCCAATTAAAAAAAAAAATAAAAAATGGAACATGTTGTTCCGTCTTAATTAAAAAAATTTAAAAAAAGGAACGGGACGGGACATGTAGTCCCGTCAGATTATATATATATATATATATATATATATATATATATATATATATATATATATATATATATATTAAAAGATCAGACGGAACATGTTGTTCCGTCTCAATTTTAAAAAAATTAAAAAAATGGAACGGGACGGGACATGTTGTCCCGTCAGATTAGAAGACTCATCAAACGGGACAACATGTCCCGTTTGTATAGAAATGTCGCTTTCAACCCTAATTAACTCATTAATTATGCACTAATCACTCACTAATTAAGTCTTCGTATTATTTTATTATTATTTTAATCACTAATTAATTAAGTAATGACTAATTAATAATTAACTATTTAAAAAAAAATACGGGACGGAACAACCCATGCAAAAAAAATTAAAAATTTGGAGGAACACGACAACATATACCGTCTGCTTCAAATTTTGACAATTTATAGCAAACAACCGCTGCAAACAATCTTCCTATTTGCTATTTCTATTTGCCATATTGCCATTTTTTTAAGAAACAATTGTGGATGGTCTAATACTTAGGCTTCTTCATTTACCTTACACGAGTAAGCCTATTATTCTTCTTCTAACTAGGTGGATGGATTTTAGGTTAGATGGACTAGACAGTCAGGCAAGAAAGAAACTGAAGAGATCAAATTCGATAAGCAGGTGGAATCTTTTTTCTTTTTTTTTTTAGGGGAAAGGTAGGGTAAGTCCCTACCTCACAAAAAAGATATATAAATTAAAATAGAGATAAGAGTACAAGGATGGACCAAGCCAGTTCAGTTTGCAACCTGAACCCTTGGTCTAGAGTTTAAACAACTAAGAGTGTCAAAATGAAGAGAGACAGGCCATTAACATCAATGGCCATATGTGGTACCAAAAAAACATAACCCATATAGGGTGTACAAAAGCATCTAAAAGTAGTCGTGCATAGGCTGAAGTTACCAAGAACAGCTTCCTTCATCGCTCTCGGTCTGACCAATGCGTGCTAGGGCCTCATGAAGGAGTAGGTCTTGCATGTTAGCTTCTGCCATTTCTTTTACCACCGCCTGTTTCTTCTTTTCACTGCCGATCCCATCTATCCATGATCGAAACCAAAAAATTGCATTAGAAATGATCCCACGAGATGAAGTAGACTTTGCAAAGAAAGTACAATCATTCCTAGCATTCCAAATACTCCAGCATATTGCAATAGTGAGAAGGTGCCAAGTGTGCCTGTGTGCTCGTGTACTAAAACTCCATGAGGCAAAACAATCGTGCATGTTAGTGGGGAGTGTTTGTATATGAAAAAGTGCAGTGAAGAATTTCCATGTTTCCGAAGCAACAGGGCATATAAAGAAGATGTGATAAACAGATTCGACAGGGCACGCGCAAGTTGCGCATGCCATGTCTCCCAGCCATCCCTTAGATCTCAGGAACTCCTTGGAATTGATCCGGCCCTGACTCAGTTGCCAGATAAAGATCTTGCACTTCAATGGTGCCGATGAAGTCCAAACTGTCTTGTAGAAAGGGGATCGCAGACCAGATAGAGTGAAGAATCGATAAGCTGATTGAACTGAGTAAGATCCAGTTGCTGTAAGCCTCCATGTTGGTATATCACATTCGTCGGAGGGCCTTTTATCTTCCAGGATTAGGAGTAAGTTGCTTTTCTCAGTACGGAGTAATGGCGAAGCAATGCAGTTAAGTCTGGGTTGCCATTGCCAGACCCCCTGTATCCATGCGCCCTGTGAAGAAACTTCAGCTTTGGGATTCCAAGCTGCTGCTGCTAGCGCGGGAAAGAGTGTGGTGATACTGTGCCCATCAATCCATCTAGATTGCCAGAATGAGATCATGTCGCCGTTGCCAAGTTGCCAGTGAACATTTATGAGGAATTGGTTACGGAGATTGAAGATACCTTTCCAAAACTGAGAGGCTACCAGTGGGCAAACAAAAGCTTTAATTGACCTTTTGAAATAAAGGTCATGCAGTGTTTTGCTAACAAGGGAGTCAGTCGCTAAGATGTTCCACCACCACTTCATGAGTAGTGCCTCATTGAAGACTTTCAAGTCCAGAACTCCTAGACCTCCTTGATCTTTTGGTTGGCAAATGGTGAGCCAATTAGTGCAAGTAGTGCCCCTTGCATCTTTATCAGCCCGCACCAAAAAAATCTTCTTCTAATTTGGTTGATGCATTTGATAACCCATCTAGGGAGACGAAAAAAGGAAGCATAATAGACAGGAAGGGCACTTAACACTGCATTGATAAGGATCAGCCTTCCTCCTTTAGAGAGCATCTTGCCCTTCCAGACCGATAATCGCCTTTCTATCTTTAGAAGTAGTGGTTGTCAATGCCGCTTGCGCAGTTTGCCTTTGGAGAGAGGCATGCCAAGATAAGAGATTGGGAAACAGTCCTCCTTGCATCCAAGGATAGTGGAGAAAGCATGGAGCTTGGCCGGAGATCGTCCAAAGTATACAACAGAGGACTTCGTGAAGTTAATTGATAGTCTAGAGATGTCTGCAAACAGCTGTAGGGCAATCTTGAGGTTCAAAATCTCTTGTTCATCTCCTTTGCAGAATATCAATGTGTCATCGGCGAACTGAAGAACTGAAAGGTTAGAAAGATGGCCTCCAATAGGAAGCTGTGAGAAAGTGCCATTACTCCGTCCACACTGTAACATCTTTGCCAGGACATCAACTACCAAGATGAAGAGCATCGGCGAAAGAGGGTCACCTTGCTTGAGGCCTCGTTTGGAGTTGATTTGTCTGCCCTTCTCACCATTGATGATAACAAAGGACTTCGCTGTAGTGAGGATCATTTCAATCCATTTGCACCAAGATGGACCGAAGCCTCTAGCTTTAAGCAGTTGAAGGAGGAATTCCCAGCTAATAGTTTCGAAAGCTTTGGTAAAGTCAATTTTGAAGAGGAGGGTGTCTGAATTTCTTCTGCTACAAAGATTAATGGTCTCATGTGCTACGAGAAAATAGTCGACAGTCGACTTACCTTTGAGGAAAGCACTTTGCGATGATGATACCAGGGAGTGAAGAATAGGGCTGAGTCTGTTGGCCAGTATCTTTGTGAAGATCTTCAGAGAACAGTTGAGGAGACTAATAGGTCTAAATTCAGTGACTAGGCTGGCTCCATCACATTTTGGAATAAGGATGATGTTGGAGTAGTTTAAGCGCCCAATATCTGTGTCTCCCTTATAAATGGAATACATCATATTATATAAGTCATCTTTAACGGTGTCCCAAAATGAATGATAGAAGCTCATTGAGTAACCATCGGGACCGGGGGCTTTGTCGCTGCTCATATCAAAGACTGCCTTCTGGAGCTCTTCCATAGTGATGGGTTCTTCTAGGTGTCGCAGGTACACAGCATTGGAGGGATACAGGGATGGCCAGTCGATATTAAAATCAGATATGGAGGCAGTGCCACAGATGGCTTTAAAGTGAGATTCAAATGCCGCACGGATTGTTGAGGGGTTGGTTGTGATGGTGTTGTCAATGCTGAGGCTGTGGATGAAGTTTCTCCTTCTTCTTCCATTTGCAATGGATTGAAAGAATTTAGAGTTTTCATCACCTTCTTTGATCCATTGCATGCGGGATCTCTGACTCCAGTATACTGACTCTGCTTTGATCAGGTTTTGGAGCTCAAGTTGGGTTGCCTTCAGGGAGGCAGGAGGGGAAGGCATATTCTCAGCTTCAATCTCTAGCTGAAGGAGTAGATCTTGGAGCTGCTTCTTACGGGAGTGGATATTGCCCAATGTGTCAGATTTCCACTTGCGTATGCGCTTTCTGAGGAGGCCTAACTTGCATGAGAAAACATCCACTGGGTTACCTTTACAATAAAATTTTCGCCACCAATTAGTTACTACTGGGATGAATGAGGGGTGCAAGAGCCATGCTTTTTCAAACTTGAAGTAATGATTCTGGCGTTGGAGGGCCTGTGTATCTAGGACAATGGGGCAGTGATCTGATGAATATCTAGGTAGAGAGGATTGTATGCAAGCAGGGTAATAGAGGTCCCAAGTGGCGGAGATGAGGAATCTATCGAGCCTGGCCATTGAAGGGGATGAGCGCAGATTTGTCCAAGTGAATTTCCTTTCTGACAATGGAAGATCAATCATAGCAAGGTCTTGGATAAGATTACGGAAGCTTTTCATATCTCTGGAGAAGCCCTTCCCACTGGACCTCTCATAGTCGGAGACAGTAACATTGAAGTCCCCACAAAGAATCCAGGCATCATGGAGGAAGCTTCATCTTTGTTTGATTTCGTGGAAGCAAAGCTCCCTATCATTTAGCTCAAAGGGGGCATAGACAGTGGTAATAGACCATTTAACATCAGAGCATCGGCTCTTGAAGGATGCTGAGATTGAGAAAATATCGCAGGCTGAGTAGGTGCATTCAAGTACATTATCATTCCAACCAAGCAAGATACCACCGCAGCTATGGAGGGAGTCTAATTGGATCCAATTAGAAATGATAGTACCACCGATGGAGGAGAGTTTGTTGGCTGATGGGTTGCTCAGTTTGGTCTCCTGCAAACAGACAACACATGGGGAGCGGCTGCGGATTCCTTCCTTTATAAGTGAGCATTTATTGGGGTTGCCCAAGCCTCTTACGTTCCAGCTTATGATCTTCATGACGAAAAAATGAATCAAAAAGCACAAAAACAGGGAAATAGACTCTGGAAGGGCTAAATGCTTCCAAACAGGGCCAAAGTCAGCTAGTCAGAGTGTCCTGGTTGATCAGTGTGATCAACAAGGGCCTTCTGGACATTCGTGATGGTGTGTACCGAGTGTGGCCCCTTAGCCTCCACTCCAATAGACTCGGCTACCTCTAAGATGTCATCATTTGAAAGTAGAGCAAAAGGATTGAGGTGAATGTTTGAAACAGAGGCAGCTGAAGAAGCTGTACCTGAGGCCTTCTTCTTGATGGTGGAGGAAAGATGCTTCACGAATGGCCGTGTGCAATGTAGCTTAGAAGCTGATCTAGCACGCTTCTGACGCTTGGATGGTCCCGCCGAGAAACCTGGTGGGATTGCTGTGGAGGAATTAGAGGCTTGCCTTAGGGGTTTGTCTAGTAGCAGGTGGAATCTGATCGAATTTAAACTACTCTCTTTTCAGAATGACCCAAAGAACTCTTGAGAAATGCTCCACATACATTAGATTTTACTCCAACCTTACCCTAATTATTAAAAGACAAGGTTTAGGTTATTTTTATAATCATTTTTTAAAGATCAAAATTTGCCTTTTAGTGATTGGAATAAATTTAAGACAGAACCTCACGTATGTATAACATTTCTCAAAGTCAAACACATGTATGAGTTGGGACCAACCGCTAAAATGGGTGTACAACTGGTTGTGCACAGGAGCTTTGAATTAAAGTAGGCCCAGTTTGCATAATGGGCAGAAAAGTACTATGTTGTAAGTAGTGCATTAGAGCATCTTCAATTATTTTTGTTGTTTTGGCAATTTGGCAAAATAGAAAATGACAAAATGAGTATTTTGCTGCGCTCGTTGTTTGCTATAATATAGACGAACGGAACATGTTGTTCCGTCCAACCAATTAAAATAACTTAACAAAAAGCAAAATGGACTTTGAAGCAATTTTTAAAAACATGGTTTGACTTGGTCTTAGACTTGTTATGAAAAGAATGGTGGAAATTGGACTTGGATTAAATTATACATCAATGAGAAATGGAAGGACGGAACATGTGGTTTCGTCTGTACCATCTTTTGGTTTTTTTCTTCTCGGATGGTATAACATGTATCGTCTGACATTTTTTTTATTTCGAAAAATTAGGACGGAACATGTTCTGTTCAATCGTTAAAACAGTAAAAAAATATGAAAAAGTTATTGGACGAAATATGCTGCGTCGTCCGACGTGTTTAAAAGTTTTTTAAAAAAAATAGAGACGAAACATGGTATTCCGTCTGCTATATTTAGCAATTGCCAAATTCGTTTCTCAAATATGAGAAGCTACTGTTCCTCGTTTGCTAAAATTTGGCAAAACAACAAACAAAATTTTAAGTGTAAAGTCTTTTGGACGATAGATCATATCCCATCCCATTTTTTAAAATTAAAAAAAGGGACGGGAGATGATCTCCAGCCCGAAGAAGTTTCTCTCCTAATGCATCGGGAAGCAAAATGATCTTCCGTCCCTTACCGAGTTTCTTTTTAATTTATTGAATTACTATAATACCCTCCTTCAATCCCAATGGCTACTAGAAGAGCTCCAACGACAAATAACAGACTAGAATTTTTTTTAGCTATTTCTATTCACTTTGTTCTTCACCAAGATCAGACACAAAAATTTTCAATGCAGTATCCTCCATTTTTTTTTGGTATCTTTCTTTCTCATAGATATAATGACGAATCTTTCTAATAGAGTCAGGACATACACTCCTATTGAAGATGTTACTATATCTCAAAGCTGGATTGTTATAACTCAAGATCTGTTGATCTGTAGCGATCCATCCGTCACACATGTTTTTTTATCACATTTTTCTTACATTTTCCGGTCTCATAGGCACTACAATTGACCGAACGGCCGGCTCTCTTTCAAGTAGATTCTCAGTAATTTCCAAAGAAGTAGCTTTGTACGTTGCGAAGTTGGGAAGCGTAACAAATAGAGCATCAAGCGGTACTATTGAGGCTGATAAAGTATGTATAGTTTATGTGGTTAATGTGAATTTATTATTTTCAAAATATGAAATTTCTCAATTATAACTAGTGTTTTTGTAATTCTGTAATTCAGATAGGTACGCGAAGCAAGAATGTAATACATGTAAACGGTTTGGAAAGCTTTCAAATTCGAGGAATGTTACGAAATACACAAAAATCAACCAATTTTTTTTTGCTTACAACCCAAGTTTTCGACTTTGTACGGAGTTCTCAATCCGGAGGAGGTGGTAGTACAACCCGTTCACCTACATCTGTCGACTGGGATTCAGATATACCCATTGACGTCGATGCGCCTAAACCCATCTCCCGACCACCTGACCAAAAGGCAGAGAAGAAAAAAGAAAAACGGACAACCGAATCATCTGATATTGTTACAATCGACGAAGAGACAAAATTTTTTAACACCTTTTATAAAGAGACGCAGGAAAAAAGGATGGCGATGAAACAAAAAGACTACGAACTGATGGAATGAATGGAAGAACATCGCATAAGAGTATGGGTCTCACTACTTTACCTGATACTCAACACTATTATTTCATTCAGAATCTGGTGATTCTACATGGTCATATTCTCGGATCTTGAAATATCAATGACCAATGACCGATAACCGATGTCCGCTGACCAATACACGATAAATCAGGATACTGTAGTCATTAATACACAATCAATTGATGACAAATAAACAATATCATGACTGATAATAATGACCAATACGGAAAACACGGGCTCCCTTTCGAGTACACTCTCCTATATTATCCACTACTAAGTTGTACCCTTATTACCCCGGCTTGTTATTATTTTACTATAATCAATCATGTACATGCAATGGATACAATCAATGAGAACGATGGTATCAAGGCGATGTCAAGAGGTGCCAAGGCTATGCAATGAATGGTATATATAGCTCAATTCATTATATGCAAAGTTAAACATATTCATATTTAAAAATATGAAAACACAATTCTGGACAATACGTTGTTGTACAAAAACTGACTTTTCTGCTGCTACGGAAAAGAAAATTAGGTTCCGTTAGGAGTTCAGAAACTATACTCCCTGCCGGTTCCAACATATATTCATACGATACATCCTAATTATAATAACTACATATACCAATTAATTCTTTATGAGTCTGTCGTTCAGGTAGCAACTCAATGTCAAGTTTTTATATAAATAAACCAACTGAAAACTCATTTAAAAAATCTTATAAAAATCATAATCCAGTTCTTAACATTGTTCAGTAACAATATGATTAATATCAAGTCTTTATTCCTTATTTAATCTATTATTACAACTGATTAAACATGGTTATGTATTCTCGAAACAGTGTTCTAGAATCAAGACGTCACAGTACCAAGATCTGAATATCTTACAATCAATAAGTCGGATTGTAAAATCCTCAGATGTTCTAGATTCCAGGCACAGGGGGATACAACTTTCATTTATAATGTTCTAATTCATATTACCAATAACTAGGTCATAATCTCACTACATGTTGGAGTAAATAGCAGGATAGCAATATAACAATTGTGATTTTAACAATTGTGATTTACAAACATGTCGTTTAATATCTAGAATTGAACATACATTCACATCTAGTAATTAGAATTGATTCTTATTGTTAACATGATGAAAGTTATTATTTCTACGATATTAAACAACGGACAAAACAATAATAATACATACAATCATAATTCCTTCAAATCACTATATTTATCTATATACACATATTCATATATGATTTTAGTTTGTGTTCATGCAATGTATATGGTGACAATGAAATCTACAATTTTTTGGTGGGTATTGAATCAACGTAGGCAAATAGAATGATTCAATGCATATAACGATTGATTTGAACATAGAACGATCACAAGACGTGTAACAATACAATGGTTCATCGACTGAGATTTATAAAGAATATTTTTCATGAACATGAACGATAACGGTTTGAAGACATGATAATTAAATATGAATAATTTGTAGGGCGGGCTAAGATGAATGGATATAATTGCAGTTAAAATAGAATGGGCTCATAACTATAGGATGGATTGGGTTTTGAAAAATAATTGATTATTCAAATATATGCAATAGAGTTTAAAATGACAGGTTGAATTACGGAAAAATTCAAAATATGATAATACGAAAAAAAAAATACAAATATGTATAATCAGAAACGGGGGTTACAGTTTTCAAATGAGATATGGAGAGTTAAATAGACTTTATCAGTAGCACTATGTCTTCATGAAATAAATAGTAAGATTCTCATATGGAATAAAGTGAATGTAGGATTTATTCCTTTGGAATAAAGTTAATGTAGGATTGACATGCTACTTTGTCTTCATCAGTTGTAGGAATAAACCTATGGACAGGCTATTTTGCATTTGAGTGAATGGTGTAGGAATTGATATGGGTATGTAATTGTGAATCTCTTAGAGTAGACTATAGTTGAAAACACAATGCAAATCGTAATATTCTCACGCCTTAAATTACAATGCAACTCAATAATTTTCACATTATAAAATTACACAACCGAATATTTCTCTTCCTCGAATTGTGTACATGGGACAAATTATGGAATCGAAAATTTTGACGTCTCCGTATTTAAGTAGTCTAAATTTCTCTGCAATCCCCATTGTCTTGACGAGGATGGTTGGTCCCTAGATACAGATCTTCTACGCGAAATAGCTTGAGTGGGAATAGATTCTTTCAACACTGTTTTTGAAAGAATGATATGCCTTAACTGAGCCTCGGTATTCGAAGATTCCTGCCAACGTCGGTATAATTCCTCCTGTAACAATATTTATCAATAGCATTTATAGGGTTATATTTTTCCAATAAATTATTCAAAAATACAAAAATATTTACATATTTACAATGCACTCACATAAGATAGTGTGCCTCGCGGCTCAAACTCGAAAGATTCCTATAAGAAACTTCTTGTAACTGTACCGCCAGAAAAAAGTGGCAATTCCACTACACATTCACTGTACCTGCCAGGCCTTTCAAGGGAGGTTTGTGTAGTATACTCAGCCCGCGTCCAACTTAGGGGAGATGAAAAAGGTAATTGAGCAGTAGGATCATTAATACTTATTGGTCCAATGAAATCGATATTGGCAGCATGCGAGAGTGTTATCATAATAGCATATATTGATACTGTAGCCCAATATTGATCGTATATACGCTGGTGTACAAGATGGATCGACTGAGTAGCATCAATAGGTGGAATAACATCTTTTGAGGGTATTCGAGACATAATTGTCAGTGGATCTCTTGGGATAGCAATAATCCCAGTCAGTTGGCGATAACAACGATCACTAAGATACCATACACCATGTTTCACATATAATTATTTTAGAATATATTCGAACTTTATAATTAAGGTCATAAAATTTAACTTTACGCCAGAATATGGATTGTCACCTGATCACAAATTGGAAGATAACTCGATGTCAAGACATGATGTTCGCAAGGACAATATCACGTTCCCCCTCATATGATGATCCTAAATGGGATTGCCATATAATAGATGTCGAAGTCCGCATCTCCAATTGATATATGGCAACATATAAATTGTATATAACTTGATCCGTTCTTCTTACTCCAATTCGTGGTGATTCCAACGGGCTATTTTAGGTCGTTTATCGCCAGCTAGTAACGTGTTCACGGGATTTTTCGGTGATGCGCTTATTGGAACACAGACATGCGTGTATTCATAAGCCCAATACTAACAAGCAGATTTGTTTAATTAGTTTCAATTAGCTAATATAGAAACTATATTTATTACATCATTAAATAACGATTAAATTAAATGTTATCTCTAGTACTTGTCATGTGCCGTTAAAAACCTTAATTTTATTTCTACTACATGAATCAAGAGACATATACAACAGTACCAATGCGGAATTAACCCAATCATATGTGCCCAGTTTAGTAAGATCTTCAAGTGCTGCAAGCCAACCACATCTTACAACTAAAGTAGAATTGGTGAAATAAAACCCCCTAAAGAAGAACATAAAGAATGCTCATGCAACAGTTATAGCTACAATATTATCAACTTTTGCTGTCTTGATTATAATACTATGAAAATACTTCTTCAGGACCGAATCGTATTCCCTGGGATTTCCATTCAGATTCAATTATTTCAGGAAAGAAGTGGGTCTTCACTGTTTCGTAAGGGTAGTCTTCATCGTTGCACGAAGGCTTTTCACCGACTCCGATGGATATTCCCATTAGTGTTGCCTAATCCGATGGGGTGAATCTCAACTCAGTGCACGAAAAGTGAAATGTGTGGGTAGTATCCCACCATCTCTCAACTAAGACATCGACAAGCTGATGAGATGACTTCTCGGTATCAATTGTGAAAAAAACAGTGTCACCCCGCACTATCAATTATTTGCTTCACTAATGGGGAACGAGAGAACACCCTGTATGCTTTAATTGGACCATTCCAATTTCCCCCAAAGTTACAAAAACCACTAGAAGAGTGCTCGGTAATATGCTTACAAATATTAGGGCAGTCGTCGACAACCTGTTTCCACATTGTTGGATCACTGAGATCGAAATCTGGAGTATCTAATTCGCGTTCTTTTCTTTTGTTGCCATGATCTGAACAGGATTGAATCGTTGATTTGATCCTACCAATAAATCTTCAAATCGTCACTCCATATTATCCCCCGTAAGGATGATGTCGTCAACATAAAGACGAAGACTAATTTTATCGGAGAAGGAATTGAGAAGAGGGAATTGTAAAAAATATTTTGGGACCGAGAAGCGAAGTCAGAGATAAGTGAGAGCTGAGTTTGTATGAAGGAGTTAAAATAATGTGAATATATAAAGTTTAGAAGGAGTTACACTATGAAGGGTAATTTTGGAAAATTAAAAAAAATAAATACATGGGACGCTAGATGATTTCTCGTCCTCCCCCCATTTTTTAAAAAAAAACTCTTGGAAGAAACTTCATTTTGTGTCCGATGTGAAATTAATCCCACCCATGTCGGAAGAAAAATCATGTCATGTCACTGATTCTATTTTTTTTTAATTATCGGACAGGAATTCATCTCCCGTCCATGCCATTAAATAAAACACCACGGACGCAAGATCATCTTACGACCGATAATTTTTTTAATTTTTTTACTAGGGACGGGATTTTATCCCTCGTCCCGTATATTTAAACATTAAACAAATTTGAAAATTAAGTAGAGATGGTAGATCATCAACTGTCCATCATTAAAAAAAATTCCCAAAATTTGAGTCTAAACGACTAAAACAAGAAGTCAAAATTCATATTTCTAAAAGCCAAATAAGAAAATTTTGAGTTTTAACTACTACATATGCTCTTGGAGCATCTGTAGTCGTTGGCTAAATTGCCAAATTTTGAAAAAAAATTTTTAAAAATAGGTGCTACAGTTGTTGGCTATATACCCAAAAGTTGGGTTTTAGGGGAACAGTGGCCTGCTATATCTGGAAGGAGATATAGGAATATAGAAAAAATAGTCTACGAAAGATGATCGACCGACGAAAGATCAATTTTTTAAAAATTAACCTATCGGACGAGAAATCATTTCCTGTCCCAATAATTTTTTAAAATAAATCGATCAGACGGGAAATCATTTCCCGTCCAATCTGATTTCCCGTCCGATCAATTTTATTAAAAAAATATGGGATGGGAAATGATTCACCGTCCCATAATTTATATAAAAAACGACAAATGATAAATTATTTTTCGTCCTTTCATTTTTGTCACGCCCCGCTTTCCGAAATACGAGAATACGAGCACATAACTGAGACCCAGTGAATGATGCGAATACACCATTCATAAGCTGTACAGGTAACTCAACAAAAAAAAATAACAACCATGCAAGCATGTATAATCACAGGCAGGATAATAATAAATTAAGAAACATTTCATAACCAACAACTGGAAAGAAACATAGTTACAGGTCAAATATGCCCGAAATACAATAAAGAGTACATGAATAAAACATGAACTAAAATAACATGATAATTAATAAGAATAAAACACTTGATCAGCAACACCTTTGGGTAACTCTCCATCCAGGCCTGCAAGTACATTATCACAAAAGAAGAAACAAGAAGATGCCCATTAATGCAAGTCACGGGCCGCAAGTAGTACAAGCTAGGGGACAAGTATAAAACAAAGCAAGAAGTAGGAAAAGAGCATGAAATCAAGAATAATGTAGTATATGAAATACAATATGTAAACCGGATCATGAACAAGACATCATGAAACAAGTGACTTGTAAATAAGTAAGCAAGTAAACAAGTCAACAGGAACATGTACATGTAATTAGATCATGCAAGTGCACATGTCAATCTCATGTCTTTTATTAACCTAACTAGTGCAGCAATCATGCGTCTCATACCAGATGTTTGATACACGCAATCAAGTGAACGTTAGACTTAGTGGTGGATTCTATAGGTCACGTACTCGGGAAAAGATGTCAATTCTATCTTGTATCGAGATACGTGCAATGTGGAACATGTAGAGTGTGAACTTGTAACGTGAACATGTAAACTTGTAATTTGCAAACTTACAACTTGTAAACTTGTAACTTGTATCGGAAAACCATGAGCTCCCGTTCGAGTACGTTCTTCTATATTGCCCACTACTAAATCTTTCCCTTTGTACCCCGACTTGTTACTTTTATTAATTTTAATCAAACATGAACATGATGCAACGAGAACGATGTCAAGATATGGTCAGGGAATATCGAGGAATTATGCATGGAACATGTTCTAACTCATGAGATGCAAAAACACACAGTTTTAATATCATTTACTGGGTCGAATTTCTATTACAAGTCTGGGTCAGGAGCATTTCAGGGTTTATAAAACATTCTATTGTGATCAGAAGCATATGCAAAACTTAATCAAGAATTAAAAGATATCATAACAGCATTCAAACTACTATCACTGGTAAAGCAATCATGCACATAATCATATATAATCCTAAGAGTACATATGTGTGTATCAATCGTGTTCATGTAATGCATATGATCATGTAGGAATACGGGATCAACGGATTTTGTATAGTTCATATTTCAAGCCCAAATCGATGAATACGAATTAGAATTTGTAACGGATTGTCAATGAATATACTTGCGGTATTTTTCAAAGGAAGCTTGTACAATAGGATACTTGCCTTATAACGACGATGATTCCGACATGAACAAGAGAATAACGGGATCAGAATCCCAGACAGCAAAGCACGTGCAAGCCATGTGCAAAACCTAAGCACAATAACACTCCAGCAGCACACAACAGCAAAATCCAAACTCCACTTCTCCACAACAGCAAACACACAACCCAATCCTCTTCACAAACACCAAACAGGATCCCCACACAATAACAAAATAATCCAATCCCTTCTCCAAAACAGCAAACACCCCAACCCAATCCCCTACTCCACAACACCAAACACCAATACAAACCAACCCTATTATCCTTCTTCCTAAATGCAATAGAGAGAGAGAGAGAGAGAGAGACGGCAGGAGAGTGGGCTGCGACTGTGGTGAGGAGGAGTTCGGATGGCAATGGAGCGACTTGACGGTAGCAGTGACTGGCGGGGCTAGGGCGGTGGACTGGGGGCATCGACAGAGTGCAGAGGATGGTGGAGACGACGACAAGGGGCTCGACTGTGGTTGCGGAGAAGAGTTCGGCAATGGCAAGCAGTGCACAGGGGGACGATGGCGACTGGAGGTGGTCGGTGGCTATGGGGAAGACGACAATGGCTGACGGCGAGCGGCTATGAAGATGAGCGGGGCGAGCAGTAGGCTCAGGCGGAGCATCAAGTTCAGCAATGGCGAGCAGAGAAGGCTCGACTGGTGGAGATGAGGGCGACGCTTTGGGATGACGACGACGAGGGGGTGCTCGGTACTGCTGTGGCATCGTCTGGAGGTGGAGGACAGCAACTGGGGATGACGACGGTTGGGTCGAGCGGAGGCAGGGGACGGGATGAGAGTGCGGCGAGGTAGACGAGGAGGTGTTGCGGGGTGGTTGTGGCAGTGAAGGCTCGACGGGGTTCGATGTAATGAGGCGAGGTCGAGGACGAGGAGGGCGGCATAAGGTGAAGGAGCGGTGGAGTCGATGAGGCAGTGGCAGGCAGTTGGTGGCGAGGGGGAAGGTGGCTGGCGAAGCATCGATGGGATCGAGTAGAGGATGGGGTGATGTGGGGGTGGGGGGCGGGGGGGTACTCTATTTTGTTGGGAAATAGAGGAGAAAGAGGAAGAGTGGGAGATAGAGATAGAGAACGGGAGGGGGATTGGTTATATAAAAATATTAAAGTAATGGGGGGTGAGAACGTGGGGTAGTTATGAGGTGGTGGGGGGACGTGTAGGTACGGAAAACTATAAAGTGGGAAAACGTGAAGGAATTTGTATACGAGTAAGCATATAGAATTGATCCTGAACAAATATAGATGGGTACTGGGTTTGGATCCAGCAAGATGCGGGTTTGGGTTTAGGGTTAGAGTCCAATAGGAGATGGGCTTGAGTTGGGCTCAAAACATTTTAATAAATCAATTATGGGATAGGGCTTATAATAAACAATTGGGCTTTGAGCTTCAAATTAAATATTAAAACAATTGAATAACTAAATATTGGGCTTCAGAAAATAGTTTGAATAATAATATTAATATTAGACTGGGTCTAGACTTCAAGCAATATTTAAATAAAACGGATATATATAATTATAGGAAGTAACAAGTAATTGGATAAATAAATTGGTTTAAATAATTAACCAAAAACAAAAGATTCAACATTTGGGTATCGTATCAAAAATCATATAATGAAATATAATTTAGGTTCAAAATCGATAATCATTTGAGAAGAATTTATTACAAGATACTAAGAATTTGAAAATACAGAAAAAATACTTGAAAAATGCGTATTAACGAAAACAGGTGTTACAATTTTTTTGGAAAAAAAACAAACGACGATAAATAATCCTTCGTCCCTTCACTTTAATTTTTTTTTTTTTTTTTTTTTGTTTAAGGAACGAGAGATTATATTTCGTCTAACGATTTAATATTCTGAATACTCAAAATATGCGTTTGAACGAATGCAACTAAAATTTAAAATTACTATTTCTATATGTCAAATATTTAAAATTTGGGATTCAACGACTATAGTCTACAAATGCTCTTAGTAGCTAAAAATAGAAATTAAAGTACTGCGCATTGTTAGATGAGCCGAATGAGAAAAGAAACGCAGCTGGTCTTCTACCAACTTGTCCGATCAGATTTAATCGCAACCGTAAAAATGCTTTAAGATTCGAGTGGCACGGAAATCAAATGTGACCACCTAATCAGAACTCTTGAAATTTACGAAAAAATTAACACTGTAGTAGTTTATTGACAATCAAGGAACACCATAATTCCTTCAGTGAAAATCTAGGATTTTTTTCTCTCTTTTTTTCCTGTTTTTTTTTTTGTTTTTTGTTTTTTTTTTTGTTTTGCGTAATTGACTATTTTCTCACTCCGTTCTAAAATACTAGAGTATAAGTTATTCTATCTCTATTTTTTGTTCCACAATATAAATCACTTTAAATTTTCGAAATAGATGTATTTTCTCTTTATATTAATTAATTAACAGAAGTTTTATTCATGAATTAATTGTATAAGAGACTTCCAATTTTACTCGTGTCTATTCATATTACAATAGATAATGATAAGTAGAAAGATAAGGGGTAAGAGCATCCACAGTCGTTGAGGATCAAAATGTGCATAAATGGATAAATAAATATAGCAAAATTACTTTTTGCTGCAGTCGTTGAATGCTATTTTTTTATCTTTTTAAATTAAAATAAGAACAGACGGTGTTTCATGTGCCGTCGGAGAAGAAAAAAAATTTAAAAATATTTAAAACGGTAGGACGGTATATCATGTTCCGTCGGAGGGAATATATATATATATATATATATATATATATATATATATATATATATATATATATATAAGGTGCGACAGCACTTCAAGTGCCGTCCGAGAGAAAAATTACAAAAAATAAAAAATTCAGAAATTACGAAACAATTACAAAAAATTACAAAAAAAAATCAAAAATTACAAAAACATTACGAAAATTGCAAATACCTACCTACAGAGTTGGACGGCACTTCAAGTGCCGTCCGAGGGAGAGGTGGGTTTTTTTGGTTTTTTTTATTAGGAATTTTTTTTTTTTGGAGGGACGGCACTTGTAGTGCCGTCCGACCATTAAAAAAATATTTTTTTTGGGTGCGACGGCACTTCAAGCTCCGTCTCTCATTTATTCATATTTCTCATATCCATTTTCATTTATAGTAATCTCCTGTAGCGAAATATGCATAATATGCATATTTGGCCAACGACCACAGTGCGATTTTTGACCAAATATGCATATTTAGCAAACGACTGTGGATGCTCTAAGTATGAAATTTTAAAATATTCTTAAAGGTCCATCAGTCATTGTTTAATACTCTTACACAATCATATGTTGTTCATTAATACTCGTGTAGAAACCTAGAATAATTTATATTTTGGAACGGAGGGAGTATCTCTTAAGTTTCTTTCTTTTGTCCCCCCACTTTTTATAAGGGTATTTTTATTAGAGTAATGATGCACTCACAACCAAAATTACTACATTTTTCTTCAGTACCTTAGGTGGCACACTACTAGTGGACAGTAGATGTAGAGTAGGCGATAGAAATCTCCAATAGTTGTGTGCCTCCTAAGACAGTAAAGAGAAATATAGTGGTTCTGATAGTGGGTGTAACATTACTCTTTTATCATGAGAAAAAGGGAAGAAAGATGGCATTGGAGGAAATTAACACTCTAAAGAATTCAACCCTCTCATTCTAAATGCATGATTCACATTATTCAAGGTGTTCAATATATTGTAGAACATGAGAAGAAATATTATCAAAGTTGAATATGTTTTGCCTATGTTTTGAGTAGTCGCAATTGATCTCTTGCTGAAAAACTGTTCATTTTGCAACCCAGTTGATAAATGGGTAAAATATGTTCAAATATTGTGATTTTGTATTACTTTATATTTTATGGTGTGAAGAATAACTTGAATCGAGATACATCTTAAATTTCTATTGCAGAGATTGATTTTTCAGTGTTCTGATAGGAGAGAATTTTGTCATGAACAATAGGGAATTATCTAATCTCTTTTATCATTTAACTCGAACTATCTCTACTACTATAATGGGAGAAGGCCTTAGTGTAATTTGTCCTTAACCCAACCCGTGAAATGCACGTGCTGGTAGTTTTTTCTTTTTTTTTGCCCTTTTCATTCCCCCAATTTTCTCCACGTGCACAACACGTTTATAATACTAGTAATTAGAATGGATGAAAATCCATAGCATAAGCCTCCAACCTCTCACCACCAACCCTACGACCTCCTTCCTAATCAACTGTACTCCCCTCCTCCGATTTCCTCATGGCTCATCCGTCTTTCTCCTCCGATCTCCTCTGCCTCCAATTCATCTCCATACCCGACTTTCTAAACTCTAAACTCGTCCTACATGCCCACAACAACCTCCATATCGAGCCTCCTCCTTCCTAGCTCGATCTTGATGACAAGTGAGGTGGCGGTGCATGAGATTACAAAGTGAATGAAAATTGTGTGTTAAAGCCAGAGCCGGCCCTGAGTTCCAGGGGGACCCGAGGCGAACTTCCGAAATGGGCCCCCTGCCCCCATACAATAAAAAAAAACATGTATAAAAAAAATTTGCCAAAACAAAATTTGCAAAATTTGCTCATTGTTCAAAGCAAAATATGCAAAATATATATCATTGAATAACAAGTTTTTTTTTATCATATTGAATAACAAGTTTCTCATAAGCATCATACATATATGCAAAATAGAGTAAAAATATATAATCAAATATGCAAAACCTGTCAATGGAAAGCTCTGATTGTATCTCATTTAATACATAATGCTGCCTCAACAATTCGCCTCAACATCTACATAGATGAAATAAAAATTATAAATTAGAAACAGAAAATTCATTGGATCATAAATATTTATAGGCCTACATTCTTCATTTTGATTTGGTTCTGCCTTTTCATCACCCACATTCAAATTAACATTCTCATTCAACTCTTGAACTGGTTCTTCATTTTCATCACCCACATTCAACTCTTAATGTTCTTGAACTGGTCCCATTTCGACCCAAAATGATTAAAAATAGAGTTTTTTGAAATTTATTACCTTCGATTGGTTACAGATCCGGAGAGAATAACCTCGGAAAGCGTGCCGCCGTCGATCTGAAGGTGCCGTTCGGGATGGGATCTGAAGGCGCCGTTCGGGATGGGATTCGGTCACCGTTTGGGAATTGGGAGCAAAGAAGAAAGGCACCGTTAGGGTTTCGTTCGGAATTTTTGGGGAAAAAAAAGGATTGAAGGAACAGATAGAGAGTGGGAGTGGGACTTCGGGTTTGGATTTTGGGGAAAAGAAGGAAGTGGTTGGGTTTTGTTTTAAAAGAGGGTTTGGGTTATCGGGTTTCGGGTTGTAAATTGAATGTGGGTTTAAATTAAATGTGGGTTTTGGGTTTTATATCCATTTAAATGTGGATTTGTTTTAAATCACTCAAATTAAAACCTCAATTTCAATCAAGCCTTCAAGAGTATCCCAAATAATTTTGTAAAATTTTTTTAAAGGATCAAATAATTATTTTGGGGGCCCCTAATAATATTTTTTTTATATGCGAAATACGTGCCTATATTTACAAGGGAAGTTCGAAATTGGGGGCCCCTAAAATCGCAAAATCCGCGGGGCCCAAGGCGGCCGCCTTACCCGCCTATACAGTGGGGCCAACCCTGGTTAAAGCATAAGGAGGGTAAGAAGTTGTAGTGGAGTTATCAAGGCGGCATTGGACCCGACGAGGACAAGAAATTAAGGTCACCACGTGTTTAAGAGAATTTTGCTGCGGTAAACATTTTAGATATCTTGGTTTAATTTTTTATCTTTAAATCATTAATACAAATTCTTGTTAATTTAGAGGGATTGTGCAAGAGGAGTAGAACACTACGGGGACGTCGGGGAGAAGAAGAATGAAGAAAAAATGTGCAAAAATAACTAAATTGCCATAATAATTACCCATAATCTTGATAATAATTGAGGAACAATTATCAAAGTGTGATGCACATCGCAGTGAAGCTACAATGGAGAACAGATGAGCACAGGAGGATTGGGGATCGCAGATAGCTGCTGTGGGAGTCTAGAAATGCATTTGAAGACTTGAGATGTATCAGTGTATCAGTGAGAATGTAATAGGAACAATAGGGGGGTTTGTGTAAATAAGACTGTGTGAAATGTATGTGAGCCGTTGGATGGAGAATCTTAGGCAGATTAGTTGTAGGGCCCACTGTAACTGCCAAACCGTTTCACTCTTCATCCACGTGCATATGATGTAAATTGGATTATAAATAGAGAAGGGATGGCGCCATTAGCACTATCGACCATTTGCATAACTGTCTCCCTCCTTCTTGAGTTTCTTGAGACTCTGGGTTCTTCCGACAACCCCAGGCTCACTTCCTCTTCCTTTTATTTTCAATTCTACTAAACCCATTGTCCACCATGGTCAAGAAAGCTCCAAGAACTGCAGCAACTATGGTGGTTCCAACAGAACCGCACCAAATGGTATCAGAGCAGTTCGATTCTTAGGCAAACGTGGAAGATGATGACGATGACCATGTAGGAGCAGGACCAAGACAAGAGTTAGTAATGGAGTTTTGGGTGGAGCTCCAGAGTTAGATTTGCAACAAAGACAATGATTCTTGGAAGAAAGAATGTTAGGAGTTGAAAATCAAGTACAAGAGGTTGCAACGCAATTACCGTCAGTTCTGGCCCAATTGCAACATCTGACGCATCAAGTAGGGAGTCTGATTGTGGCAGGAAAGCCAAATCAAGAAGACCCTGGTCCACTAGGACCAATTCCGCCGTACAGAGAAGGAGGTAAGCAAGATCTTGATCAATTTTCTTTAGGAACAAATTTTGGATTGGGGCATAGGGGTATGGTTTTTAACGAAAAAGGGAGAAGGTTTGATCAACCTGGTGTGGAAATTTTTTTTCCCAAGCCTCCGAAATTGGAGGTGAGCCCTTTCTCTGGTAATGGAGATGTTTTGAACTGGTTATTTCAAATAGAACATTACTTTAAGATATACCATATTGCGGGTGATGAAAAGGTGAAAGTGGCTTACTTTTTCCTTAAAGAAGAGGCAGTACAATGGTGTCGTTGGTTTCTTAAGATCAATGAGGGAGTGGTAACATGGAAACAGTTCAAAGAAGGGATCTGCAATAGGTTTGATTCGGGGATCTATGAAAATGCAGCCAAAACACTTTGTAGGCTGGAACAGACCACTACAGTCTTGGAGTATCAATGCAAGTTTGAGAAGTTGCAGTGTCTGGTTGAAGGGGTAAACGAATCTTATTTAGTACAACAATTTATTAGTGGCCTTAAGGAAGAAATTCAGCATGATGTGTCCATGGTTGAGCCTCAATCTCTGGGAGAAGCCTTTAAAGTTGCACCCAAGTATGAAAAGAAATTCAATTCTGTGAAACTGATGAATAGGAGTGTTTTTCGACCACAGTTTAAACTTGCATATTCACAAAGTGCTGCTCCTTTACCTACACAAAGTTCATCATCATATCCACCCTCAAAGTCTCAATCAACCACTGCTATTCCAACTCTGAGAAAGTTAAGCCCAAATGAGATATGGGAGAGGCGACGGAAAGGATTATGTTTTGGTTGTGAGGATAAATTTTTGTCAGGACATATATGTAAAAATAAAACCTATATGTGCATTGAAGGGGAGTGGGATCTATTCTCTATTCAAGGTGAAGAAGAACTAACTCAATTGTTAGATGCATATGATTCTAATGATATGCCAAATGAAATGCAAAGCAACCAACTATGCGCAGCTGAGAATAAAGGAGTCAATTCTGAGTGCCTCATCTTGAAGGGGCAGCTCAATGGACATGATATACACATTCTATTGGATAGTGGAGAAACTCACAACTATATCGATCCATTCATTTTGGAAAAGACAGGGTTGAAACTTTCTATTAAACAGTCTTTCAATGTGAAAGTTGCTGGAGGAGGAGAAGTTGAAGGAAGTGGATTATGCTCGGGAGTGAAGATAGATTGTCAAGAGTATGAGTTTGTAGATGACTTCCTTTTCTTCCCTATTGGGGGCCATGATGTAGTGTTGGGTGCTAAATGGATAAAACAAGTAAAAGAAGTCACAGTTAATCTGATGGAGAAGTAGCTTAAAGTAAAGGCACTAACTAGGTTTTGAAGAGTCTTCAGCCTAGTCCTACACAATTGTTAACTGAGAAGGAAGCTAGTAAAGTTTCTTTTCAAATTCATAGAGGATTTGTGCTATATTTGATCTCTTCAGCAACCAATAATCAGACCAAACCAGTTTTGCCTTCAGAACTGAGTGCATTATTGCAAAATTATCAAGATGTATTTGAGGAACCAAAAGGACTGCCACCCAAGAGATCATGTGATCACCATATTCTGTTAATTGCTGACTCCAAGCCTGTGTGTATCAGGCCATATCGACATTCTTTTGAGCAGAAGAATGCTATTGAGAATAATTGAGGAAATGTTAACTCAGGGTGTTATTCGACCCAGTACAAGTTCCTACTCTTCACCAATTGTTCTAGTTAAAAAGCATGATGGATCATGGCGTATGTGTTTTGACTACAGATAATTAAATCATCAAACTATCAAGGATAAGTATCCAATACCAATCATTGATGATTTCTTAGATGAATTAAATGGTTCAAAGTTCTTCACTAAGTTGGATTTACAATCAGGGTATCATCAAATTAGAATGTCAGAGAGGGATGTTCCAAAGACAGCTTTTAGAACTCGTAGTGGACATTACGAATTTTTGGTTATGCCATTTGGATTGAGTAATGCTCCATCTACATTTCAGCCATTGATGAATGATATATTCAGGCCTCATTTGTGCAAATTTGTTTTAGTATTCTTTGATGATATACTAGTGTTTAGTCACACTTGGCAGGATCATTTTCAACATCTCAGCATGGTTTTAGACATCCTGCGACAAAATCAGCTGTTTGTCAAAAGGTCTAAGTGTGATTTTGGCCAATCGAAGGTAGAATACTTGGGTCATGTGGTCTCTAATGGGAGAATTGCAGTAGATCCTAGTAAAGTGGCTGCAGTGCAATAATTTCCCAAGCCAAAGAATGTTAAGGCACTGTGTGGATTTTTGGGTCTCACTGGATACTATAAGAAAATTTATTCGGAACTATGGGTCCATTGCAGCACTTCTCACTGCTCTAACAAAGAAGGATGGGTTTGAATGGAATAATGAAGCTCAAGTGGCATTTGATCAATTGAAAGTGGCATTATCCACAGCTCCTGTATTACAATTGCCAAACTTTGAAGACACATTTGTAGTCGAATGTGATGCATGTAAGGAGGGTATTGGAGCTGTACTTTTGTAGAATAAGCATCCTATTGCTTATATTAGTCAAGGTATTAAAGGGAAGAGCTTGCATTGGTCTGCATATGAAAGGGAGATGCTTGCTATATTACTTGCGGTGAAAAAGTGGAAACAATACTTATTTGGGAGGAAATTTGTCATTCGAACTGATCACAAACCATTTAAATACCTACTGGATCAGAGGCTATCCAATGAAGCTCAAAATTCATGGTTAATTGAGCTGTATGGATTTAATTTTGAGGTTGAATATAAAAAGGGTAGAGAGAACATTCCAGCAGACAGATTATCAAGGAGGGATGGGGATTGTTACCTTGCACAACTATCATTATTAGTTGCTGATTGGTGGAAAGAGATTGTCAAGATGAATGAGGAAGATAGTTATTTCAAAGAGTTAGCTGCCAAAGTCACAAAGTCATCAAACAACAAGTTTCATCAAATTAGGGGAGTTTGGTACAAACAATCAAAGGTAGTAATCAGTCCTACCTCTCCATTCAGACAGATGTTGACATATGAGCATCATGATTCTCCTATAGGTGGTCACTCTGGTTATGACAAAACATTGCAAGACTTCGCAGGTCTTTTTGGTGGAAGAGAATTAAAGGGGATGTTAGAACTTATGTACGAGAATGCACAATTTGCCAAACCAGTAAATATGTTCCACAAGCTCCATCTAGTCTATTACAACCTTTACCAATTCCTGATCAAGTGTGGCAGCAAGCACGCATGAATTTTATTGAAGGGCTTCCTATCAGTCGAAAATACTCAGTTATCTTGGTGGTCGTAGACAGGTTGAGTAAGTATGCGCACTTTTTCCTTATACAACATCCTTACACAGAAAATACTATTGTGCAAGTTCTGACTGAAGGGGTGTTCAAGTTATACGGGATGCCAATTTCAATTGTATCTGATAGAGGGGCAGTCTTCACTAGTAATTTGATGAAGGAGACGCTAAAGTTGCAAGGTACCAAACTAAAATTCTCAACTGCATATCACCACCAAACAGATGGGCAAACCAAAGTTGTTAATAGGTGTTTGGAGACCTATCTTCGTTGTTTTTGTCATCATAGGCCAAAGGAGTGGAGCAATTGGCTGCCATGGACAGAGTATTGGTACAACACAACCTGGCATAGTGCAACTAAGACCACTCCGTATGAAACTTTATTTGGTAGGGCTCCTCCTACATTGATTTCATATGTTCCTCACACAGCTACTAACCTACAAGTAGAAGAAGCATTACTTTCCAGAGATGTCCACCTACAACTATTAAAGGAACATCTGATAGCTGCTCAACAAAGAATGAAAAAATATGCTGATACTCATAGGGTGGAGAAAGAATTTGCAGTTGGGGAATTGGTATATCTCAAGTTACACCCATATAGGCAAACATCAGTATCTGCAAGAGCTATTCAAAAGTTAGCACCATTGTACTATGGACCATATAGAGTCCTTGAAAGAATTGGAGTTGTTGCTTATAAGTTGGACTTGCCATTAGATGCAAAGATCCATCCAGTATTTCATATCTCTCAGTTATGAAGACCTGTGGGGGCTGCGGTGGAAGTTCAGAGGTCTGTTCCTTCTACAGTTTACAAGGTTCTCGTGGAACCTGAGTTAATACTTGATAGACGAGCTGTAGTCAAGGGGAGGAAACTGGTTTCAGAAGTTTTGATCTAGTGGAAAGATCAAACTGCAGATTTAGCTTCATGGGAGTCGTATTGGGATTTGGTGCGTCGATTCCCTCTATTCGACCTTGAGGCAAGGTCTAAAAAGATGGGGGGTGGAGTTGATGCACGTCGCAGTGAAGCTACAATGGAGAACATATGAGCATAGAAGGATTGGGGATCGTAGATAGCTGCTGTGGGAGTCCAGAAATGCATTTGAAGACTTGAGATGTATCAGTGTATCAGTGAGAATGTAATAAGTAGAACACTAGGGGGTTTTGTGTAAATAAGACTGTGTGAAATGTATGTGAGCCGTTGGATGGAGAATCTTAGGCAGATTAGTTGTAGGGCCGACTGTAACTGCCAAACCGTTTCACTCTTCATCCACGTGCATATGATGTAAATTGGATTATAAATAGACAAGGGATGGCGCCATTAGCACTGTCGACCATTTGCATAACTGTCTCCCTCCTTCTTGAGTTCCTTGAGACTCTGGGTTCTTCCTACAACCCCAGGCTCACTTCCTCTTCCTTTTATTTTCAATTCTGCTAAACCCATTGTCCACCATGGTCAAGAAAGCTCCATGAACTGCAGCAACTATGGTGGTTCCAATAGAACCGCACCAAAGTGCCATTACTAAATTTTTCATAAAACTTGGATAATAATTACACAAATGCCATTACTAGACGTGTTTTTGCCAAATCTCAACTGAAACTTTGAAATCAAACAGCTGTTGTAAGTCCTTTTAATTTCGAGCACGGATGAAGCCAAACACTTTTTGTTGGGGATTCATCTAACAAGAAATTAGAGTTGACAGGCGAAACAAAATATCTCTAATATTATAATGGGAGAGTTGTCATTTGTAGACAACTTGTGGTTTGTATGCATTCATCCTCAATTAAATCTACACCACACAATTAGATTAGATCCAACCCTAATCTAACTAAATCTCTCAATTAAATCTACACCACACAATTAGATCTAACCCTAACCTAACTAATTCTAAACCACACATCCTAATCTCACCCCAACCTAATCAAACTCCAATTAATTATTTAAATAAATAAAAAACCCACCCTCCTCTCCATCTCTCCCGAAACTCCCTTTCTCTCCCCAAAAAAACTTGAAAATTTTGCCGTACTGGCCCACTTTTTGAAAATATTTGGCGCTCTGACCCACTTTCGAAAACAATTAGCGATCTGACCCAGTTTTGGACACGTCAGCATAAACCGTTATTGAAAAAAACGAAAAAAGGTTATTTACATGTCGTTATTTCCAATTATTTCCAATAACGGCATCTATATTTAAAAAAAGTTTCATGCCGTTATTTGGAGTAACGGCATAGGTTATTTTGTTTTTCAACAGCTTGTAGTCTCCATTTAGAGAAAAAATTGCAAGTGTGAAAATCTTATTACAGATGCCGTTATTTCAAATAACGGCATTCTCAATACTGATGTGGTTATTTGGAATAACGGCATCAGTTATAATTTTTTTTTATAAAAAAGTAACTTATTATTCATCCTCTCTGACGAATAAGTTATTTTAAAAAAAAAAATTAACTTATTATTCATCCTTTCTATTTTCAAACAACGGTAACAGTTCATTTATATATAACTGATGTCGTTATCTCCAATAACGGCATCAGTCATTCGAATGCCGTTATTGGGGATAACGGCATTGTTTATAAGTTTTTTTCACACTTAGAATTTTTTAAAGTTAGAAGATTCACACTTGTAAAAGAAATATACTGATGCCGTTATTCCAAATAACGGCATGGTAAAAAAATATAAAATAGATGTCGTTATTGGAAATAACGGCACGTAAATAACCTATGTCGTTATTTTCAATAACGGTTTATGCTGACGTGTCCAAAACTGGGTCAGATGCCTAATTGTTTTCGGAAGTGGGTCAGAGCGCCAAATATTTTCAAAAAGTGGGTCAGTACGGAAAAATTTTCAAAAAACTCAGATTGATCGTGTCTCCTCTTTGTCTATATTTTTTTGTAAGCATGCATCGCACGTAAATTATACTAGTAATATATAGACTTATAGTATATATATCAAAGGGAATTTTTGTAATAATTTTGAGGATTTTGTATATAGTATAAGGGGGTTTTCGCTAATTTTGGAAGGGCTAAATGATGAAATACAAAATTTAGGGGGTATTTGAAATTTTGGAGGGACATATATCTGCACATCGGCCTACATGGCTACATCATTTTGTGTATTCTATATATATACTGGCCTTTATCACTCAATAATATTATTCATCTTTTCTCTCAATCTCTCTCTGTTAACCTAACATGGTATTAAAACAAACCATAATCCAAAATTTAATCACAAATCCCAAACTCTATTCCATAATCTCCTACTCCCTCCTCATTCCTTCCTAGCGCCACCCTCCGGCTCCCATCCTATGGCAAATAACCAGCAACTAATCATATCCCACCTAATCATCTCCATTAATCTCTAAGCCCCAAGCCTAATCCCTAACCATCTAGCCATCACCATAACCAGCAACCCATCATCATCTTGTCTAATCATCTCCATTAATCCGTAAGCCTAAACCTAATCCCTAATTACTCTGGCCTAATCATCTAGCCATCACCCGGGCCACCCTCACCCCACAACCCAACTCCCCCAAAGAAACCAAACCATATCTGCAATCCGACCTGTATCCAAACCCAACCTAATCCAAAGAAAAAATCATAATATTTTTTTTAAAAATCCCATCCAATCCAATCCTGATCCGAAATCCACTCCAGATTCAAAATTCCTTCCAATCTCATCCATATCCAAAAAAATAACTTCCAATCCAGATTTAAAATATAATCTAGACCCGAAATCCAAATCTCAAATCCTAATCCAAATCCAAGCCCACATCCAAATCCAAAATCCAAATACAAATCCAAATCTAAATCTCTTTCACAAACCCGAATCCCATCTTCCAAACCCAAACCCAAGGACACATCTGATTCAAAAAAAAGTATTTTATTTTCTGCATTATATTTTGTAATAGTGCTCCTACACCATGGAGCAACAACTTCGATTGTATCTTTCCATCTCCACCGACTTTCCAGCTGCCACATCTTTCCCTTCACTCAACCCTCCTCCCAGCGTCAACAACAACAACACCATATTGATCCATGCATCCTCCCTCTTCCCAATGCCAACTACATCAGCACCATCCTGATCCTCATCCACATCCTAGTGCCGCCATCATCCCGCAACAGCAGCACCATCCATATCCCTGCCTCCTCCCTCATGTTGATGCCAGCAACAGTAGAAAAATCCCGATCCCCATCCCGATCCGGACAGCAACAACATCGACGTCCTCATGTAAAATTCTGCCACACCAGTACCAGTTTCATTCCTCCTCGTCTTACTCCTTCTCCTATATCTTTTGCCATGACCGTCACTCCAGTTTTACCATCTCTTGTTGATTGGGCCAGTCTTCAGGATTGCCTTGTTCATCTGGAACTCAAGCTCTTGGGTCAGTCCGCTAATGCTGGCTCATCTGCCCTTCATTCTCTATTACTCCCGATATAAATTCTTCATGGACTTTAGATTCTGATGCATCACATCATCTTACTAGTGATTATACACTGCTCACCATCAACACTACACTTTCCTCTCACTCTCCATCACTTCACACAGTCGATGACTCACTGCTTCTCACTACACACTCATGATCTATTAGCTCTCCCACTATCACATTTCCTTGTGTTCTTTATGCACCATTTATTCATGAAGCTTATTTCCATTAATATTCTATGCGATAGTGGCCTTGCCATTACCTTTGATTCTTTAGCTTGTTCTATAACAGATCTACATGTTGGATAGTAGATTGGGCGTGTTAGTCGACACAGTCGTCTATATCATCTAGATTTTCTACATGCACATGGATCTCATTCTAGTTTTACTGGTGCTGTGTCATATGATGTCGATATTTAGCACAAACGTTTAAGTCATGTTAGTGAGTATCGTCTAAGATCTTACCCCGTAGTTGTGCCATTGTTCATCTTTTTTTTACACATTTATATGTTTGTCAGTGTTGTAAGTTAGCAAAACACATAACACTTCTTTTTAATAACAAAAGTATTTCTCAGACCACTCATCCTTTTCAGCATGTTCATTCTGACATATGGGGACCATGTCAAGTACCTTCTAGCAAATGCTATCTATATTATGTTACATTCATAGATGAATTCACTCGATACATATGGGTTTTCTTTAAGGGCCAAAGATCTGAGATTCCTAACATTACCAGACCTTTACGGCCATGATTCACACTCAGTTCGATATTTACATCATGATTTTTCGCTCAGACGGTACTCATGAGTATAATTCCACTACTATGTGATCGATTGTTTAGTCTCATGATACCCTTTTCCAGCAGTCATGCCTCACACACATGAACAGAATGAAGTAGTTGAACACAAGCATTGTCACATTCTTGAGACGACTTGCTCTCTTCTACTGTCTTCTTCTGTTCTTCGTACTTTCTGGGCTGAAGTTGCCATGACTTCTGTCAGCCTTAACATCACTTCCTCGTCTTCCTTATCTTGTTACACACCACATGAGACTCTTTACCACTCCCCATCGGACTATAGTATGCTCCGTACAATTGGGTGTACCTGTTACGTCTTTCTTCCTTATACTGAGCGCACAAAGCGAACCGCCTGGGCTGCTAAGTGCATTTACTAAGGGTGGCATCAGGCCCAGTTAAGCCCGGGACTAGTCCGGCTCGACCCGCCCCAAACCTTGGCCAAACCCCCCCCCCCCCCAATTAAAAACCCGATCTTGGCCGCGCCCCACCTCCCTCGTTGAAAACCTGCTAAGGCCCGACCCGGTTGCGGCCTGACCCGGGTTGAACCGGCCTGGTCCGGTCCGGGCCGAACCGTAGGCCGACCATTAAGAGGGGTTTTTTTTAATTTTTTAATTTTTATTTTTAAAATAAATGTATTTATATAATTACCAAACTACCCCCAACGGAAATTTACTAGCTAGTTTTTAGGTATTTTGGAAAATCTGAAATTATACAAAATCTATATATGCAACCTTATTTCATTCATTTCTTTTCAAAAATTCACTCAACTCTCTCAACAAATTGTTGAATCAACACCAACAACAATAAAAAAACTCTCTTAACTCTCTTAAGACGCAAGTGCTCTTCATTTTTCAAGAACAAGCTCTCAACTCTCTCTACTCTCATTCTTCATTCTACATTCACACAGTGTTTTTGTAGTTGTTTAATTTTTAGAAATTGCATTGTTTTCATCTCTTTCTCGTTATTAGATTGTAGTAGTTAATATATTACTATTTCATAATTTATTGTTTGTGTTTTGTTGAACTCCTCTTCTATTTATAGTTTTTTTGTTGGTTAACATACCCTAATTCATCACTAAATTGTTGTTGTTTTATTGAACTCTCCCTTCTTCTTTTTTAGATTTTGTTTGTTAACATACACTAGTTCACAACTTGTTCTTTGTGTTATTTTTAGCTCTCTCTACTTGTTTTGTAGAATTTTTTCTATAACATACATTAGTTCATAATTTGTACTTTTTTTTTAACTCTCTCTTCTTATTTCTAGATTCTTTTTTCTAAATATACATACACTAGTTCTTAATTAGATGACATCTAACCGATCATGCGGTAGACATAGTAGACATGAGTCCACCTCATCTCGTCGCATTCCTTCCATTCCACAAATAAATAGTGAAGAAAAATTTAGAATATTTGATAGTATTCCCAATTTTCATGATATTCCTCATATGCACATGGAAGATGTAATAGTAAAAAATATAGAATCACAAGACACGAAACATGTAATTTGAGGCCTTCTCTTCAATCTAAGTAGAGGCCACAAAATACAAATATTTTCCTTAACTTGTAATTTGATTATATTTGTATGAAATGTAACTTCTCTATTTTATTATATTTAAAAAAGGGTTCTTCCATTGCAAACGGGTCTGTTTGCACAGACCCATTGCAGATCCGTTGCGAACTGAGATCTGAGCCGTTGGATCAAGATCCAATGGCTCAGATCTGTTGGAACTTTTTTTGGAAAAAAATTCCCTGAACCAGTCGTTGGCATTGAGGGGTTAAGGCGATTTTTAAAAAAAATTTTGCCTTAACCTGTCGTTGGCAACAACGGGTTAAGGCAAAGTGGTTTTTTTTTGTTAACTCTATCTTCTCTCTCTTGCTCTCTCCCTATCTCTTTTCTTCCCCGAACCCAAACCCAATCCCCACTGAAATCGTCTACTTCTAACTCTGGCTACTCCTCTCTCACTTCACTACTCTCTCACTCCGATGACTCTCTCTCTCTCTCTCTTCCGAAGCACCTCCCCCAACCCAAAAAACCCTAACCCTAACCCACACCCAAACTTCTCCTCCTCCTCCATCCGCTGCTACCCCTCCTCCTCCATTCCCACACACCCTCTCTCTCCCAATCTCTCCTCCAAACATCAAAACTGAATCTCTCCTCCAAACTTCGAATGCAAATTGAAACCCTAGTTCGGCAACAACACCTACATTGGGAAAATTGACAATTATTTTGTAAGGTAATGACTAATTCATTGGCTTCGTAGTTGTCTTTATGTTGATTTTCATATTTTTTGGTCTCTTTGTACTTACTTGAATTGATTAAATTTGCCCAATAATTTTGTAGATGTAGAACTTTGTATGTATTATTTTGATGATTTTACATGGTGCAATTGTAGTCGTAGTTTTTGTTGATCGCTCGACGAAATTGTAGATTTGGTCGTATTTATAATTGTTCGATATTAGTTAAACTACATAAACAGTCCCAAAAAATTCCGAAACCATGCGCGTGGGTCAGAATCACGACACACAAGCTAACAGACCCTGTAGGAGTGAGTTTCGTCTCGCAGTTTGCAAGATACGTCCATATATCGCTTTTGGTCACGTAAAACTAAAATAAAGCGGTACACGGCCGTATCTCGCAAACCATGGATCGAAACTCACTTCTACAATTTGTGTTACCTTGTGTTACGTGTATTCGATCATATTGCAAAGTTTTGAAATTTTTGAGGCCGTTTATGCGGTTTTCTCACGTTTCTCAGAGAAGAACAAATAAAGTAAGTAATATTTTAGTACGGATGCACTAGAAACCTTACAAATGACCTCCAAAAATTATGAAACTTTACAAGTTCGTCGGAATCACGCCACATAAACTAACGGAATTTGTAAGATGGAGTTTCGAATCACGGTTTGCAAGTTATGGCCGTATATCACTTTTGGTGAACAAAAACTAAAATAAAGCAGTACACGGCCGTATCTCACAAATCGTGAGTCGAAACTCACTTTTACAAGTTGCGTTGCCTTGTGTTACGTGAATTCGACCAAGTTGCAAAGTTTTTGAAATTTTTGATGCCGTTTTTGTGGTTTTCTCACGTTCTCGAACAAGAACTAGACAAGTTAGAAATATTTTAGTGCGGTTACACTAGAAAACCCTACAAACAACATTCAAAAAATATGAAACTTTGCGAGTAGGTTGGACTCACGTAACACAAGCCATCACAACTTGTAGAAGTGATTTTCGAATCACGGTTCGAGAGATATACCCGTATATCACTTTTGGTGAACAAAAACTAAATTAAAGTGGTACACAGCCGTATCTCGCAAACTGTGAGTCGAAACTCACTTGTAAAAGTTGCGTTGCCTTGTGTTACGTGAATTCGACCAAGTTACAAAGTTTTTGAAATTTTTGATGTCGTTTGTACAGTTTTCTCACATTTCTCGAACAAGAACTAAAAAAGTTAGAAATATTTTAGTGCGGTTATACTAGAAAACCCTACAAATGACCTCCAAAAAATACAAAACTTTGTAAGTAGGTTGGACTCATGTAACACAAGCCACCGCAATTTTTAGAAGTAATTTTTGACTCATGTTCGAGAGATACGCCCGTCCATCCCGACTCGGCCTTGCTTGGCCCCCTATGCTAGGGGCCAAGGGTCGGGTCCGGCCCCCCTCCCCCCTCCCCAGCCCGGCCCGCCTAAAGCGGTGGCCTGCCTAAAGCGGTGGCCCGTCCCGCCAAAGCCCATGACTAGGTCAGGCCCGCTGGTTCTGAGTCCATCCCGGGCAGCCCAGATGCCACCCCCTATGTTCACATAGGTAATAGTTCTGAGCATAAGGGATATCATTGCAATGATCCCTTGGCATATTGTCTCCAAATCTACTGTCATGTCTCCTTTGTGGAAGAATCCCCTTACAACATGTCCCCCCTGAGGATGTTCGCTTTCCCGAGTCATCGATTTTCTCACCTACCTCCCTGGATACATCTTCACGAATTTCATTTGATCTCACTCCTCTAGCTCCACTCCCACTTCACATAAAAACTATAACTCCTGTCACTCCTACAGAGGCTCTTCCCACACCACCTTCATCATCATCGCCACATGCACCCACACCACCTGCATCACCACCACCATATGCACTTACACATTCACCTCCACAGCCTGCACATCCACCGGCAGTTCGTCAATCTACTCATTCCACTTCGGGTATCCCATCGGCACGTTTTACACTTGATGCCACTGGTTCTCCTGACCAATTTGGCTTCACCACTTTACATCTTACTCACCACAGTTCGTGCATACCTCACCGCCACACACTCCACACGTGAGCCCAAATCTTAGTATAAAGAATATCCCAAGTGACGGGAAGCTATTGTAGAGGAGTTTTGTGCATTTGATCAGACTGGCACTTGGGATGTTGTTTCCCTACCAACAGACACCGTGCCTGTTAGTTGTAAGTTGGATTTCTGTTGATTCTTGGTTTTGATTACTACAACACAATGCAAAGTTGTGCTACCACCTATATATATTGCAGGATGTATAAAAGACAAATACCATGGTGCAATACACAAAGGCAAAGTTGATCCAATGAAGCTTTCAAAAGAATCGATCAAACTACAAAGATCTAAGTTCAAGTCACATTTGTTCAAGCAAGCTTCAAGACATAAAGACAATGGCTCAAGCTCAAGTCAAAGACTCAAGTTCAAGACAAGACTCAAGCGCTTCAAATATTTTATATTAAGTGTCTTGTACCAATTGTAATTTTAATTCTTTGAGTCTTAGAATGTTGTAATAGCCTTGTCACACACACACTCACATATATCTTTTAATAATTGAGTGTTTTACAAAAGTTAAAAGGTCGAAACAAGCTTGAATAAGATCAGCTGTTAAGTACCATTCGACCACTCTTCTGAACCAGTCGACTGTCTTAGTACAAAACTGTCTGAACTCATACAAGCTCTGACCAATCGACTTATTATGGCAACCCAGTCGATTGTTCAAGCCGTTTCGATAGTTTTCTGCTTTTAAAACTTGTTTTTCAAATTCAAAACATTTATTTTCATTGGTTGACAGTTGGTACAACTGTTTCTCAACTTCCAGTGATTCTAACTCTATAAAGTGTAGAAATCACTTGGTAAAGGTTACACTCTTCAATAAGCTTTCAAGTCTTTATTTTTTCAAAAAGAGAAACAAGAGTTTCAAAGCATTCAAGTGCTCTAAGTCTTGGTTCTCTGAAAATCAGTCTAGTATAACATTGAATTTATTTTAGACTGATTTCAGAAGTTAACCTAATAGCCACCATACAAAATCACAAATCACAAACAGGGCTATAGGTTATTGTAACTCTTTTTTTTGTTGTTTTCACTCTCAGGTTGTGAGAGTGGTCCTCTAGGTTGGAGATTAGGGTTCTTGGTTGTAGAGTCGGTTTTTCACTTTAGGGTGTAGAGTGGGTTTGCTCTCTCTAGTGGTGAGAGAGGTCTATGGGTTTGGCAAGGTTGTTGTCAAACGCCGTAGGGTATTCTTGTATTTTTTTAAAAAATAGTGGAAAATCTCAAGTGGGTTGGTTGGGAACTGGATGTAGGTCGGAAGGACCGAACCAGGATACATCGCTGTGTACTCTGTGGTTGACTCTCTCTGTGGTTGCATTTTCTTCACTTGCATTTCAATTTTTCATGTTTTATTCGAAAACTTGTCTGGAAAGTCACTGAGTCTACTCTATAAGTCGACTGATCATACTTGTATAAAATACTCTTCGAACACTTGTCTGATAAGTCGACAGAGTTTTCGCTATAAGTCAACTGATCAGACTTGTATAAAATACTCTTCTTATCTGATGCCCCAGTCGACTGTATTCTTTTTTTAAGTCGACTGGATAGAATGTAACGTTCAATTTCTTAATTATTTTTAAACAACACTATTCACCCCCCTCTAGTGTTATTTGCCTTGCCTACAGGATCCGACACTTGGTATCAGAGCCTAGTTGAGTGCAATGGCAACTACTTCTAATGCAAGCCAATACCATGAAGGCCAATCCACACAAAGTCTACCCCTTTTCGATGGAACCAACTACAACTATTGGAAGTTTAGAATAAAGATCTACCATCAGTCCATCAACTATGAGATATGGAGCATGACGGAGACCGAGTACGCCGCTCCTATAATTCCTTATGTACAATAGAACGATGACATGAAGAGTGAAACAATGAACAATGCAATGGCGATGAACGATCTATTTTGTGCTCTTACCAAGGAGGAGTTCAATCGTGTGTCCAATGCAACAACGACATATCAAATTTGGCACACACTCGAGGTAACTCATGAAGGTACTAATAAAGTTAAAGAATCTAAGATATCTGTTCTTGTTCACATGTTCGAGATGTTCCGCATGAAGGAGAACGAGAATGTGTCAGATATGATCACAAGGTTCACGGATATTACAAATTCTCTTGTGTCTCTTGGAAAGACGTACACTCAAGCCGAAATGGTGAGGAAAGTTCTTCGTGTCTTAACCCCCGAATGGAAGAAGAAGACCACCGTCATAGAAGAGGCCAACGATTTAACACAACTCTCTCTTGAGAATCTTGTGGAAAATCTTATGGCATATGAAGTTCAACTTGAAGAACACAAAAAGGATCTAGAACCTCAAAAATCAAAGAAAAAGACACTCGTGTTCAAGGCCATGTCGGACTCTGAAGATGAAGAAGAAGATGAGGAAGAGATAGCCATGTTCACGAGAAAGTTCAAAAAGTTTCTAAGGAAAGGTAAATTTAATTCCAAATCTAAAGATACTAATGAACTTCCAACTTATTTCAAGTGTAACAAGACAATTCATATGAAGAAGGATTGCCCACTAGAGAATGCGAAATCTAAAGGAAAGGCTTCCAACTTCAAGAAGGAAAAGTACACAAAGAACAAGTACATGAAGAAAAAGAAGGCATATCAAGCAACTTGGGACGATAGCGACTCTTCATCGGAAGAAGAAAATGAAGAGACAAACGAAGTTGCTAATGTATGCTTTATGGCTACACAAAACGAAGTAAGTGATAACTTTGATTCAAATGACTTATTAGATGCTTTTAATGAGATTTTTCAAGAAATTAAGAAAGAAAAAAATAGATTTAAACACTTAGAGAAAGTTAATCAAATACTTTATCAAGAAAATCTTGACTTAAATGTTGAAGTTAAGTCTTGAAATTCTAGACTTTCTAATTTGGATATAGATTTTGTATCTCTTAAAAAGAATTATGAAGAGATATCCAAGAATGTATCTAAATTTAACAAAGGAAAGGAGAATTCAAATGAAGTTCTCCAAAATCAAGTTCAAACTAATAAGAGTTTTGGACTTGGTTTTCAAAAGTCTCTTGAATCTAAGAACACTAGTAGTATTAAGGCTGAATCTATTTCTAGTGTTAAGAATAAATTATATAAGTTTTTTGAAAAATCAAAAACTGTTGTTTTCAATAAAAGAGTAACTCTTTCGTTCAGATCAGCCGACTGAACCCCAATTTCAGTCGTCTGTCCAAAGGTTCAGAGTCTTATTCAAAGAGACAAAAACCTCAGATAAGTCGACCTATTTCACCTCCCAGTCGACTGGATTTCAGTAACAGTCGACTGAAAGGTTCGATAAAGTCAACTGGACAGAGCAAAAATATATGGGTTCCAGTCAACCTGAGTCAAAAAGATAGAATTACTTATATAAATTCATATGTTCTTACTATATGTAATTCTATAGATTATATTCCTGCATTTGGTAGTAAATCAAACTCATTTTGGGTTTGGTTTCCCAAAAAGTAATCCCTTTCGGACCCAATAAAAAGGGTACCATATTCACATAGATTTTTTATAGGTACCTAAAAGATAACGTTGGATTCTAGACAGCGGATGCTCTAAGCACATGACTGGTCATGCCAATCTCCTATCTTCCATACAAGAGATTGATGGAGGAACAGTTGCATTCGGTGAAAACAACAAAGGGAAAGTTATTGGAATAGACATGGTCGGTAAGAACACTACCCCTAATATTGAAGAAGTTTTTTTTATTAGTGGTCTTAAGCATAATCTGTTAAGTATATGCCAATTGTGTGATAAGAGATATAAAATTGTTTTTGAAAAAGATGCGTGTTTAATTTATGATTCTACCATGCAAAATGTAATTTTTCAAGGCTTTAGGAAAAATAATATTTATGAGTTATATTTAAAATCAAATGATTTTTCGAATGATTTTTGCTTAGTAGCTTCTAACAATGATTCTTGGCTTTGGCATAAGAGATTTGGCCATGTAAATATGAAAAATATTACTAAATTATCTAAGTACAACCTAGTTAAAGGACTGTCAAGACTATCCTATAAAAAAGATAAGTTATGTTATGTATGTCAACTAGGTAAACAAGTCAAATCTACTTTTAAGAAAAAAGAAGTGATTTCTACTAGTAGGCCTCTCGAATTAATCCATATGGATTTATTTGGTCCTACTAGAGTTGCTTTTTTAAATAAAAGTAGGTATGCATTTGTTTTAGTAGATGATTTTTCTAGATTCTCATGGGTTTTCTTTTTAAAACATAAGAATGATGCCTTTGAAGTATTTGAAAATTTTTGTAAACGGATTCAAAATCAAAAATCTCTAACCATGGTCACTATTAGAAGTGATCATGGTGGAGAATTTGAGAATGAAACGTTTTCAGAATATTGCAACAAGAATGATATAACACATTCATTTGCATTTCTTAGAGCTTCACCACAAAATGGAGTGGTTGAAAGAAAGAATAGGACTTTGCAAGAGTGTGCACGTACTATGTTTGTTGAAAGCAATTTGCCTAATTACTTCTGGGCTGAAGCTGTTTCAACAGCGTGTTATGTTTTAAATAGAATTTTTATTAGGCCTAAGCTTAAGAAAACATGTTATGAACTATTTTTTGATAGGATTCCTAAAGTATCTTACTTTAAAGTATTTGGTTGCAAGTGTTTCATTTTAAACACTAAAGATAATTCAGATAAGTTTGATCCTAGATCTAATGAAGGTATCTTCATTGGATACTCAAATAGGAGTAAGGCATATAGGATCTTCAATAAGTCAACTTTGACTATTGAAGAATCCATGCATGTTTCATTTGATAAATCTTTGACTTCATCTACTGTTATTGAAGATGATGAAACTGATTCATCACCTTTAAATAACGTAATTAAATCACTAGAGCAAACTACCCTAGCGGATAAGTCGACCGATAAGGGAATCAAGTCGACTAATGTGAATCAGTCGGCTAATGGACTAGTTAAGTCGAATGATCCTATTGTGATGACTCAAACTTTACCAAAATTATTTGTTGAAGTTAGAGATCATCCTCATGAATTAATAATTGGTGATATCTCACGTGGTATTCAAACAAGATCTCATGTTAAAATGATTTCTCAGACGACTTTCTTGTCGGATTTTGAACCAAAGAATATACAAGAAGCTTGTGAGAATGAATTTTGGATGAATGTCATGCAAGATGAATTAAACCAATTTATAAGAAATGATGTATGGAATTTAGTTCCACGACCTCCTGACCATACTATAATTGATACCAAATGGGTATTCAAAAACAAGTTAGATGAATCAGGACAAGTTGTTAGGAACAAGGCTAGATTAGTTGCTCAAGGATATAATCAAGAAGAAGGCATAGATTTTGATGAAACATATGCTCCTGTTGCTATACTAGAATCAATTAGGATCTTATTATCTTTTGCATGTTTTATGAACTTTACACTTTTCCAAATGGATGTTAAAAATGTTTTTCTTAATAGTTTTATTAAGGAAGATGTTTATGTTAAGCAACCACCCGGTTTCAAACATGAACAATTCCCAAACCACCTTTTAAATTGGAAAGGGCTTTATATGGTCTTAAACAAGCACCTCGTGCTTAGTATGATCGATTGAAGACTTTTCTATTAGAAATTGGTTTTGAAATAGGTAAAGTAGATACTAATTTGTTTATTAGGAAAATAGAGATCGATATTCTAATTATACAAATATATGTAGACGACATAATCTTTGGCTCTAATAATAGTAGTCTATGTCAAGAGTTTGCTAATACCATGAAAAATGAGTTTGAGATGAGTCACATGGGTGAACTCAATTATTTCTTTGAACTACAAATTAAGCAGTCACCAAATGGCATATTTATTAATCAAGAAAAATATGCAAAGGAATTACGCAAACGTTTTGGCATGGATAGCACAAGTAGTAAGACCACACCTATGGCTACTGCTACTACTTGACAAAGATGAATTAGGTAAGAATGTCGATCAAAAACTCTATCGAGGTATGATTGGCTCACTCTTATATATAACTGCTAGTAGACCAGACATTATGTTTAGTGTATGTTTGTGCGCTAGATATCAGTCGAGTCCTAAAGAGTCTCACTTAAAAGCTGTGAAACGTATTTTAAGATACATTAAAGGCACATCTGAGTATGGTTTATTTTATCCACGCACGATAATTTTCAACTTTTTTCGTATAGTGACGTTGATTTTGCTGGTAGTAAAACTGTTCGTAAAAGTACTAGTGGAGCGTGTCACTTTTTGGGACACTCACTAGTATCTTGGTGCAGTAAAAAGCAAAATTCGGTATTTCTATCTACTACAGAAGTTGAATATATAGTTGCAAGTTTGGATTGTGCCCAAATTTTGTGGATGAAACAAACCCTATTAGATTATGGTATTTCATTTTCAAAACCTGCTATAATGTGTGATAATACCAGTGCCATTAATTTATCTAAAAAACTGATTCAACATTCACGTACGAAACACATTGATATTAGACATCATTTTCTACGTGATCATGTTTTAAAGGGAGATATATCTTTAGACTTTATTTCTACTAATAAACAAGTAGCAGATATATTTACTAAACCACTTAAGGAAGACACTTTTATCACCTTAAGAAGAGAACTATGAATTTGCAGTTTTTATGATATTTCTTAAATTTTTTTATCTTGTGTAAATCGACTTAAAACTATTTTTCAGTCTACTGACCAAGTATTTTTTGTTTATATAATTTTGGCTGAATTTTATGCTCTGGAAAGTCGACTGTGTACAGTACCTAGTAGACTGACAGAAGTATTACTTGATATTTTCGTTTGTTTTATTTGCTCTCGACTAAGTTGACTGTTCATCCAAATCAGTCGACTGTCACACATCAGTCTGTCTTTCTGATTCGAAACAACGCACTTTTTGAGGCATCTCTCTTTACCCTTTCTTACCCGTTGGCTGATCCTAGCTTTTGATTAACTCCAGTCTTGATTGCAACCCTTTATTCTAAGTAAAACCCTAGTTTTTAACCTTCTTCTTTCACTTTCCCCTTTTTCACATTCTCTCTCTCAAAAAGAAGAACAAGTCGACTGCTACCTTCTCTTGGCGATTTCAATGCTTTGGTGCTCAAAAATTTGAAGATTTTGTTTAGATTTCGAGTACATTTCACTTGCCGAAGTCTATTTTCGAGTTGGTTGAAGTTTTGTGCTTCTCTTTCTTTCTTCGTTGTTGGGTATAATTTCTTGACCTCTTTCCCTTTTAAATTTTCTAGAGTTGAATCATGCCTCCAAAGAGAGCTCATGGTTCTAATGTTGTGGAAGGTCAATCCTCTAGCAATTACCTTCAATATCTTAGAAATCCCAACCTTATTAAGAAATTCTTTCTCATATGTCAAATTACTATCTGTCAACTATCTCATGGGTCGTCAGGATACTCTTGAGGTCAGTCTTGCTCACCTAACCCACTTGTTCACTCATCAATTTCGACCTCCTCCTCCTGCCTCCCAAGGTGCTGATGCCGAAGACGAGGACTGACTTGATATATTTTCTATTTTTTGTAATTTTTTGTTATTTGCCTTGCCTACAGGATCCAACAATTTCAAGGTCAAATATCAACTTGATGAATCTGTTGAGCAGCACAAGGCTCGTCTAGTTGTTTGAGGATTTACTCAGTAGAATGACATTGATTATGAATAGACTTTTGCTCCAGTTGCACAAATGACTACAATTTGCACTCTCCTGTCGTTGCTGCCATCCGTCAGTGGCCGTTATACCGGATGGATATGAAGAATGAATTTCTTCACCTTATATGAGGTTGTTTACATGCAATCTCTTCTTGGCCTTACCACCCCTCCTCGTCATGTTTTTCGTCTATGCCGAACTGTATATGGTATGAAATAAGCTCCTCGAGCATGGTTTGAGTGATTTTGCCGTGTCATCACACATGCAAGTTTCAGTCAGAGCCCACATGATCACTTTATGTTTATGCAGTCATCGCCGCAGTGGAGGGTAATTCTACTATTATATGTTGATGGTGTAATTATTACTAGGGATGACTCGACAGGTATTGCATCCACTTAGAGATACCTTCACCAGCAGTTTTATATGAAAGATCTTGGTAGACTATGTTATTTTCTGGTTTGGAGATTGTTCAGAGCTTTCGGGGGATACTCATTTCTCAGCAAAAATACACATCGGACATTATTTCTGCTGCAACTCTATTTGACAGTAGATCAACTAATACTCCCTAAGAGCTTCGTGTGAAGCTTCGTCCCATTGATGGTAAGCTCTTCCTCTATAACGCCCCAAGCCCGGCTCAGCTGCGCACGCGGCTACACGTGCGCACAATACGCGAACAAACAAAATTTTAACAACTGCCCACCACATGTTGCCATCAAAAGGGTGGTTAACCGTTGGGTGACCCTTGTTCATAGGCATCCTAATAAATACTCATACTTCTCTCCTCTATTTTCCGATGTGGGACATAATCCACGCCCAAGCAAGCCCAACCAACTCTTCTTCTCATTTACATTTTTGTCATCTGGTGCATTATTATGCCATAGCCTCATAGAACCATCCTATAGGCCTCTTTATCAATCCACTAATCCATAGCCCTATATGATCCTTCTATAGGCCAACTACCACTTTCTCACTTATTATATATATATATTATTATATATTTTCATATAATATTATATATATATACATTTATAAGTACGGGGGTGTTACATCCTCGATCCCACTAGATACGGCAAATTATTGGACAAATTGTCTATTTATGTATGACCATACCCGATATCACTCATGCAGTTAGTATTGTTAGCCAGTTTGTTTCTCTCATCGATCAGCTCACTACATTGCTCTTCTTCGGATCCTCAGATATCTTTGGGATACTATCACTCGCTCTTTATTCATGCCTTCTACATCTAGACTGTGTCTTAGTGCATATTCAAATTCAGATTGGGCAGGAGATCCTACTATCAGATGGTCTACCACAAGTGATGATTTACTTATCTCATGGTGAAGCAAGAAACATGCAGTTGTTGCATGTTCTTCCACAGAGGCCGAGTACAGAGCGATGATAGCTACTATTAGAGAGATTATTTATGTTCGGTGACTATTATCAGATATGAGTTTCAGTCTTACACACTACAACAAATATGACATTTGATAACATTCATAAAATGCTATAGTAGACCTACGATAGCATTTTCCAAACACTATCAAAAGCCCCACTATAATAACTCTATAGCGTTTTAACAAAATGCTATAGAATGTATAGCGTTTCGTCAAATGCTATAGAATGTATAACATTTTGTCAAACGCTATAGATTCTATAGCGTTTTAAAAAAATGCTATAGAATCTATAGTGTTCGGCAAACGCTATAGAATGTATAGCGTTTCGGCAAACGCTATAGATTCTATAGCATTTGGCAAACGCTATAGAATCTATAATGTTTAGGCAAATGCTATAGAATTTATAGCGTTTCGGCAATGCTATTAGTGTTAGAGCATTTTGTAAAAACGCTATCGTTAGACAATCTAGTAATAGAATCAAACATACAACATTTTTAAAACGCTATCGTTTTGATATTTGTGGTTTTTTATAGCATTTTAGGAATGCTAATTCGTTTTAACTGTATACAAAAAAAATCTACAGATACAAATAAAAATTGATTTATCGAAAATGTCAATACACCATTAAAATTATAAAAGTTTTGCAAATTTGTGTACAAATATATAAAAACATACCAACATAGAAACATCTACACAATAAACTTATAAAAAAGTTCATCCAATAAACTTAAAACTGACGACAAAAAATTCTTGAGTGCCTAACATCAACACAACTCGCACTCTTCGTTTCATCCACGACGTCTCCAATCTGCAAATGTAGAAGAAAAAATATCAAACATAAGATATAATAATGAAAAAAAGAATTTTTTTTTATAAATGTCAAATAAAAATTATACCTTAAATAGTCAAGCATACAAGTAGTTTTTTTTGTCCACATACAGCAGATTAGTTAAAGTATAAGTATCAATCCAGTAATCAGAACTGGGCAAAATGTAAATAGACATATACTAATTAAAGCATCCATACAATTGGAATAACCCAAAATCAAAAACCATATTTTGGGTTCAAACGACCACAACTCTAACCCAAATTTCCTATTTCTAAAAGCCAAATACCCAAATTTTAACTCCAAACGACTACAGATGCTCTCAGACATATAATTTGAGTATGAAAGTTCAAATATTTTTCAGATCAGGTTTGACCAAACTTTTTGTGTGATCTCAAAGAAGGATATACGAAAAATGATCATACAAATTTGTTATCCACAAGAAATAAAAATATAGTCAGTCAACTATTTAGTTAGATTTGATTTTGAGTTGGTAGTGATTGTCCTGGTTGGCTAGTTGGTAGTGATTGTCCTGGTTGGCCAGGAGCTGCTAATGCGAAGAGGAAGACCCAGGTTGCAGAGGGACTCCAGCGCCTAATTATTGCTGAATTCTTTCAATGATCCGAGTTGAATAATAAAATTATTCAAGTTGTTATTTCAGTCTGAGATACCTTATGAATAAACACTATAGAATTGATATTTCTATTATTTGCTTTATTTATTTCACTTGTATTTTGCTCAGTTATGGTTTTTGTTTGCTTTCAAAAATTGTTCATCATCATCTGAATTACTAGTTTGGTCCCTCATCAGCATCAGAGTTCGTTCTTTTGTTCTGGAAGACAACCATGGTCCAATCCTAGTCAAAGGTCTCTCTACTGCTATAAGTTCTTACGAAGTGGATGTTAATTTAGCTTCCTTATCTTGCCTCTACTCACCCTTACAAGTTTTCTCCCTCGTTTGTATTAGAGGTCCTTTGTTTTGGGTGACTTTCGTGGTCCATCCCCAGATCAAGGATCTATCTGCAGCTGTATGCAAGGGTTTATTAAGTGGCCTTCCAGTCCATTCAACTACCTCCCCTTGCTTGTATTCTCTTATAAGGATTTATTGTCGAGTAGGGCCACTCCCTTACTTTTCTACATAAAAAGGAAGGGAAAAAAAATATTTCTTACACTCTTGTATTATGGTGCGCAAGTCCTGATACGACATGGCAAAGATAAGTTCTACTCAGCTGGGTGAATATTTTATCATATAAACCCGAATCATTGTCACATGCTAACAGTGTTATCATATTGGAATTAGTCATTAATTAGTGGCAATATTATAAGTATTTTTATACATAGTCAAGGATTATAAAAAAATTATTCGATCCATGCAAAAGCAAAGGTCAGAAAGATTGTGCAAGTTGTTCGTAAATTCCAAGAATTCTCAACTGTAACATGTATAACATGCAATTCGAACTGTCACATAACAAAAGAATCAACATTGAATTATATGTATGTCATCGAAAGAAACAGGAAAAAAAGGAACTAACTAAACGAACCTCATAATCTATCTAACTAACTAAACAGGGAAAAAAGGACAAAAAGGAACTTTTATCACTTGAAAGGAAAATGATTAAAAACTGTATTTTTTTAATCAATGTACCAAATTCTGAGGATCATGACTCACTGTAGAAGCATCTTCAAAAAGTTTACGCAAGGCTGACGAGCAAGCATTTGAAGACACTGATTTTTTTATTCCAGATTCACAGAATAGACTGAAAAGTAGTGTGTGGACGTCATGGATAGGTAAGCCATATGGAGAAAGTTTAAAACATGCAACAATACTCGAAAGACAGTATGAGATATAGCTTACAGTAATTGTCTAACATTACTTTGTAATGATGATATCCACTTAGAATAAGAACCAACTACTTTAGCTATGGATTTGTACACCTATAACAAGATCAGAGAAACCATCCAGATCATGTTAGCCATTTGAAGTTAAACTTGTAAAACCATTAATAATGTAACTTATTTGAGTCTTGAGAAAGAAACACAAACTCGTTTTCCCCTAAAAGGATATTAGACTTACAAAGGATATCACACCCTTAACTACTATGTACAATCAAATAAGTAGTATAAACCTAAACTGAACTTACTCTGAGCCAGATGCACCATGTACCTAGTTGATGTAGGTTGTGGCTCATACTTTAGGAAGAGTTCTACAGTTGAGGCATTGAGACAACAATTGTTACCTGCAAGGGTGAAGCCATAAACTTATATTAGTGAGCCCCATCATATTAATATTTAAGATTCTATATAAAAATTTAATTGCTGCAGTAATAGAATTATCTATAAACTTTTTTTCCAACAGAAAAATTATCTTTAAACTGATACCTAATTTTAGTACTCCTGTAAATGAGCAAAATAAATTTAAATGAACTGTTATATTAACTAAAAGCAGGTAGTGCATCATGACTAGATTGATTTCAAGCTAATGTAGAATTAAATTCTGAATATTGTGTAATACTTACCAATTAACATAGATTATTTTCACATTAAGAATTTTATCACATCAAGATTACTTTAGCACTTACTTTTAACAACAAAAAAATCTCTGATGTAAGTTTCATCGTATGGAAGTAATACCTTTTTGCAGACATGGATATGTACGAAAGCTTTTAGCTAGACTTTTCATTTTCAGAATTATGATATTGATCTTTTCCCCCCAGCTATTCTCAATTTGGATATAAGCTGTTGCCTTTTATGCATGTATTATTGTAAGTTAACTAAAGAATGTTTAAAATTTAATTGGCACTGAAACTGTATAGGCACATTAAGTGCTATTTCTTCTCCTTCTTGTTCTTTTCTGAGACAAGTAAAGGAAAAAGGAAAAAAATTAATCAAAATCTAGTGTATGGAATTCCTTGAATGTTTAAAATTTAATTGGCACTGAAACTGTATAGGCACATTAAGTGCTATTTCTTCTCCTTCTTGTTCTTTTCTGAGACAAGTAAAGGAAAAAGGAAAAAAAAAATCAAAATCTAGTGCATGGAATTCCTAGAGTTTTTATCACTTAATATATAAGTACCTCTTTTTCTTCTTCTTCTTCTATTTCTTGAAATAGGGAAAAGATAATAATATAAATCTAGTGCATGGAATTCTGGTGAGTTTTTATCACTCAATACATATAAGTACCTGTAAAGGAAGTGATAAAGCAATCCACCACATGATCCTAGCAAAGTGCATTCATGAACTTTGACACAACCTCGCTGTTAGTGCGGAAAAAGTGATTAGATTAGTGCAGAGTAATTATATTTAGGTCCAATGTATTTGAATACGATGAATCATGTATAACACTGAACTTTTCACTAAGAAAAGAAGGGAAGAGAGTCTCACTCTTTGGGATTAAACTTGGCCATTCCTGCCAAATTAGTTAGAATCTGTATAAGAAAGGAGAAAAAAATGAAATTAATCTTCAAACATTTTCTTGTCACTCTACATGTTCCAATAGGTGCTTTCACGAGTTTGACTCCTTCATATGAAAAATGGAAACATTAACTAGCACAATCAATTGACTCATTTTCCATGATGTCGACCAGTTCTCTATAAATTCTCTATAAATGTGCAGATTGGAAATAGCTAAACTTTTCAATTGGGAATTAGAAAACAATTAGTAACTATCATGTGCATTGCGTGCATAACAAAACGAAGAAATATTAACTTACTTCCCCAACAAAGGCTTTGGCAGCAAGAATTCCTAAATAGGAGGTCATGTGAGTGAGATATGAAACTGGGCACAACAGTAATGCAGATTTCAAGTTGTCTACCAATCTTTTCTCTGAGAAGGCTGCAAGAGCTATCAAAGTGCTATGAAATTCATAACATTAGCAAAAACACAATTCAATTAACTTGTATAATTTCCAATACACAATTCAATTCATGCCTACTATAAATTGACTATATAACCACTGAATACAGGCTAAGTACAAATTCAAGGATTACCATTCAAAGAAGAACACAGAAAAGTGAGGCAATACCCACTAATCCCTACAAGATGGCAGATAGAAGTATCTTACTCGAATTTGCACGACAGCATAATAGGTCGATATAAGGGTTTCAGTGACCCACCAGGACTTAAAAGAACAATCCTTTCACTGGGGAAGTACACTACATTCCACAAAATTCATACTCATGTATAGTTTCCAGTACATCTAGCATGATAAGCACAATCATTAGAGTTTATCTGTAAATACTACTCCAGTTGATTAAGAAAATTTAACAACCATCAAGTAGATCAATAGTCCTTTTAACATATCATGATAATGCGGACAATGGTTTTTAGCAATCTATACAGAAACTGGAATACATATTATAATAATGCAGTATTATTCAGTAGTGTTGGTCAAAATACTTCATAGAATACATTATGCAATTGTCAAAAATATAATTAACGATCAAGGAGGTCACTTGTCTGACTCAAAGCAGGATAATGTGCATGAAAAATAGACTTAACGGCGGTTTTCTATTCTCTTAAAGAACCAAGACCTCCGAGCAGTCCTCTATAATCCCATTTGTATATGATCCAATACTATTATGATGAAAATTGAATCGTACAATATATAAGCAAGGCATATCTGAACATTTTAAGTACAATGAAGTATGGATGACTTTCAAGTAAGGGGTTACTTTAGCATCAGTTAACCTTGGACAAAAGGCATTTAAGGTACATTAATTTGAATCATGAAATCTTAGGTCATCTGTTTAGATCTAAACATATATATGATTTATTTAAAACCACATATAAAGTATAAATATTGATGCATCGTTTTGATGCTAACCTTTGTCTGCAGTATCTCTCTTACTGCCTTTCTAAACAAGTTAGCTAGTCCACACGCCCATCTATATTGCTGATTTCTATATGCCTTAAATGTATTGGCAGTTCACTTTTAACCTGCAAAGGATGACCAACGATCGCATGAGGCACTGATTAATTTAAATTGATTCAAATATTTGGAAGCTGTTGAAGAAAATTGAAAAAAAAATCATGTGAGGATAGGCTGGATGATTATCTGATAGGTGAAAAAATGTACATCTTCTGAACTTTTGTAATAGAGTCAAAATTGATTCACACTTTATGCTTAAGATTAAGTAAATTGAGTTGGAGTATCTTAATTTTAGAATTATATAATCTTTTATATTTCAACTCAATTAGACGATCATGTTTATAAGGGTATAAGAAGTGAGTACCTTTATATTGCCTGCATAAATGAATTTCCAACCTCTACAACTTGCCCGGACTGCTAAATCCATATCTTCAACAGTTGTCCGGTCATTCCAACCTCCTGTATCAATGAGAGCAGATATTCTCTAGACACCAGCAGTTCCTACAATGAATAGAAATCACATCGTTGTTTAATTTTTCACACACGCACACACAAATATCTCAAAATATTTTTTATTGAGTTCTTCGAAAATTATTAATGTTAAATAGTAGGAGAATAACAAGAATAGAAGTAGAAGTAGAGGAAATATAAGCATCCTCGCTAGTAGACATTGTGCTTATCAGACTATGGAGGTATTGGCAGTGATAGTGCTTGTATTATTCTTGTTATGGTATGGCAATTGTAGTTTTGAGATGATTGAGGTTTAAATCTTCTTTATTAACTTTAAAGCCATAAAGACTGATGTAGAAGCTAGATTAGAAGAAATTGGATAAGGATTTGTGTAATTTGAAAGACAACCGAACTGAACTCTAGTTTTGCTTCTCCTATTTATTCTTGTTTTTTTTAAATAAGGGGCTACATCATAGCCTAGCTTCGAACCTAAGAAATCCCTCTACCCATCCCACTCTTTCACCATCTACAACTCAGTGTAGTCCTCATATATAAGAGTTTAATATACTTTCATGTTCAAGTAGCATTGCAAAAAAGTGATTAAAACAAGTTCATTACTATACCACATGCAAGCGCTCAACTAAAGTACGTAGCACACTGTTATTTTCTGATGTATTTCTAAGAATCAGGCAATGCAATGAGAATGTGCCACATCAAGTAGTGGAGCACAACATGTAGTGCGGACATAATAATTACAGTAACTTTACTCAATGAAATACATCCTCTTTGGCATCGAAAAGAATGTATATATTGTAGATATTTGTTAAAATAAACTCTTACTCCCATCACTTCTTTTTGACAAAATTATGTAATGAATGTAACAATATATTATACCTTGGGTGTGGGGATCCTTTAATAGGTTTCTGGCCATACTTCTTCCATGAAAAGTGATCAAAGGGTGTCTCTGCCATCTTCATCCCCACCACCATTGGCACCCTCACTTTCCTCTTCACGTTCATCTTCCTATCTCTCTCCAATCACAACTTATTGGCCACTTCAAATTATACAAAACAATGAATGAACATACAAAATATAGAATAAACATAGAAACCTTAAACCCTAACTTCACTTACCTGCAAAGATCGAGAGAGGAATTGTACAAATTCGACGAAAATTAATTCCCAATCCTAACCATAACAATTTGATTGATGAAGGGAGGCGCCGAAGGGGGTGGGTGGTGGCAATGGGGGAAGGAGCGATGACGGGGGAGGGGGAGGGGGACGACGACACCGAAGGTGATGGGTGGTGGCGATGGTGGAAGGAGCGATGACGGTGGAGGGGGACGGGGGCGGCGACACTGAAGGAGCGGGTGGCGGCGATGGGGGAAAGAGGAGGAGGAAGAGGAGGAAAATCATTTTTGGTTTTTGGGGTGACTGGATTTGGGATGGAAACCCTAATTGGGATCGAAGGATAATTGAAGAAAAATAAGAGGAGGAGGAGGAGGAGAAAATGAATTGATTTGAGAATGATTTGAATTTTAATTAGAATTTTCTTTTTTACCTTTACCACTTCATTTTATTTACAGATATTATAGCGTTTCTAAAACGTTGTAAAAAAATAGCATTTTAAAAACGATGTCGTAGCTAAGAATAAATTTCAAAATTAATCAAAGATAGCATTTTATTCAGAAATGCTATTATTGATCACTTTTAACAGCATTTACACTTAAATGCTATAATAAATCCACTGTAGAAAGACATATATGTTGTAGTGACAGGAGTTACTCCTCTTCACTATGACAACCAGAGTGCCTTGCACATTGCAAGCAACCCAGTCTTTTATGAGCAGATTAAACACATACAGATTGATTGTCACAATGTATGTGAGCGTTTTGAGACATTACACATTTCAATTCATTCTGTGACTTCTTCATGGCGGACAACAGACTTATTCATGAAATCTCATTCTATCCAGATATTCTGATATTCAGTGGGCAAACTCACAGTGGTAGATCCATCATGAGTTTGAGAGGGGGTGTTAAATTTATATGTTAGATATATTATTAGAGATGTAAGGTTGAGATCATTTTCTGTATCCTATATATAATGGCCTTTAGTGTCCAATAATATTATTTATCTTTTCTCCTAATCTCTCTTTGTTAACCTAATAGTATATTTAGCTAGAGGAGCTTCCATAAAACTCATTCAATCCATCAACTCACCTCTCCATCAACAACTTTAACTTCCTTGAACCCTCATTAGGAAATTACTTGCAGGAGCTCGAACATCCCATTGCTTTGCTCGTATTATGAACTCAGTGGCACTCACCTTCATCAGGTTGTGCAAACCTCACACTTCTGATGGCTTAAAGAAGAGCGGACACGTGTCAACCCATGGATACTTCACAATGTTAAAATCATGCTACATACATTTCCCGCTTCCCATTTCAAGCTGGTACATAGTACCTCCGCTCCCTTAGACACCGCATGCTTGGGATGCCCCACTCTGTTTTGAACTGCCATAGATTTAGTGGACTCCTATACTTACGGTTTAAAATTTTAACATCAAATGTCTCTGGTCTAGAAATAATTCTTACCAAAATCTTCCCCAGCATATCCAAATGCATGGATTGTACCTCTTTGAAACATAAACCTCCCTCATCCCTTGATTTTACACAATTCTGACACTAATTAAAGAAAATCCTTTTCACTTGCTGTAACACCCCGAATTCCATTTACATGTAATTCATAGCACAACATGATTTTTTACTTCAAATTCGTACAATTTTACAATGAATTTAAAACTTTTTATTATACAACAAGTTTTTTACATCAACGCAGTGGAAATTAAATGATTACAACATGAAATATACAACTCTAACATCAACAGCTTTAATCATGATAATAATCTTTGGCATCAATTCATTTTCATGCCCTTTTGCTAATCCAAGTCCTACACTGGAAAAACTGTGGGCACGTTAGTTGCTTACAACCGACGCAATGTTATAAAACAGCGATCCTCACTATTCCATAATATAACGATTCTCTTACTTTAGCAACCACAAACTTGAATACATATTAAAGTGTAAAAGAGTGATTATCCTAAACACGTCAGTGTATGATATGACTTAATGCCTAATGCAGATGTTATACTATGATGACACTAATGCATACTTGTTCGGATTCTATGCATCCCATACTACATAGGTCCGAGGGCAAACACCTACGTACTCTACATTAAAGGGTTTAATCCATCGCTATGCATAGTTACTCGGTAACACAATCAAGTTTTAGATATTCCACGAGTACGGACTCCAGCCCTAGAGTCCACTATCAGGCTATACGAAAATCCTCGTCTTGCGAACACCCCGCAAGTGCCTCTCTAGCTCCAGTATACGCATATACAATGGAGAACGGCCTCCCATCCGTCTGACTATTCATGATCCTATAGTCCACCGTCAAATCAATCTTAGTCCCGGATTTAGTTAAGGCTCGTTTCCATCGCAAGAAACTACAGTCCCGGAGTCCACCGTCAAAATGGATCTATAGTCCTGGAGTCCACCGTCAGACTATATAGAGGTGCCTACTTACGTTTGCCCAAGTTTTATTACATCTTCTTTTAGTGCCTTATCCTTAAGTTTGAAATATGAGTAAATAATACTACCCAGAGGTAGCTTACCTTCCTACCAGTCTTAAACTATACACCGAGAATGATAGCACATACTTTCTCAAAACTCAATTAATCATTATCATTAATTTTCCGGTACCTGGGCTCACTAAGCCTCCAGAATCAACATCTTTTCATGTTCTACATTATGCCTCATTATTCATATATCATTCAAATCTTTCATCTATTATCTTGTTTATTCATCATGAAGTAAAATCTCAAACTAGTCATTTTAATAGTCCACAATACTCTCTTCATATTCATCCAAACTTCAAATAAAATTCTCAATTAAGATTTTAAACACAATCTCTTTAAGATTCATCACTACAAGTTCATTATTTAATCTCCTCATTTGATTTTACATTTGATTTTATCATAATCCAACTCGTAGATCTTTAATCATATCTATATTTTCTTGAACTCAATTTTTCATCTAATTTAATAAACAAGATGTTTATTTCTCAAATATCTCTTAGAATGTTGTAAAATAATTCTTAAATGATCTAATAATATTCTAGAGTATTTATATGATTTTCCTCAATTTTTAAAACATGTAAAATCTCAAAAATAAATTAAAACTCTCAAATGAGGATGTCCGGGGTCGAACCCAGAGCCCACAGCGAGCCAAGTCACCGCTCAACCAGTGAGCCATTCTCAATTTTTGATAAGGTATTTATTGAGTTTAACCAAAACCCCTTCTTTTATTATTATTATTATTATTATTATTATTATTATTATTATATATATATATATATATATATATATATATATATATATATATATATAGGATTAGGTTCGGGTGAGAACCATGTCCTGGGGTGAGATCTTAAGGGCCTATCCCAGCCACTCATCTGCTTAATCTTAACGGTCAAGATTTTTTTCAATTAAACAATAAGATTAATTAATATTTGCATTAAGATGAGAATCCCTTTAATTAAGCGTTGTTGACCGCGAAATAAAAGGAATGAACAGCAACTGTAATAATTATATATTGCCTTTTTTATTTTATTGCCTTTTATTGCCTTTTTTATATACGCAACATATATTGCCTTTTTTATTTTATTTTCAGCCGAACCACAATCTTCATCAGGATGAACAGCAACTGTAATAATTATAAATAGCAACTGTAATAATTATAAATAGCAACTGAAATAATTATACAGCAATACCTGACCACTTAAACAGCAACTGTAATAATTATAAATAGCAACTGTAATAAACAGTAACTGTAAGGAACGAATTGGTGAATGATTCTGCAGTTGCTATTAATTTGGGATACAAAATCTTCTCTCATATTTTACGGGAATAAATATTTTCTCTCTCCAGTTTGACAAAATTTGCCTTAACCGTCACACAAAAAAAAAATTCTGTACAGTATGATCTATTACCTTATTATGTACTTGCACAATCTCAGCCCTACAAAATGATTTGATGAGTGGTTGGGAGAGGCCCTTAGGTTCTCACCCCAGGGTTGGTTCTCACCCGAACCAACCCCTATATATATATATATATATATATATATATATATATATATATATATATAAAGAGCCCTGCGCCACGTTGCACAGCGTGGCTCTCTGGCGCTCGCGCTAGCCACAAGAGCCAAACATCACATCTGATACTATATTAGTTCAAATTCATATAACTTAACTTTCTGATAAATCTCATTTCTTTTACTCTTTCATCTATTTTCGGTTTCTATCTTTTCCCTTCATTTTGATTGTTCATAAAACATACTCCTATGTTTCCAGAAATAATTTTTCATAAATTTTATTCATATTAGCACCAAATTATACCCAATTTAACTCAAATATTCACTTTTATAAATCTAGTATTCAAATAACCACTTTTTATAAATCTGCTATTCATAGGTTTTGGTTAGAAAGATTTTACTACATCATGAATGCATTTTTATTTAGAAATTCTCATCCTTCCCATCGACTTTATAATTCATTTCTAATATCCACATAATTTTTCTAAGCACAAAATTAACAACTTTATGCATACAAATACTCAATTCCAGTCATGGTTTATTAATTGTGCCTAACAACACACAACATGATTTTAAATAAATTTTCAATTAGCAACCTATCAATTCTATGGTGTAACTTTCAATTGGCATACAAATTTTCTCACAATTTCTTACTACTAACAATTTTATCAACATAATATGCATCACAAAAAAATTGTTGAACTCATGCAAGTTAACAATTTCAACATACACTACCTACACATGCATGCTACATTAATTTTAGAAAATAAAAGAAATCACGCACCTTATTTGATGAAATGCAATTAGGAACTCCTAGTGGATTGCTCCTAGCTCCAACAAGATGTGCCCTTCTCCTCCTAGCAGAGCAAACCACAAGCCTAGCCTCCTTGAAAAATTTGAATCCCTCTTATTTTCTCTCTTTCTTTTTTTCTCTTGTTTCTTTTATTTTTTGTGAAAAATACCCATACAATAAGAGGTAATTATAGGGCTAAATGGGTGAATGAAGAGACCCCCACCACCCAAAATAAATACCCACTCACAAAACTATTAACACAAACCCCTACCCCTTCCTATTCTTGGCCGGCCAAACCTCTTGGTGTGCACACACATGCACATGCACTCTACGTGCACACACTTCTCATTCTTTTAATTAATTTCATTTGTTTATTATTTGGCTAGGTTTTTGTTACATGACTAGTTTGTATAATTAAAAAGTGTACATTCAAAGTGTAGAATAAAATCATGTGCCTCTCTTTTTAATTAATTTTCTTAGTGGGCTTTAAAATAAACTTTAGGCCTATGGGCTTTAATTGAAAATAAATAATACAAATGTGACAAAAAAAATGAGAATAAAAATGTGCTTACCTTTGGAAAAGTTTAGGGACTAAAATGCATAAAGTTTTACATGCAATGCACATGCAAAATATTTAAAATTAATTTGAGGGAAAAGCAGTCAAAATAAAAAATACGTAGAGCAATAATGTTACGGATATTTCACGTACCTGAAAATACACGTTATTGACACGTATATTGAAAACACGTGCAATGTACGTAAAACACAAAGATTAAAATAAATGTTTGAGTTGGCTAAATATAGGATTGAAATGAGAAAACAGAAAACATATAAATAATTAGAATATAAGATACGTATGATATTTATATAAAAATACGTAAGAGTATTACTCGTAACGGTACAAAATATATGTGCGGAACACACGATTAGCAAAATTGTCATTATTTAATTTTGCGGGGTGTTACACTTGCCATCTCTATTGTATAAGAATTTTCAAAACTTCTTTTCGACTCTTCCAACATTCGACGACCTGTGGCATCTACTCAAAGAGTAAATATATGGGCATTCTTTGTAACACAACTTTAATTAAGGCCACTCTTCTTGCAAAAGATCTATATGAGTCTTTCCATGCGCATAACTTATTTTGGACTTTCTCAAGAATGGAACTGAAAACTGATAAAGGAAGCCTAATCATGCCAATTTCTACTCCCTAGTCCCAAGTATTTCATTGCACACGTTTGCTCTTTCATATCCAAATGCAACCCAATTAGATTCCTCAATCCCCTTATATCGCTGCTGGTTTTCCGAATTTTGGTCATTACTCTGACACTGCACAATAGCCGTCAACTACATCTTGAAGCACTCCTATTTTACTCATCAGACTCCCATTTTTATTGCACAATAACAGAAGTCAACACGCCTACAAGATCTAGATCCACCAATAACAAGACACCACAATAATCACAAGATCTCACAATCACAAGAAAATAATAATGTACAGAGATAACCAAAATTCTTATTACTCAAGAAATACAAAGATACAAAGAGATCAAACTCTAATCTCTCTCTCTCATATTTGAAACACTCGGCACAAGACCCCTCTTGAAATTGTAGTTATGATCAGTAGTCCAAACCCTATTTTATATTTATATATATATATATAGGGAAAGCTTTAGTTGAGCACTACTCTAGTGCTCACCGCGTGAACACTAGGCCTTCGGGAATTCATATCGAAAATCCGAACCGTTCACATTGATCTACATATCTAAATTTGTCTAAATATGTAAAATCAAATCATTTGAAATTCATTTACCCATCCATTGAAGTGTTACAAAATTGTATGGCTGAAAATCATTGTTTTTATAGTCAAATGATGGATGGGCAAATGAATTTCAAATGATTTGATTTTACATATTTAGACTAATTTAGATGTGTAGATCAATGTGAACGGTTCGGATTTTCGATATGAATGCCCGAAGGCCTAGTGTTCACGTGGTGAGCACTAGAGTAGTGCTCAACCGAAGCTTTCCCTATATATATATATATATATATATATATATATAGCCCCTAAGTAAATCCTTAAAGATAAACACAGATACAGCCAATTGGATCCAATATCGCAACCCAAATAATTGCTAGCAACTTGATACGGTCGACTGCCCTCAAATGTAGTCAACCGAATTCTTCTCGATCAGAAACAGAGAGCACACATTCGACTGTGCAGTCAACTGTCAGGGCCATTGCTGTTGTTGTCTATGCTTGTTGTCGCTGCTACCTCTCTTTTTGTGTTCGTGTCTTCTTCTCTTCTCCAACTTCAACTCATTTTGTGCTAGTATATTTGAGTCCACAATTATGAACTCTTGGACCAAATACACAATACTTCAAAGTTATTATATCTTTATCTTGCATTATCTCTATCAATCTTCCACAACTCATGAAAGACCCAAGTACTCATTAATCTCATGAAAAGCACCTGGCCCTTCCACCACGTGGAGGGCACCAACCACCCATCATAGGCTCATGAAGGATGTGCCGCACTATCTATCGCATAGAGCACAAACAACAAAGAAATAATCTTCCGTATCGGACATGGTTCAAAACCTCTTAAGGGCAAGACACCCTCTGCACACGAAGCCTCCATGGACGACAACTTCACATTATTCGTTGACTGCAAACCACTCACAACCCCATTTCGGTTACACTCATCGACATCACCCCACATATCGATACTAGTGCTTACAACATCACAAGAGCGACTTGAAGTCTCTGTCATATCACAAAGAACTCTCAACACAGCAATGCCTTGCTTTCTAGGATCCCTCTCATAGCCAACAGCTCCAACTAAATATGTAATCTCCTCTGAATCTGCCCCACAACTCATAGAACTCGGTTGCACCCTATACAACCTACTTCTCGATACCGGCTGAGAGTCTACTACAAGAGAAACACACCCCACGTCTCTAAGAAAATACAGTGTTCCCCCACGCTTCCCTCTAGCTATCACCCATGAATATGCAACTATACACTACTCCCACTACCAAATGTAGTTGACAAATTCTCTTTGTCTAGCCTTCGCATCGAGATAAGATTTTCCATTTAGTTTAGGACATGCCTTATCTCCTGCAAGATAATACTCTGATTATCACCGGTTTTCACGCGAACAGTACCAACTCCACTTACAAGACACCGTTGACCGTTACCCATGATCATACTTCCGAAAGAACCCTCTATGTAGTCCTCAAACACATCCCTCCTCGAAGTGCAATGAAAATAAACTTCCGAATCAATCCACCAATCTCGCATGTCCAACTCCACCATGGCTGACAAGCACAACTCACCACATCATGTCTTATTGGCCATCACAATGACTTCCTTTGATTTTTTCTGCTTTTTTTCATAAAAGCCTTACAACTGCGCATCATGTGATCCCTCTTGTGGCAATACCAATACTCAGGTCCACATTCCTCATCGCTGTCATCATACCCACTCTCAGACTCACTACTCTGATCCTTTCTTCTTCGACTTTTCTTAGATCTCCCACGTCTCTCAACTAAAAGTGTAGGATGGCTAGAAGATGATGCAAAATTTTATGTTTCTCATCCTTATCACCTCCTCGTTCATGATGTTGCTCACAACATCTTGTAAAGTCGTCGAGTCTGTCATAGTCCCTGTAATAGCTTGTTCCACCGTACCATAACTATCGGTAGAGTTGATAGAAGTTACAATGATTGTCTCCTTTTTGAAAACTTCAATCATGCAGCTTCCATCTGGTTGTAAACTATATAATAGTTTTCCACATGTTATGTTACTGAACCCTCTTTTCTGAACTTCATGTTAAACAATTTCTTCAAGTGATGAATTTGATTACATGCCAATGGCTTTTCATACATATCCGTGAGAATCTTCATAGCTTCCTTTGCGGTTTTTGCCTTCGAGATGTGAAACAGCGTCTTCCTACTCAGTACCAACTGAATCTGTTCTAGCACCTTCTGATCCAAACGGTTCCACTCTGCCAAGATCTTGGCATCCTTGTCTGCCCTTTCCGGTTTCTCATCAAATAACGAATCATCTAGATCTTTCTGACGGAGATACGCCACCATCTGAATCTTGCAAATTGCGAAGTCACTTCCATCGAACCTCTCGATTTTTGACTTGCTATTGGCCATCACGAAACATTTGATCTAATACCACTTGTAGTGCTCAAGAATGGAAGTTAACATGCCCACAAGACCTAGATGCATAAATAACAAGATATCGCAATAATGGCAAGTCTTACAACCACAAGAATACAATAATATACAGAGATAATCAATACTTCATATTACTCAAGAAATACAAAGATAGAAAGAGATCAAACTCTAATCTCTCTCTTTCTCACACTTTTGAACACTCGGCACAGGGCCCCTCTTGAAGTTGTAGTTATGATCAGTAGTCTAAACCTTAATATATATATATATATATATATATATATATATATATATATATAGCCCCTAGGTAAACCCTAAATGATAAATACAAATACAGCTAATTGGATCCAACACTCGCAACCCAAAAAATAGTCAGTCGCTCGATACGGTCGACTGCTCTCAAACACAGTCTGCCGGTTTCTTCTCGATTAGAAACAAAGAGCACATAGTTGGCTGAACAGTTAGGGTTGTAAATCGGACCGAACGGGACCGGACCACCATATGTTCAAGCTCGGAGCGAAATTCTCCTCGGACGGGCTTATGTCCAGCTCGGTCCAGGTCGGACAAAATTTTTATAGTCCGGACTCAGTTCGTTATAAAAGCATAATGGTATGTTTGTTCGGACGGATCGGACTCGGACCAGACTCGGTAAAGCATCAGAGCTAATACTTTGTTCAAGTTCAGTTCGTATATCATTTCGGACGGTCAGCAGTCGGGTCATTTCTCGAGCAGGACTCGGATGGACGACGTACCGACCTGTTCATTTTACAGCCCTATGAATAGTCGACTATATGTCAGTTGACTGTCAAGTCCATTGCTGATGTTGTCGCTGCTGCATCTGTTGCTGTGTTCGTGTCTTCTCTTCTTCAACTTCAGCTCATCCTGTGCTAGTGTATTTGAGTCCACAATTTCTGTCACTGTTCACACTGATCAATTGCCCCCTCGCAGACTGATCGAGGCCTCGTTACACGCTAGTGTGAAACAGCGAAAGCCCATGTAAACACTTCAATACCGACAGTAAAGAGGTCCAGATAGAATGGATGACCCTGTATCTTTTTGTTGGTAGATGATCACATTGTTTCAATCCCAAAGTCGGTGAGTTTATTATTTTCAAGAAAATGTTATGGGGTTAGTTTTTTCTTTCCTTTTTGATGAGAAAAATAAATGAAAAGGAATTAAAATAGCTTTCGCTCTACGCAACGCACATCAACCTCAATTAAACCTGCAAGCTCCACATTATTATTCAAAATATTTTTCCCGCGTTGTCCAATGGATCAGCACAAAATTATTCTCACGATAAATATTACTTGAGTCCGGGGGTTAGTTTTCGTCTAAATTTGAAAAAAATCTCTTAAATTATCTTTTTTGTGCAGAAAATTTTACTAATTTTTTTTGCTCAGAAAATCATACTCAAGTATGGTTGCAAAAAACATCCATGAAATATATTTTTAAAAACCCACATATAATTTTTCTGTTTGTATTAGATAACTTCATTTATTTTTGTAAGTTGGTTCAGAACATATCATGTATTTTTTTCATTATTGTAAAAAAATCTTACTCAACTTTAGCAGAAAACTTAGGTCGTTGGAGTGGATTTTTTATAACTATATTTGAATGTGATTTTCTACGTAAAAAAAATTGTTCTTATGAGGTTTTTTTAAAAAATTTATTAGCCTTAGTTTTTTGACCATATTTTGACAAACAAAACACTGGCCTCCACAAAATCTCAGGGTCCATCTAAAAGATCCGACTGATATCAGAAACAAATCCCTTGGACGGTCCAGATCTACTCAGCTTATTTATCTCCCATCTCCATCCTATAAAAGCCCAAACAACGAAACCCTAATTCCTCCATTCATATAACCCGAATTTTAAAGCTCGAGCTTTCGCCTCTCTCTCTCTCTCTCTCTCTCTCTCACCCCAAATCTCTTGCGATTGCTTCGACCAATCGAAAATGAAGGTAATGGGAACTCAGATCTTAGCCTCTTTTTGAATTGCAGTGTAATTTTCTAATTTCTAATTGTTCTTACATTTGATTGATTCCGTTCTTTTTGGTCAGTTCAATATCGCCAATCCCACAACTGGGTGCCAAAAGAAGCTTGAGATCGATGATGACCAAAAGCTGTAAGCTTTCTTCTATTTTAATCATTTTATTTTTCTGGGTTTCTATTTGTAATGTAATAAAGTTCAGTGTGATGTTATGATTTTGGGTAATGTATCAACCGAAAGGATGATTTATTGGGAAATGAGAAAAATGGGAAGAAGTGGGAATTCATTATAGGATGCTCTTAGCGTGATAAGAACTGGATACATCATTGAGAAACTGAATTAATGATAAAATGAGGAAGAAGCAATTGAAATGGTATGGTATGACTGAGTGATAATGGCGTTTACCAGTAATACAAATTATGGTAGTTGTTAATGGAGCAAGGGGCTAATCATACTTGGATGAAGGCTTTATATAAAATATGATACTATTAATGTGAGGAAAAAGATGATCCTTTTAGCAAAGATAGAATGGAGAGATGGAGTCACTTGGGAGAGAGCCCAAGTACTTGCCGAAAGGCTTGGCTATCTTTTAGTTTATTTTTTATTTTTTATTATTATTTTTTGTAGAAATTTATTGGAAAGTCTCAAGAACTGAAGTTGATAAGCAAGTTTGTGTTTCAGTGGCTATGCGATTACCATCTTATGGAGTTGTATGTTGAGTCCTATGCAGGGCCGGCCCTGCCTTAAGGCAGGCGAGGCGGTTGCTTCGGGCCCTTGAATTTTATGCATTGTTAGGGGTAGCATTGGTATCGGGTCGGGTCGGGTCGGGTCCTTCACTACCTGGACCCGTACCTGGTCCCCTACGGGTCTAAAAATTGGACCCGGACCCGTGAGGATCGGGTACGGTTCTGGGTCTGGATCCTATTAAAATATTCCGACCCGTTCGGGTAGGAGCGGGAGTGTGAGCGGCGAGTAGAGGCGGTGAGTGGATGATTTAGACTAGAGAAGAAAAGAAAAATGCATGAATTTTGAGTTTGGAAGAGGAAGATTTAGAATTGAGGAGGAAGGAGGGGAGGGATGAAGATCTAATATTTATTTTTATGTTGACTTTTTTTTTAAAACTGGTTCGGGTCGGGTCGGGTCTCTTTTGGGCGGATCCGGACCCGAAAGTACAACGTGTCCCATTTTAGGATCCGGACCCGGATAGGTTGGGTCAGTTCCGGTACAATGTCGGGTCCGGGTCCGGTTCGGATCCGGGTTTCGGGTATTTATACCAATGCTAGTTAGGGGCTCCCAAAAAAATTTTCTTGTATTTATATATACATATTTTGCACCTAAATGTTTTTTTAGGAGCCCTAAATTTGATTTTTTGGGCTTTCATTTTTTAAATTAGTACTTGTGAGTTGTGACGACTTATTTTTGTTGGGCCTGGGTTTGAATGGAAATTTCCAATTTTTTTTACCAGTAATTTTTTTAAAACAAATTCTTTATAGGGGCTCCATTTCGGTAGACCGTCTTAGGCCCCCGCAAACTCAGAGAGCCGGCCCTGGTCCTATGCAAAAAAAACGAATTTTAACTATTTTCGGTTGCTTCGGGCTCTTGAATTTTGTGCATTTTTAGGGGCTCCCAAAAAAATTTCCTTGTATTTATATATACATATTTTGCACCTAATGTTTTTTAGGAGCCCTAAATTTGATTTTTTGGGCTTTCGTTTTTTAAATTAGTACTTGTGAGTTGTGACGACTTATTTTTGTTGGGCCTGGGTTTGAATGGAAATTTCCAATTTTTTTTACGAATGTTTTTTTTAAAACAAATTCTTTATAGGTGCTCCATTTCGGGAGTCCCTCTTAGGCCCCCGCAAACTCAGAGAGCCGGCCCTGGTCCTATGCAAAAAAACGAATTTTAACTATTTTCTTTTGTCTTTTTTATTTAGGTCTGGAATTTGTTATCCTGAGGCTTTTAGAAAGGAAGTGTTGTAGTCATTTTAGTATGTGTAAATTGATCAGTATGTTTTCAGAATTTGATTTTTCAGACTTGGTTGTATCAAATTGGCTATATGAGGTTAGCTAGGGTTAGAGTTAGGTTCACTTAGAAGTGAACGATCTGCTTCAGGATGACCACCATGTGTCTTCTCTCTTAAAAAAATGTATTCATTTTCTTTCCTCCTAAAATGTTTCCAACTTACAAGAGTAGCACGTCATTTGGTTGTTATATTTTCTTTAATTCTTTGTTTAGAAACTCAGTTTAGGTAAGTATACAAAATTGTAGTATGAAAGCAAAGGAATGAACCTTTGTTAGGAGAGGAGAAGACACATGGCAATCATCTGGACTTTTAGTGAACCGTTATGGTTTGCTTCTTAGTGAACCTAAGCCAAACTTGATTTGCGATATTCTTGCTGAGGATTGAATATGGATTGAACATTTTTTAAGATTGATGCATAATTTGTGTCTATTTGTGTAGCATAATTGCCTTTGTTTGTCAGTATGTTGACTTTATTAAATTAAATAATCTGATATAGCTTTTTTTGTTGCCTTTGGTCTGTATTGCATTGGTTCGACTTGTTTACAAATAATTGGTTGTTTGATCTCTTAGTTCTTGAAAATCAGTGATTTTGAATGGCTTGCTTTCAAATATTTAGTTCTTAATTCCGGTCCTATTTATTGTGGTTTTCTGTATCGTGATTATTATGAGGATACGTTGACTGCTTTCTTATGTGTTTGATGCACCAGTACGGATATACTTAATGTGGAAACATAATAACCCATCAATGTCACGCTAGCTATGTGGATAGACATGCTGCAGTGTCATTATACTGTACATATATTATTCACAATTCCATCATTAGATTTTTATTTTTTTGAAAGTAAGTGTTTAATGAGTTTTCGTCTGTCGTTGGAAAGTTACTTCTAGTATTACTGAAGAGTCGTGTCTCAGAATCTAAGTATTATATTTGTTTCTGATATTTCAATCCCTCAGTTCTTAAAGTATCTGCTTTTTTTAGTTATCTAAATGTGTTTCTATAGTACAAGACCCATACTTTCCATGTGTTGATATTGTTTTTTAATTTATAGGCGTGCATTTTATGACAAGAGGATCTCTCAGGAAGTAAGCGGTGATGCGCTTGGTGAGGTATGCCTAGATAGATTTTGTTTTGTTGTATAAGTAGTCCTGATTTTTCATTAATTATTACTCCCTCTGTTCCAAAATATAAGTCGCTCTAGCGATTTTTTTGTTCCACAGTATAAGTCTATTTAGATTTACGAGATAGATGTCTTGTCTCTTTATATTAATTATTAATTAATTAATAGATGTTTTGTCCATTAATTAATTTTCTAAGAGACTTCCAATTTTATCCTTGTCTATTCATATTACAAAAGAGAATGAGAAGTAGCAAGAGAAGAGGATACGTATGACATTTTACAATATTCTTAAAGGTCCATCATAGTATAGTCTAGTACTCTTACACAATCCTAGGTTGATCCTAAATAGTCGTGACTAAAGTACATAGTCGTGTAGAAACCTAGAATAACTTATATGTTGGAACGGAGGGAGTAATTTTTTACTAAACTCTCATTCATGCACTAGATGTTAAGCTTATCTACTATTATTTTCTGTTGATATTCTCAGGAGTTCAAGGGCTATGTTTTCAAAATCATGGGAGGTTGTGACAAGCAGGGTTTCCCCATGAAGCAGGGAGTGTTGACCCCTGGACGAGTACGCCTTCTGCTGTATAGAGGTTGGATCAACATAATTTTTGATACCTATAAAGCTGACAAATGACAATAATCTTTGTGTGTAGAATCTGAATGCTTAATTGGGCCTACTTACGTCTTCTACCTTGTATTTTTGTTCCATATAACTGGTTGCTCAGTCGGACTTACTACACAGTTAGGAATTGTATGGCCTACCTATAGCCAGAGAGAATTTGATTCACCTTGTTCAGTAGATCCATCCGTTATGTAATTTGTTTTTTGTGCACCAATTGTCATTATCTACTGGGTGGATTATTGAATTTGGTCAGCCAAGTAGTTCTCAGATCGGTGACACTAATTTTGGGCACCGTACAGAGCTAATGATAATAAACAAACAAAATTTCCTTTTTTTTTGCCTTGGACGGTACATTACCTAACCTCACTGAGCCAAACCTTTGGTTTTGTTGACTTGACCTCCCTGCTTTGGACCTGTCTCTACTTTATACAAACCCTTGTGTGAACCATTCACACTGAACTCTAATCCACAATTGTTTAATTACCTCTAAAGTTGGAGTTTTAGGTAATTCTCCTTGCTAGCAAAACAGATGCAGATTTTATTTTGATAATTTATGTTTTTCTGTTTACTCTCCTCTCAGGGACCCCTTGTTTCCGTGGTTATGGAAGGCGAAATGGAGAGCGTAGAAGGAAATCTGTTCGTGGATGCATCGTTAGCCCTGACCTCTCTGTTCTGAACTTGGTAATAGTTAAGAAAGGTGAGAATGATCTTCCTGGGTTGACTGATGTTGAGAAACCAAGAATGAGGGGGCCAAAGAGAGCTTCAAAAATTCGCAAGCTGTTCAACCTCTCGAAGGAAGATGATGTCCGCAAGTATGTAAACACTTATCGCCGAACTTTCACCAACAAGTCAGGTTAGTTACCTATGAGCATATTGTATATCATTTTCCCATAATATTTTATCTTATATCGTATCGTTTATCATATCGTAAGCCAAGTTAATGCATGTCCAAAAGTGATGCATCAATTTTTATGATCATAATTCATCAAAATATTGGTAAATCAATGACTTCAAAGGAAGATAAGGATATGTTGGGGAGTAGGGATCCCTAAGAAAAAGCAACTAATATGCTATTTGCAATAAACTCAAAGAACAAGATGAAAAATGCGGAACAAATAAACAAGATGTAAAAATCTTTACTTCGCTTTTTCACTGCTTTTTATGTTTTTGTGTATGTTCTTATTCTTTCATAGCCCACTGCCTAGTTTGAGATTTAACAAAATCTCTAATATGCTGGTGCATGGCAAGGAGATTTATTTGCTGGGTCAACATGTTTGAAAGTTGGAGCAAATCCTGGTGATGCTGATTGCTCCCCAACTGTGTTCAATTTTCATGGGTTTGCTTTAAATAAAAAAAAACATATTAATGCATGGCTTCATGTTTTTTAGTTTTCCGCTGCTCTTCATTTTAATTTCTATAGTAAAAAGTGAAATCTGTAAATTACTTCAACACAACTTGACGATCTGAGCTAGTGATTAGATTCAAGATATTGTGTAAAATCTTCTTCATTTCATTTTTTACAGTTTTATATGAAAGATGTATATAACACAAATATGTAAAGTCTTCTCTATATTCAATTATAACATTTTTGCCTTGTTAATTATTACACCAGTAAGTTGCTCATTCACTTTAGGTGGTTCCAGTATTGTTTCTTAATCATATGCTATCTTCTGCAGGCAAGAAGTGTAGCAAGGCACCTAAAATCCAGAGGCTTGTAACTCCTTTGACTCTTCAAAGAAAACGCTCAAGAATTGCAGAGAAGAAGAAGAGGATCTTGAAAGCCAAATCTGAGGCTGCAGAATACCAGAAGCTACTCGCCACCAGGCTCAAGGAGCAGAGGGATCGCAGGAGCGAGAGCTTGGCCAAGAAGAGGTCCAGGCTCTCTGCTGCTGCCACCAAGACTGCTGCAGTCTCTGCCTGAGTGTTGACATTCAGTTTCTACCTGTATGTTGAGATATAGCATTAATCGGCTAGCTTGCCTGCCCTTTTTTATTTCCATTTTGGGGTAGGTTTTTTTGACTGATTAAAAATTCTGTATGGACTCCAAAATCCCTTTTATTAGATTTAAAGATATGAGTTGGTGAGTTGCATCTGTTGTGTTAAACGTTCATTGTGAGGCTTGTGATACTTGAGCTCTTATGCGAAAGAAGAATTTACTTGGGCGAATGTTGGGAAGGTATTTTGATAACATTTGGTGATTCTACAATGGAGATGTCAAAAATTAATCAAGATGACTTTACAGTGCATGTGACCTTTCGTTTCCATTTTCAAATTCACTCTTTTGGCGGGAGTTTAAATTCTATCAACATGTATTTAAGGTTAACAAGTGTTTACAAGTTTGTCTGAGAACCATACTGAATTTATTTTTTGGCATAAAACTCTATTTAAGTTTGCTTCGATAGGCATTAAGGCCTACTCCGTCTATTTTGTGCTGTTTTTTACACTGACATGCACGTGCTACTGTTTTCATTTTTCAATGATTAAATTAACATTATTATTATTTGTTATTGTTATTTTTTGTTTGTGGATATAATTAGGAAATAAATACTCTAATTTGATGGAAATAAGGGATTTGATGGAGGAGAAAGAGAGGGTGGTGGTGGTGATGGTTGAGCCTGGTGGCGAGTAGCTTCTGGTATTCTGCAGCCTCAGGATAGGGAGGGGGATTCAAGTGGGGATGGTGTGGTATCGGTGGAAGTTGTTTGAGTTTGAAAAATTTAATGAAGAGAGACAGGTGATGGTTGTTGGTCGGAGGTGGTGAGAGGTGAATGATTTGAGGTAGAAGGAGGGGGTGGTGGTGATTGGTCGAATTTGGGTGAGAGGTGAGAGATTCGAGGAAGGATGAGGTGATGGGGGTGGAAGTTGTTTGAGTTTGAAATTTATAATGGAGAGAGGTAGGTGATGGTGGTGGTGGTTAGTCGGAGGTGGTGGGAGGTGACGGATTTGAGGTCGGAGAGGGAGGGAGGTGGTGATTGGTCGGTTTTGGATGAGAGGTGAGAGATGAGAGAGATGAGGAGGAGGTGGTGGTGGTGGTGGTAGTAGTTTGAGTTTGAAAATTTTAATGGAGAGAGGTAGGTGATGGCGGTAGTGGTTGGTCAGAGGTGGTCGGAGAAGAAGAATTTGAGGAAGGAGAAGGAGGGGGTGGTGGCTGGTCGGATTTAGGTGGAAGGTGAGATTCGATGGAGGATGAGGTGGTGGTGGTGGTGGTGATGATCTCCAAAATAATTATAGTTATTTGATAAAAATATAATAATAAAATTATATTGTATTGTATATTGGATTGTACATTACATTAAGATAACATATTACATATTATAAATTGTATTATACATTGTATTTGTTTATGATTATATGTCTATATTTATGTTTATAAATTGTTTATGTTTATAAATTGTATTTGCATAAATATTACAAGTATTTGTATATGTTATCCTACATACATACATGCATGTGGATTAGGCATAGAGATTAGAATTTTCCACATCTCTCCATTCTCACCCACACATCTAACCTAACCCTACTTAACCCCACCCTAACCCTCCAAGCATTGGTTGACTATTTCTCCCCCAAAACCTCCATACTTCATTTCATCATTTTCTTCTCCTTCTTCTTCTTTCTAGTTCATTTTTCTTCTAATCCGATTTTCAAACTATTTTCCTAAATATTTTCTATACTACTCTCCATTCCAAAAACTCTAATTTTTTCTACTCCAAAATTCTCCTACTTTAAGTTTTGATCTCCAAATAAATTCTCCTACAGACTTTCTCATTTTTAACCTAGTATAGCTAGATTTTGGCCACTATACTAGTATGCTCAAGGTTCTAAATTAAAGCAATAAGCTAGGAATTAAAGTGAAGTGTTCAACTTACAAGAGAAGGTGGAGTGTTCTCCATCTTTTAATTATAAAGGTTACATTTTTATGCATAAGAATGGTCGTAGAAGGGTAAAAATTGAATTTTTATGCTTGATTATGAAATAAAAATCACGTCTTTGGAGTAGTAGCTTCATTGTTGATGGTAAAATATAAAGTGATTTTTACGATAATTTTGTGTAGTAGATTGTTCATGTTAGTAAGTTTAACTTTATGTTAGTAAGCTCTTACTCATATCAGTAGGCTTTAGTCATGTTAGTAAGTAGATATCATGTTAGTAAACTAATTGTTATCTAATTATTCATGTAGTAAGCTAGTTCATATTAGTAAGTTGAAATTTAGACTTGATCATGTTAGAATGTTATTAGTAAGCCCTGATGTGAGGTTAGGTTCCTTATGGTATTTTTTTTGTAGTAGATTGTGTAGTAAACGATCATATTATATTCTTGTTATATTCACATTATTCACATTAGTGATTATGAGAGTAAGTTAGTAAATTAAAAATGTTAGAAATGTTATGTTAATGAGTAAAAAATAATTATGTTAGTAAGTTACAAAGTTGGAGTGTGAACATTGATTTTGTTAATAAACTCAAATGTAGGCTTGACTCAGGTTAGTAATTGGAAGAATTATAAGTTGATCATGAATGAAGCTTGAAGTTGAGTTAGTAGCTTGAAGAGTTATAAATTAATCTTAGTAAGTGGTTAGTAAGCTAATTGGCAAATTAATTGTTCATGTTAGTAAGGTAGTTCAAGTTAGTAAGCTATTGATAATCCTTATTAGTAGTTTCATAGTAATTGTCATTAGCTTGATGGAAGTGGAGTTTATATTAAAGTTCATGTTTTATTAATCAAGGAGAAAGTTGATCTTGTTAGAGTATGCTTGAATGTGTAGTAATTGATCAAGTTAGAAATTTGGATAGTTGACCATGTTATGATGGTGGAGAGTAGTAGTGTAACCCCTATTTTCTATTTTTGTATTTCTTGGTATTATTATTTATTGTCACTTCTGAACCTCTGTAATTTGATTATCTAATAATAGAATTTATTATTTGCTTCCAACTCAAATTTTATTTCCCGATCGATTTATTTTTTTCTGCTAAAATTTTTGTTGTTCATCCTATTCAAAGTTTTGCTTGTTGATATCCCCAGTCAATCTAATTATAATCTAATTTTATTTATTTATTATTTCCCCTATTGGATTCTAAACCCAAAACCCTATATCCTATTTCCTATTGAAACCCTAAACCCTAAACCCCCTAACCCTAACCCTAACCCTACAAAGGTACTGTGCAACCCCCCTTCTTCATCATCCCACCACTTTCCTCTCATTTGCTCCCGACCCCCCCCTCTCTCCACACATCGACCTCCGTCTTCCTCATCAATCGACCTCATCGACACCGTCCTCCAACACCATCACCGCCACCTATCCTCTTTGTCCTCCTTATCACCATCGACCCCGTCCTCATCAACCTCATCATCCATCGACAGTACCACCGTTCCCCAACTGAACACCATCCCCGTCAAGCCAGACCATCTCTCCCACTTCCACCAAAGTCGACCACCACCACAGTCATCCCCTACCTCCACATCTCCTTCTCCTCTGTTTTTCTTCCGAAACAGAGTGCCTCGTTGAACCCATCCCGATCACCTATGCTCCTCGTATTCCACCACCGTTGATGTCCTCTCCGTCAGCACCCCGCCTTGCACCCCATCGTCGTCCAGTTCACTGCCGAGCGCCGCACATAACCGCCATCGAAGTCAAAGCTGATGTTGTGCACTATTGCTGCTGTCTGCTGTTCTTGGGGGGGGGATCGCTATTTGTTGTTGCGATCTACTGCTTTCGGTGTGTTGGAATCTTGCTGTTTGCTATGTTGGCAAATTTCTCTATTTGCTGTTTTGCCCGATTCGTGTTTTGCACGTAGTGTGCACATATTTTTGTGAGTACGTGCGTTGCATGTGAGTTGCACGTGTCGCCGTCGGAATCCTAATCCTGTTATTCTATTATACTCGGATTAACCATCTAAAAGGCAAGTCTCTTCTTGAACCCCTCTATTGTTTGTGTTCAAGATGTTTATTGATTCACGTAAGTAGTTCTAAATTCCAATTCATATCTATATTTGTTTTGTTCAAGAGTTTATCACGGATTTATCGAAAAAACCAAGTGATAAATCTATTTTCGTTCCATTATCTTTGACTCGAACCCTAGTCCGTATTGCACATTGCATATGCACGTTATACATGAAAACAATTCGATCCATGCTATAGAATTGATTGATGATTGAGATGTTCCCGATTAAATATGATTTTCATGAATAAATTTCCATGATTGTAAAATGTCTCATTAATGTTGAAACCTCATGCGAATAACTAAATAGAACTTTTGTTAATTAATTACCAGGATATTGCATGCTTGTGTGATGAAATTATTACCAATTCATGTTACCAATTCATGCTTGTGCGAGTACATGCTTGTGTTATTTTCTGGTTTACTGTCTGCCTTTTTTTGCATTGAACTTTCAAACTTGTTATTGTAGTAATTTGAATGAACTCTGTAAACATGAATTGTAGATCCATGAGTCTATTTTCCAAAACAATCGACGAAATTGAATTCCGATATATAATCTGTGAGATATTTGACTTTTAGTACTGCAAGGTCTGGATTTCTAGATTTGTAATTATATATGTATCACCCTGATTTATTAATAAAAAGAACATGTTTACCAGTAAAATTAAAATGTGAAATTAATTTGGCTGAGACTAGACATGCTTAGGAATCACCCTGATTTTTTTGTGGAATTATTTGATAAGTATTCAGACCCGATATGCACATGAAAAGATGACTCTAAGTTTCTGCCTGAACATAAAATCTGTAAAGAATAAGTATTTGAACCTAGTTTCTGTTATTTTTATATATCGTATGTATATGCGCTAGAACCGACAGAGAATCTAGTTTCTAGAACTTCTGACAGATCCAGATTTGCTTTCCTGTAGTAACGGGAATATCTATTTTTGTACAATAATGTCCTGCTGTCCCGATTGTTTGAGTTTTATTGATTTAATATAAATGTTTCTTGCCTTGTCTGTAATGAGTAGAATTAGTCACACCTTGCATTACACAACCTTGAAATCTTCTTGCATGCTCACTTAGGATGAAATAAAATATTAACAAGCCGGGGTAGTATGTGTTGACTTGGTAGTGAACAATCGGAGACTGTACTCGGAAGTGCCCTTATTGTTTACATTGATTGATTGGAAGGTGGAGTATCGATTGTAAATTATTTATTGTTAATTATTGTTATCGTCGCTGAGTACACGATCTGTTGAGTTCACCATCACAGTCTAAAATGTTCACTTGTTTACATGCATCGAACCTGTGGAATGAGACACAGTACTATGTGCATTAGATATGTTAATAAAATGAATAAAAACCCTAAATCGACATTGCATGCTTGTTCCCGTTATTGTCATCGTTATTGATCTTGAATTGTAATTATTAATTATTCAATAAATTGACAGAGACCCTTGACATTATTGCCAATCCTTATTTTTGTCTTGACCTTGATCGAGTCCTTCATTTTTGATATACCATGCTTTTTATTGTTCTCTGTTTCCCACTACTTGCAGTCCGTGACTTTCTCTAAGGACATTATTTTTTCTATTTTTAGATCATGAGTTTACAGGTACCGAAGGAGTGATACCAGAAGGACTTGGTGAGCAAGAATTTTAGAGAATGGAGCCCAAGAATCGACTGCTTGAATTATCTTTATGCTATTTTCCCCTTTGAACAATGTTATTAATATTGTACTTTGTTTTTGGGCTTTTATAACCTGTAGTTTGTTTTATCCCAGATGTTGGATATTATGTTTTGAATTATTTCATTTACTATTGAAGTTGTTCTTCGTTTATGTGGTTATATTCTCTTGCGTGGTTGTGATTGTTATTCATATTGTTGAGTTAGACTGGTACAACTTATGGATTGTGTTTACATCATTTGTTGGGCCTTCGTTACGTACTTGTATTCCAGTATTTTTGGAAGCGGTGCGTGACAGGTTTTTAGTGGTATCAGAGTGAGGTTTTGGATAATGTGTTAGTCATGTTTGACTGATATGTTAGTCTGGTTTGGCTCTAGCCAGGTTATCTCAATGATATGCGCACTACGTTGATCACATGAACATGTAATAACCAACATAATCTGGATACTAATCTTTTTGATCCCTTCATATTCGGTTCCTTCATTTTTTTTGTCTTTTGTTACTTCTATTTATTGATTTCTTATTGGGTATAATTTCATCACTCTTGTACCCACATTTTTTTTGATTCTGGTGTTATTACTTTTTCTTTTGCACAATTATTCTTGCATATATCTTGCTTGCATCTCATTCACATTCTTTGATCATCTTTTAGGTGTTATCTTAGTTTTCTCTCTTCCCGCTCATGTTCTATTTGACTCCGGTGCTACCTACTCCTTCGTTTCCTTCCGCTTTGTTGATCAGCATTGTTTGGCAAGTGACGCCATGCCCATATCTTGGGATATCGCCACAGGTGGAGGTGTCATTGTCAGTTCTAAGGTGTGCAAGCAAAGCCTTTTGCTGATAGGTGGTGTGGATTTTGTGGCTGATCTGATTGTGATTCCTAATTCTGGCTTTGATGTTATTATGTGGATGGACTGGCTGGGTGTTTCTCATCCCGTGAATGATTGCCGAGAGAAGAAGGTGATTTTCAGGCTTCCTCGGCAACCAGAGTTTGAGTTTCTTGCGCGTGAGACACCGCTTGGGTATGTCAAGAGCTCGTTGGACCCTAAGGCTACTACTCTTGAGTTGTTGTGCACTGATGTGGATGTTGCACCCTTGGTTGTGCGAGACTTCCTTACTGTATTTCCAGAGGAATTGCCTGGTTTACTGCCAGACCGGGAAGTGGAGTTTAGCATTGATGTTCAGTCGGGTACGGTGCGTATCTCAAAGAGTCCGTACCGCATGGCACCAGTGGAATTGGTGGAATTAAAGGTGCAAGTCAAGAGTTATTGGATAAGGGTTTTATCAGGCCGAGTGTTTCGCCTTGGGGAGCTCCAGTTTTTTCGTCAAAAAGAAGGATGGCAGTCACCGACTCTGCATTGACTATCGGGAGTTGACCAATGTCACGATGAAGAATCGAAACCCGTTGCCGAGGATTGAAGATTTGTTTGACATACTGGAGGGTGCTTCTGTTTTCTCGAAGTTGGATCTTTGTTCCGGTTATCATCAAGTTAAGGTGAAGTCAAAGGATGTGCAAAAGACGACATTCCGGACAAGGTATGGGCATTACGAGTTCTTGGTAATGCTGTTTGGAGTTACCAATACACCAGCTGTGTTCATGAGTCTGATGAACCGGGTATTCTCGCCGTTTTTGGATCAGTTTTTCATGGTCTTCATTGACGACATCTTGGTGTATTCTCGGAACTGAGAAGATCATGCTGAACATTTGAAGGTTGTTCTACAGATTTTGAGGGAAAACCAGTAGTATGGGAACAGGTTGCTTTTCTGGGTCATATTATTTCCGGTGATGGTGTTTCTGTTGATCCATTGAAGATCTCTACAGTCAAGGATTGGCCGGTTCCGAAGTCAGCATCTGAGGTGCGAAGCTTTCTTGGATTGGCAGGGTATTATCGGAAGTTCATTCAGAATTTCTCTAAGATAGCTGGACCCCTGACCAATTTGACGAAGAAGGAGCAAAAGTTTGCTTGGGATGAGGCTTGTGATGAAGCTTTTATGGAGTTGAAGCGTCGGTTGACGTCAGTGCCTGTACTGACTATACCAGACAGTTCGGGCAGTTTTGTGATTCACTGTGTTGCTTTGGGTATAGGTCTGGGAGCAGTGCTGATGCAACGAGGCTGAGTTGTTGCCTATGCATCCAGGCAGTTGAGGCCTCATGAGAAGAACTATCCCACACATGATCTGGAGCTTGCAACCATAATTTTTGCCTTGAGGTTGTGAAGACATTATCTGCTTGGGGATATAGTGGAGATTTTCACAGATCACAAGAGCCTCAAGTATGTGTTAACACAGAAGGAGTTGAACATGAGGTAAAGAAGATGGTTGGAGTTGATTGCAGTTTAGGACATCAATTTGAAGTATCACCCGGGCAAAGTGAACATGGTACCTGATGATTTGAGTAGAAGACCTGCTACTATGTTCATTACTAAGCAAAAGGAAATAGTGGAGGATATGAGAAGCCTGGAGTTGGATGTGATTCTTCCTGGATCATCACAGCAGTTCATGATGTTGCAGTTGCAATCTTCTTTGGTAGAGCAGATCAAGGAAGCCCATGCGGGCGATCAGTAGTTGCAAAAGTTCCGAAGTGGAGTGGAAGCAGGTTTGAGAACTGATTTGATCATTCATTCAGACGGGTCACTTCGTTTTGGCTATAGGTTGTGTGTACATAGAGGCAAAGTCAGGCAGAAGCTACTTGAAGAATCTCATTGGTCTCCTTATTCTATTCATCTAGAAGGTATCAAGATGTACAGGGATCTGAAGCAACATTTTTGACGGCATGGTATGAAGAGAGCTGTGGCAAGGTTTGTGTCTTAGTGCTTGATTTGACAGCAAGTGAAGGCAGAGCATCAGAGGATCGCGGGACTATTGCAACCTCTTCCAATCCCAGAGTGGAAATAGGAGAACATCACTATGGATTTTGTGACAGCTTTGCCGAGAAGTCCCAAGGGTCATAATGCTATCTGGGTGATAGTGGACCGGTTGACGAAGTGTGCCCATTTCATTCCCTTCCGAGTGGGTCAGTCCACTAAGAATTTGGCTGAGAAGTACATTCAGGTGGTTGTCAGACTGCATGGAGTTCCTGTCAGCATCGTATCGGATAGAGATACGAGATTCAAGTTTCAGTTTTGGGAGAGTCTGCAAAAGAGCTTGGGTACTAAGTTGAGCCATAGTACTGCGTTCCATCCACAGACATATGGACAGTCGGAAAGGACGATTCAGACCCTGGAAGACATGTTGAGATCCTGAATTCTTCAGTTTGGAGGTTCGTGGGAATCATCTGCACTTATCCGAGTTCTTATACAACAATAGTTATCAGGCAAGTCTCAAGGAAGCACCATTTGAGGCTCTGTATGAGCGCAAGTGTAGATTGCCGATCTGTTGGGATGCAATCGGCGAGGAAACTTGTAATACCCAAAATTTTTAAATAATGCTTTTAAGATTAATAAATGAATTAAACTAATTTTTGGTGATTTAATAAACATTTTCCTGAAATTTACCTTTTTACACGTGCAAAACACGTGCTAATATTTTCTTGGGAAGTTCAAAGTCAAAGATTATTTTGGGAAAACTCATTATTTATTATTAGAAATTATTTGTGAATTTTCTATATTTTTTTATAATTATTGCTCTTATTTTCAAATATTACAAAAAAAGAGACTTTTGTGCAAAATTACCACTTGGAGTGAAAACTCCAGATTTTGGATTTTTGGGCTGAGCATGATGCCTAGTCAACTAAGAGGTAAAGAGTTTACTTTTTGTTTTAATAAATTTGGATTATTTTGCAAGTTTTGATAAAGAAGGGTCTTTTTGCAAAATTGCCACTTAGGGGGGCACAAGTGCAAATTCATTTTTTGGGCTTTCAAAACAGTGCCGGCTGGTTATAGGGTATTTGTTTTTTTTTAAAAATCTCAATTAAGTTGTTTTTATTTAATTTCCAAGTATAAGGATTTATATATGTAAAGATATATTTAAAAGAGATATTTTACAAATCTATTCAAAACCCTAGAATACTTGGATTTCCGGCCTATATAGGGTGGAGTGTAGCCGTCTCTTTGCTGAACAACACAAAGGGATTTCTTATTATTATTTTCTTGGAGTTTAAAAGCGAGGATGTTGGTTTTCTTGCGAAAGGAGGGATTTTTCTTATTTCTTTATTATCTTCGGTTGATTCTTCAATAAGGTGAGTGACTTGTGTTTATTGTCTAATTGTTCTAAGCATGTTGTATGTGAGGATTTATCTATTAGAAAACATGTTAGATGATGGTATGGAGATATAATGAGTTTTGATGAATAAATGAATTAAAAAGTGAATCTTTTCATGAAACTACGCTATTGATGACTAAAAACCTAATTTGATGACTTGTGATTGTTAAAGAACCTAATATAAATCATGGGTATGTTATTTTTATCATATATTTGCTGTTTGGCTTGCATAAGATGAGTTATGTACTGATCATTGCATAAAAGTGAACAAAACCGTATCTTTACTGTTATTTTTATCATATATTTGCTGTTTGGCTTGCATAAGATGAGTTATGTACTGATCATTGCATAAAAATGAACAAAACCCTATCTTTACTATTGATTGTGTAAACATACACTCTGTGTTGATATTCTGATGTGCAAACTTGATTATATGCATGTTGTAATTGCGTATTATTCATGGGTAAACTGATGTAACGATTGGGTATGTGTATAACAAGATATAGAAGGGTTTATTGAATCAAAAAGATTGAATTTTGAAGTGAAGAGGTGTGGTTTCTTTTCGGGTCTGTTTATATGCAGGCCAAAGTTCGGGTTTGTAACTTTTGTGAAGTTTTCAGTTGGATCTTAATTTGTTTCATACTGAGTTGAATTTAGACATTTTACTACCTGCATATATATTTGATTCTTAAGGTTTAACTGATACACAAATACCTATATATATACATTCACATCCTTGTATACTGATTTTTGAGATTTTGTGAATTTTGACGAAGTTTTGATTGGATTTTAGTTGTTTTGATACTGAGATGGTTTTGGACATTTTAATACTTCTTACTGATGAGATTTTGAGGCTTGGACTGAAGCAAAGTACACACATATACACAATCACAATTATATTGACTGTTTTGAAGATTTTTGTGAAAAATTCCTATTTTGAGTTCTTGATATGTTTTGATGTGTTTTAATAACTCCTATATGTTATACAAGTTATATTCAACTATCTCAGGAATTTAGTTTTTACAAATTTGCATTTTTATGAAGTAAGTCAATGTATCAGTAAAACATGCACAATTTTCAAATCTGCAGTCTGTAGGGATCGACAGTCGACTGTCCATTTTCCAACAGTCGACTGTCACCATCCTGACTGATGAGTTCCTTGAGTTTTTTTGGATTTTCGCAGGACAGTCGACTGTCCATTTTTCAATAGTCGACTGTCACTGTCCTGACTGATGGTTTTCTTGAGTTTTCGGATTTTTGCAGGACAGTCGCCTGTCCATTTTTCAACAGTCGACTATCATTGCTCTGACTGATGGATTTCTTGAGTTTTCTGATGTTTTCCTTAAATGATTGGTTCTTCGATATTGTGGGTTATCAATCTACTGTTTTAAAATGACATTTTGCTACAGATTACCGTATTTTACAGAAAGTTATATTTTGTTTCTAATAGAACTTAAATTATATTCCTATGACTTTATAAAGAGAGATACGTGTGATTTTTAAAAGGAATTGATGTTTCGTGATATTCTGACTTCTGCAATTTAATTAATTTAATATTTTTAATTAAAAATTCTGGAATTTCATGAGTACATCAAATGGATTTGAATTTTTATCGTTTTCTTATTATAAACATTTTGATAATGGATTTGTGAGTTTTATTGAAAAGTTTTGTAGGGATGGCAAACAGGTCGGGTCGACCCGCGAACCGCTCGCAACCTGCCTGTTTAACCTGGCCCGCGAAACCCCGGTTCGGGTTCGGGTCGACCTGGGTCACGAAAACACCGAAGCCAACGCATATAACCCAGCCCGGTAACCCGCGAAAAAGATGCCAACCCGCCCGCCAACCCATGGGTCGACCCGCGGGTTGCGACGGGTAGAACGTTCGACCCGTACTGGTCGACCGTTGACCCGCGGGTCCAACGGTCGCAAGACCGCTACTGTTCACCAGAGCTGTTGGCAACGGATCTTCTAGCCGTTTTTGGTGGTTTTTTGTGTTTTTTTGTGTTTTTTTAATATATTTTAACCCTATAAATACCCCCAAAACTCAAACAAAAAATTCACACCTTACTCTCTTACTCTCTCTACTATTATTACTCAATTCATTTCAATTTGTGAATAATTGAACAAACAAGGTAGCAAGACATATACACGATCAAATTCTGATCGTATCGAACTCAAAATTCAACAACGTCTTTAAGTCTTCAACTCTCCTCCAACTCCAAGTGATCAAGTCTTCAACTCTCCTCCAAGCTCTCCTCGAGTCTTCAATTCCGGATTTCTACTTCTACTTCTATTTTTATTTTCACGGGTTTTTTTATATACGAGTTTCCACGGTGAACGGTATCAAAATTTCATATCCCTCTTCTCCAATTTTTATTATTTTTGTAGTTATAATTTTTGGTATCTTGTTTGTGTGTTGGTTTTTTGATCTTTTCTGTCACAACCTCTTATTTTCTAGATTTTTTTTTGTAACTTATCTCCCCTACATTGTGTAGTTTTTTTTTTTTGACATACACCACTACATATAAACATGTTTAGATCACGCGGTAGCGGTTGTAGCCAAAGTGGACAAGATTCCACCGGCACTTCCCGTAGGCCACCAACTGTCCCACATAATGAGCCCGCCAAAGAGTACCATGATCCTCCTACCCAAAAATGGGGTACACACGATGAGTTTGTAGGAGACATACAATTAGAAGAAGAACCACAACAACAAGCAACCGAAACAACACAACACCCTAGTGGTAGGAAAACTAGAGGGGAAAGTAGTGATTGGCATAAATTTTACGATTATATCCCGGACGAAAATACACCGGGTGTAGGTTTGAAAGTTTGTAAAACATGTTCTAAGCAATACAAATGGAAGAGGGGTGAGAGCACGGGTACAATTAAGCAACACATCCTAAGTGTGCATAAAGAACTTCTTATTGACTTACCCAGCCAACAAAAAGTCCATCCTAGGACCGGTCTAGTTGATAGCCACCCTTATGATCCCGATCTTATTCGTCAGGAAATGGCCCGATTAGTAATTGTTACCGCTGATTCTGGTGTGGGGGTAAACAGATGAGATTTGTGAGTTCGAGGAAAAAACCTGAACAGCGGATCCAAGGCTGCTGATTCCTGCCGCTACCTGCAAGGAAGTGCGATACACCGGGGTTGATTCTGGCGACGCACCCTCCGACGTTCTTGTCATAACCAGTGATGATTAAGAAAGAGCTTAAGGTGGAAAAAGAGTGATTACCTGGTCACTGTGGTAGGGGGGAGGTATTTATAGTCGCCGTGGGAGTGATTAGGGACCTAATTTCCTGTGTAACTGTCAGGAGAAAAATCCTCCCAATCTGTTTAGGAAACTGACCCCTGATTCCCGGTGAGAGCAAATCAGGCCCGTTGATTCGGTCAAATCAGTGACCCTGATTTTCCTCTCGCTGATCTGGGTTTGTCTTGGGTCGGGACCCGTACCCAGTTGGAGTGGATCCGTTTGTGGGGTGTTGGATCTGTGAGAAGGAGACCCAGTACCCGTTTCGGACCCATTTGTATGTGAAATTACCGTTTTACCCCTGAGCTTCGAGATTCGTGCCCAATCTGGACGGTTCTGATTTAACCCCATTTTTAGCCATATCACGAGCCCCCACTCCTAAAGACTGAGTGTGATCAGCCTTTGAGGAGTAGTTTAAATGTTTCAGTAGCTAGTGGAGTTGTATCGGAGTCTGAATGGAGGATTTTGAATCTCGAAGTGGGTAGTAAGGTAATTTTTTGAAGCCATACGCTGTTCTGTAGCCGTATCGAGCATTTGACGGCTTTTATCTATTTTTTCGGACTATTTATTTAATTTTACGATGTGTTAACTAATCGTTCAGGGGCCTTAACAGTACATTCTAGGCAATAATTGATCGTTCATGGGCTCAAAAATATCCCCCCGAATATCTAATTATTTTCTAGAATTCTTAGTTAATTTCCCCAAATTTTTAGCAATTTTTCACAATTTTTAAATAAATAAAACGATTTGAATAAATAAAAATTGGTTTTTAAATACCGATTAATGATGTGGCGCAATCTGGACCCTTGATCAGTGCCGAGCGCGAATTTCTGGGTGATCAGACGATCCTTATTCCTCGGCAGGTAGTTTCTTCGTTAACGAGGGTCGGTTCCTCGGTACCTCGGCTCGGTGGGTCGGCTCCTCGGCTCGGAACCAACCGAGGTACGTGGCGTCATCTGGGCCGTTCATCTCAGCGCGGATTCCCAAAAAATGCTATCTTGTCGTTTAATGGATGTGGCAAGATCTGAGCCGTCCATCATGACGAGCGTGCTTTTTGACAAGATCCAACGGCTGATATGAGTCGGCGTGTTTTTTTGCCATATACGAGGGTCGGTACCTCGTCCCCTCGGCTCGGCCAGGTATCTTGTCAGATACGAGGGTCGGTTCCTCGTCCCCTCAGTTCGACAGGAGATCACCTCGGTTCGGAATTTGCCGAGGTACGTGGCGAAATCTGGGCCGTCCATCATGACGAGCGTGCTTTTTGACAAGATCCAACGACTGAGGATGGTCGGCGGGTTTTTCGCCAAATACGAGGGTCGGTTACTCGTCCCCTCGGCTCGACACATGCAGCTCGGAATCAGCCGAAGTACGTGGCATGATCCTGAGCGTCCATCTTAGTGCGGATCCCCAAAAAACACTATCTTGTCGTTTAGTGGACGTGGCGAGATCTGGACTGTCTATCATGACGAGCGCGCTTTTTGACAAGATCCAACGGTTGAGGTTGGTCGGCGAGTTTTTTCGCCATATACGAGGGTCGGCGAGTTTTTTTGCCATATAGTGGACGTGGAGATTTTGAAGGATGTCTTTGATGGGTCGTTATCTTCCGAGCCCAGTAGCTCGGCCGCTCGGCCAAGCTGTTCGGTAGCTCGGTTAGCAGGCCGGTGGCAGGCAGTTCGGAAGGTGCACGCGGTCGGATCTGGTGCGTCCATCATGGTGCGAATCACGAGGATGGGGTTCAGATCACGAGAAAACGTTATCTTGTCATTTTGTGGGCGTGGCACAATCTGAACCGTCCATCGAATTCTGACACGAATTTTGGAGAGATCCGACGGTAATTTCGCCCCGGAAGGATTTTTCTCCATATACGAGGGTCGGTTCCTCGTCCTCTCGGCTCGGAAGCTCAGTGCCATTGGCCGAGGCACTGAGTTGGAGATCTTGAAGGATGTCTTTGATGGGTCGTTATCTTTCGAGCCCAGTAGCTTGGCCGCTCGGCCAAGCTGTTCGGTAGCTCGGTTAAGCAGGCCGGTGGCAGGCAGTTCAGAAGGTGCACGCGGTCGGATCTGGTGCGTCCATCATGGTGCGAATCACGAGGACGAGGTTCAGATCACGAGAAAACGTTATCTTGTCGTTTTGTGGGCGTGGCGCAATCTGAACCGTCCATCGAATTCTGACACGAATTTTGGAGAGATCCGACGGTAATTTCGCCCCGGAAGGAATTTTCTCCATATACGAGGGTCGGTTCCTCGTCCTCTCGGCTTGGTGGCTCGGTTGCTCGGTGGCTCGGTGGCTCCGGTGCCGTTGGCCGAGGTGTGGAGACTTAGTAGCTTGGAGCTGTTTTGAAGACTCAGTGGCTCGGTTGCCCAGTCAAGCTGTTCGGTAGCTCGGTTAGGCACACCGGTGGCCGAGTCATGGACTTGGTGATTTGAGGATTCTCTGTTGTTGAAACTGAAATGTCGTAACGCTCTGCTTTGGCTTTTTGGCTTCTTAATGGGCTTTTTAGATTCCCAAGGCGGCCCAAACTCGCTTTTGGGGTTATAAAAGATCATTCCCTCACCCCCAAGCTCATTTCTCACTTTTCACTCTTAATATTTCACTTTTACTCTGTGCTCTCTGCTAGTGGCGATTCTCGCTCCAAGGTGGTTGCGCTAGCTGTCGCGTGGGCCAGGCGATTTCCGGCGAGCTCATTCCGACTGTGAACGTCACTTCAAAGGTCAGTCTACTAGCCTTAGCTTTTTTTTTAGAGATGTCAAGAGTGGACTCGGGGAGTGAGGCCTCGTCTTCGGGCAATGATGGCACCGAGGAGAGGAGGAAGGCGGAGATCCGGAGGAAGGGGAAACAGGTTGCCGAGCCATCTGCGGCCGAGGCGAGGAAGGAGAAGAAGAAGAGGAGGGTGGTCACCCAATCTCCTGTGGTCGAGGTGATCGTGGAGAACCCGAAGCAGGCCCCCGAAATGGGGCGATACCCTTCTGTACTGTCCGGGCATTCGGGGGTTAGGCAGTACGAAGGTGATCATTTGAAGAAGGCCATCTTCGGCCAGTTGGAAGTATACGAGGAGCCCAATCCGGCACTTCCTACCGAGGCAGACGAGATCGGGTCGGTGTTATCCGAGAGGGATCTCCTTCGGATAAGAAAGGGATTCGCCATCCCTCCGGAGTATAAGTTAATTGTCTACCGTGCTGGGATGCGAGCGAATTCCAAACTATCGTCGTCGAATATGTGCATGTTCGACTTCGACTCCCTAAATGCCGGACTGCGTTTTCCGTTGCATCCCTTCATTCTCCAGGTCCTCGGGTGGTTCTGCCTCGTACCGACCCAATTTATGCCGAACACATGGCGTCATGTGAACGCTTTCCTACTTCAGTGCCGCAACGCTGGAGTCGAGCCGGACCTAACGGTCTTCCAAGGCCTGTATTGAATAAACCGGATGCACAAGACAGAGCATCGGTACTACTTGGGGCCGAGGAAGGGTGTTAGGATCATAGAGAACTCGGACTCAATTAAAGGCTGGAAAGAGAAGTTCTTTATATTAAGGGGGGAACCAATATTGCAAATTCCGACCCGGTGGAAACCGGAGGTGCCCAAGTTTGCGAGAGCCGACCCCGTACTGTCGGCGGCCGAGGATGAGGTGGCGAGGAAGATCATGGCCCTCTCCTTGTTGAGTTGGAGGGAGTTGACGGAGGAGGTGCTGTTCGGGTCCGGCCTTAGCCCCATCGACCCGAGTATGCTCCTGACATCTCATTTATTTTTGCTTTTCTTTCAAGTCTTTAGCTCGTCTTACTGACTCAGTTTTTGTTTCGTTTGATGCAGAAGCGATGAAGATAGATTTCAATGCCATGATGGCCGATAGGTCCAAATTGGCCGGTGGCAGGAAGAGGAAGAGGCCGACTGTGGCTGCCCCGTCAGCTCCGCAGCCCAAGGTCGCTTCGACCACCACTCCGCCTCCTCTGACCACCGAGGTGCCTTCGACGGTGGTTGTTGCCGAGGAGCCCTCGGCGCCTGTGGCCTCAGCTCCGGTTGTTGGGGCCTTCGATGTTAACGCGGCATTGTCGCTCGAGGCTCCGCAGCTGACTGATGCGGCCGAGGAGATCCTGACCGAGCAGCACAAACAGCTGTTCGTGCCGAACTGGCGAGTGAAGAATCACGACGGATTCCTCGGGAACTCGCAGATGTCGGTGCAGGTCGTCAAGCACCTGGCGACCCCGAAGAATAGATTCGCGCTGAAGGCGGGGTCGGTCGGCGATGATACCTACGAAGTGGTTCGGTCGCTCGTATCGGTAAGTTTTTCATTGTGAATTTCTTTAAGTCTACTGCTCGGCCTGTATCTTGTGCTTATCGTTGTCTTCACAGGCTACCTGTCACTTCGGCCATCTCCTTGAGACGTTTGCCGAGCAGGAGAAGGAGCTGAAGGCCGCCAGCGACAAAGACAGCACAGAGAAGATCAAGGCGGTTCGGCAACTCGAGGCCGAGCAGAGGCGAGTCGAGGCCTTGGAAGTCCGGGTTGCCGATCTTGTGGCCGACCTGGAAAGAGCCAAGGGGCGACTTGATGCGGAGTCTGCCAAAGCCGCGAAGGCTGCCGAGGAGCTGGCCGCGTTGGCAAAGTCTCTGGCCGATCTGAAGGCAGAGAAAGAGGCCTTGGCCACGCAGATTAGGGCCGAGGCCGAGGTCGAGGCCGAGTGTGAGGCCGAGATGAAGAAGCACATGGCCAAGAACATGGAGATGTCCTATCAGAGGGCGCTCGACCATGTTCAGGACCGTGTCCCCGGCTTCGAGCGGGTCGGCTATAGGCTGTGGCCGGGGTCACCCTCAGTCGGCGAGGAGGAGGGAGCCGAAGGTGACGAGGGGGAAGGTGACGACGATAAGGAGGTGGAGGCCGACCCTTCGGTGGCAGACCCCCAGGTCGAGGGGAGAAACGAGGGGCCATCTGGCGACGCGCCTGTGGTCGAAGCGGCGACGCAGGTGGACCCCTGATCCCCTCGTTATTTTTGTAGTTTTTGTTCTTTTTCAAAAATAGTGTAATGCCTTTGCGGACTAGCCACCGCTTTGATGATGAATGAAAAAGATTGTTTTGATTTTGGACTTGTCTAAGTGTTTGGTTCGGTCATGTAGTTCTTCAATGTTGTCCTTCTTTTTATTTCAGATCGCCGAGCAAACTCGTATCACCGCGGCAGCTCGGCACCGTGCGGAGTTGTTTCAGCAGTCCCGGGAGGATCGCCTCGAGGGTGAGGTCCATCTAACGAGGAGAATACTCTATAACGTAGAGATGAGAAACAGCGAGTTGTTGGCCGAATTGCACCATCTGCGGATAGTCGAGGTCGAACTCTCTGCGAAGGAGGAAGAGTTGGCCCGGGCCTTAGCTGAGCGAGACGATTTTACAAGGAGGGTAGAGCAGCTGCAAAGGGTAACGGTCGACAAGAGTATCGATGTGACCCATTTGCGCCGTGTAATATCTGATAGCGTCGAGTATCCTGGTTCGGCGAAGCTTCCTCGGTTCAAGGTAATTGTGAGGGACGACACACTGAAGGGCAGGATCGTTGAACTGGAGGAAGAGGTTGCTCGGCTCAAACCTCAGCCGGTGAGAGCCAATGTCCGGAGTACTTTGTGTACTCGCGAAGAGATTGACCGAGGGATTACGTTCTATCAACTTGCGAGCCGAACCCCCATCATAGGTCGGACAGCAGCCGACGCCCAAAGTGGAGTAGCGGTATCTTCAAGTGGTGCTTCGGTTGGAGCGACTGTCAGGGTCAGCGGCGAGGGGGGCGTCTCGATTCGTCGACTTAGAGATGAGCTCGGAGGTCAAGAAGCGCCGACCCAAGGTATCCCTGAACCGGAGCGTCCCCCTTCTGAGGAGGCAATAAACGGGTCGTATTGTGTTTTTGGGTCTCCGAACTGTCTTTTGTTGTAATCTTTTTGTAAATTTATCCAAGTTATATTAATGAAATTGGAGTTGGCTTGCTTGTTGTAGTGCTGTAATTGCTTCAGCTAGAGTTGGCTTGAAATGAAGCGAGTGTTTGCTTCGTCGAGCACCTTGGTCACGAAACTCACGCTTTAGTACCGGTGCGGTTCGGTGCCGCGGCAGAGATGTGACTATTTCGAGGCTGGGGCCACGTGGCCTGATCTGGACGGTGGATCATGATCAGGGCGCGGATCACAAGAAGGGAGGCACGAGTTCCAAGAAAACACTATCTTGTCGTTTTGTGGACACGTGGCATGGCCACCTTCGTTCATCACACTCTAGCACGCGTTTTGAGATGATCTAACGGTGAAATTGGTTCGACGGAATTTTTCTCCATATACGAAGGTCGGTCCCTCGTCCGCTCGGCTCGAAGATTTGAGTCAGCGCAGTCGATCCGAATGATGTAATCCGAACCAGCGTTAGCGTTGCTCGACGGTTGTGGGAGCAGTTCCGAACGGCGATCTACTTCTAGCTCGCCTCAGGGCGAGTCGGGGAAGCAGAGTTGAGCTGAGTGTTGGACTCCGAACCATCGGTGTAGTTCAACGGTTGTGGGAACAGTTCCGAATGGCGATCTACTTCTGGCTCGCCTAAGGGCGAACTGGGGAAGTAAAGTCGAACCTAGTGTTGGACTCCGAACCATCGGTGTAGTTCAACGGTTGTGGGAGCAGTTCCGAACGGCAATCAACTTCTGGCTCGCCTAAGGGCGAACTGGGGAAGTAAAGTCGAGCCGAGTGTTGGACTCCGAACCATCAGTGTAGTTCAACGGTTGTGGGAGCAGTTCCGAACGGTGATCTACTTCTGGCTCGCCTAATGGCGAGCCGGGGAAGTAAAGTCGAGCCGAGTGTTGGACTCCGAACCATCGGTGTAGTTCAACGGTTGTGGGAGCAGTTCCGAACGGCGATCTACTTCTGGCTCGCCTAAGGGCGAGCCGGGGAAGTAAAGTCGAGCCGAACATTGGACTCCGAACCATTGGTGTAGTTCAATGGTTGTGGGAGCAGTTCCGAACGGCGATCTACTTCTGGCTCGCCTAAGGGCGAGCCGGGGAAGTAAAGTCGAGCTGGACATTGGACTCCGAACCATTGGTTGAAATTAAAAAACAAAAGATAAAGGCGGAGAGATGCAAGCAAATTTATAAGTATGAAAGAGCATTCTTCATTGATAATTGACGGCAAACCGTTTTTACATATAACAACTTAAGAAATGGATTATAAGTTAGAGGAGAGGAATGGTTCGACACCTCGTGATACTCAGAGAGGCGCTGGGGCGCTTTCTTGGTATTTTAGGAGGTGGTCGGCATTCCAGGTCCTCGGAATCTCTCTGCCCTCTAGATCTTCCAGACGATAAGCTCCGGGCCGAACAACCTTTGTGATCTGGTAGGGTCCTTCCCAGTTCGGGGCCAGTTTGTTCCTCTGATTAGGGAAGGAGATGGCTAGCTTTCTGAGAACCAAGTCCCCTTCCTTGAGATCGGTGGGTCGGACTCTCTTGTTGTACGCCAGTTCGACTCTCCTCCGGTAGTTCTGCTGGCATATTGATGCTCTTTCCCTCAGCTCGTCCACCAGGTCTAAGTTCGCCCGGAGGTCCCTGGCATTTTGTCCCTCATTGTAGGCTGCGAGACGAGGAGAAGGTATTCCGACTTCGAGTGGTATCACCGCCTCGGACCCATAGGTGAGGTTGAACGGGGACTCCCCCATGGGGGTCCGCTTGTTGGTGCGGTAGTTCCACAGCACATTGGGGAGCTGGTCGACCCATAAGCCTCTGGAACACTTGTCCAGTCTCTTCTTGATACCAGAGAGGATCTGCCGGTTAGAGTTCTCCGCCTGTCCGTTCGACTGAGGGTGGGAGACGGAGGAGAAGCGCTGTTGGATGGCAAGGTCTTCACACAGAGCTCGGAATGCGGCACCGGTGAACTGAGTCCTGTTGTCCGTTACGAGGACACGGGGGACTCCGAATCTGCAGATGATGCTCTTCCAGAAGAATTGAAGCACTTTGTTCTCGGTGATAGTGGCGAGGGGCTCGGCCTTAATCCACTTCGAGAAGTAGTCGATGGCTACGACCAAGAACTTGAACTGGCCCGGAGCTGGAGGGAAAGGCCCTAGTAAGTCCATCCCCCACATTGTGAAGGGGATAGGACTTGATAGGGAGGCGAGGTTGGCTTGGGGGAGGCGACGAATGTTGGAGTGTCTCTGGCAAGAGCCACATTGCCGAATGTGTCGCTCGGCGTCTTGGAGGAAAGTCGGCCAGAAGTATCCGTAATTCAGAGCTTTCCGAGCCAAAGACCTAGACCCTGAATGTGCTCTGCCGATGCCTTCGTGGAGCTCCAGTAAGGTGTAGTCGGCCTATTCTGGGGAGAGGCACCTCAGGTATGGTCGGCCGTCAATCTGCGAGAAGAAGCGCTTGTATAAGATCCACTCGATCAAGACATACCGCTCGGCCCTGGTTCTGACTCGGTGTGCTTCTTTGGGGTCCTCGGGGAGGAGTCCGTCCCTTAAGAACTCCACTAACGGCTTCATCCAATTATCTTGCAGTAGGACTGGCAATGACTCCACTGAGTCGGGGGCCTCGTCTTCTATGCTCGGCCTTGAGAGGACCTCGATCAAAACGGTCTGCTCGAGACCCTGGAGGGAGGATGAGGCCAACTTGGAGAGGGCGTCGGCCTGTGAATTCTCCTCTCGAGGGACTCGTTGGATGAGCGCCTCTTCAAACCGGCTCATGAGGGTTCGGACCTTGGCGAGGTACTTCGCCATTCGTTCGTCTCGCGCCTCGTACTCGCCCAAGACTTGGTTCACAACAAGCTGAGAGTCACTATGGACTCGGAGGCACTGCGCCCCGGCACTTCGGGCAGGTCTGAGGCCCGCGATTAGTGCTTCATACTCCGCCTCATTGTTTGAGGCCTTGAAATTCATGCGGAGGGCGTATTGGAGGACGAAGTCATCAGGGCCGTTCAGGATGATACCGGCGCCACTACCCTCGTTGCATGAGGATCCGTCCACGAAAACCGTCCAAACGGGGGGTCCGTTCGGGACATGGCTGACCTCGGGAATGGTGGATTCGACGATGAAGTCGGCGAGGGCCTGGGCCTTGATCGCAGTCCGAGGCTGGTAGGAGATGTCGTGCTGGCTCAGCTCTATGGACCACTTCATGAGCCGTCCCGAGGTTTCGGGCTTGTGGAGGATTTACTTCAGCGGTTGGTCGGTGAGGACCACAACCGAGTGGGACTGAAAGTATGGACGGAGCTTCCTCGCCGCCATGATCAGGGCGTAGGCCATCTTTTCTATCTTCGGATAGCGGAGCTCGGCATCCCGAAGCACCTTGCTCACATAGTAGATGGGCCTCTGAGCCCGGTCTTCCTCCCTTACCAAAACCGCACTTAGGGTCTGCTCGGAAGCAGCTAAGTAGATGAAGAGGGTTTCCCCCGGAACGGGCTTGCTGAGCAGGGGAGGGTTCACCAAGTAGGCCTTCAGTTGGTCGAATGACTCCTGTTGCGGTTGGCCCCATTCGAAACCCTTAGCCCCCCTGAGGGCCTTGAAGAAGGGGAGGCACTTTTCCCCAGACTTTGAAAGGAACCGGCCAATAGCTGCGAGGCGACCCGTAAGCTTCTGCACCTCCTTGACGTTCCGGGGCGGGGCCATGTCCAGTATGGCCTTGATTTTCTCGGGATTTGCTTCGATTCCTCGCTGGCTCACCATGAAGCCGAGGAACTTTCCCGACGAGACCCCGAACGCACACTTGTTCGGATTAAGTCTCATGTTGTGCCGTCTCAATACGCCGAATGCCTCCTGGAGGTCGGCCACATGGTCGGTACCTCGGATGCTCTTGACGAGCATGTCGTCGATGTATACTTCCATGTTGTGGCCTATTTGGCTTTGGAAGACTTTGTTGACGAGGCGCTGGTAGGTGGCTCCAGCATTCTTCAATCCGAACGGCATGACTCTATAGCAGTAGAGGCCCTGGTCGGTAATGAAGGAAGTCTTCGGAATGTCCGGGGGGAACATTCGGATCTGATTATAGCCGGAGAAGGCGTCCATGAAGCTAAGGAGCTCATGGCTCGAGGTGGCATCGATAAGGGTGTCGATATTTGGGAGAGGTAATGGATCCTTCGGACACGCCTTATTCAGGTCGGTAAAGTCGATGCATATTCTCCAAGACCCATTGGACTTCTTAACCACGACCACATTGGAGAGCCACTCGGGATAGTTCACCTCCTGTATGAACCGAGCTCTTAAGAGCTTGTCCACCTCCTCCTTGATGGCCTGCTGTCGCTCGGGGGCGAACTTACGCCTCTTCTGCTGAACCGGTCTGCACCCCGGTTCGACACTGAGGCGATGCACTAGAAGGTCCTCGGAAATCCCGGGCATATCCGCGGCGGACCAAGCAAATAGGTCGCGGTTCTCCCGGATGCACTGCACCAAGTCGGAGCATAGGGCAGTTGGCAAGGACTTGCTGATGAGGAACTTTTGGCTCGGGTCCTCGTCCGAGAAGAGTACTTCTTCCAATTCGTCCGCCGGCTCGGACGTGGTTCGGACATTCAGCTCGGGAATCTCTAGTGTCTCGAGGGAGAGCACTGGACCCCCAGTGGAAGTCATATAGCACTTCCGAGCTGTCTCTTGGCTGCCCCTGACTTCTCCCACTCCCGCCCGGGTGGGGAACTTCATCTTGAGGTGATACGCCGAAGGAACGGCCTCTAGGGCAGCTAGGCCAGGTCGGCCTAAGATGACATTATATACGGCCGGGACGTCGACGACCATAAAGTCCATCGGCTCGGTCCGGGTAGTAGGGGTCTTCCCAGCAGTTACGTCCAGGGTAATAACCCCTTCGACAGTTACTGGTACCCCCGTGAACCCGTGGAGCGTGTAGCCGGCCGGTTTGAGGCAATCCCGGGACAGCTGTAGCCCTCGGAAGGCCGAGGGGAAGAGGATTTTCACCGAGCTCCCGTTGTCCACCATGACCCTCTGCACTTTGAAGTTCGCCATGCGAAGGTCGATGACAAGCGCGTCGCAGTGGGGAGTTCGGACCCCCTCGAGGTCTTCATCAGAGAAGGTCACTGGGACGCCGAGGCCTTTGGGGGGTGGGGCGCTATGAACCGAGTTGACCTCTCGGACGAAGGCCTTCTGAGAGGAGTTGGAGGAGCCCCCATGGGGCCTCCGTGGATGAGGTGGAGAACCCGCTCTTCCTCAAACTCGGGGGTCTCATCGCGCCGCTCGGAGCGCTTGTTAGCCCCCCGGGGCGGAGGAGTGGCGCGATCCCCCTGATTGCCTGCCTTCACAAATTTGGCCAACTGCCCCCTCTGGATGAGGGCCTCTATCTCATTTTTCAACGCCCGGCAGTCGTTTGTGTCGTGGCCGTGGTCCCGGTGGTAACAGCACCATTTCTCCTTGTTCCTCCTCTTAGCCGGGGTGTTCATGTTAGGGTTATATACTGAAAGCATCACTTTTGTATTAACTTTATTTCCTTATTTTTTTTGAATGAGAATCATATGGGCATATGTTTGCATATTGTGTTTATTATAATATTAATGCAAGTATTTGATATTCTATAAGGTTGATAATATGGTGTGAGGTGACACACAGAAGATCATATTATCAGTTCCCTATGGAATATATAAATAGTTCACAACCTAGACGGACTTGGACAATCCATTGGAAAGGTTGTAGTGTAATCTGGTATTAGTCTATCTTGACTATAGGTTTATACTAGTACACTTTGTGTGTATTGAACAGGACCACTTGAGGTTGTTCTCTTTGTATTGACTACAAAAGAGAACAAACACCTCTGTTATTATGGATGCTTATGCTCTTAATCCAGATATAATAACAGACATGTATATGCAGTGTGCATTACTTTGACTCATAAAAGAGTGAGATTCATTATGGATCAACAACCTCTATGAATTGGGTAATAGCATTGTATGTATGATGGGCTGTTGATTGTAAAAGGAATCCATGTCCCGATACGTCGGGTTGATGATGTCCCCTTAAGGATCTCATAAGGATTGTCATGTAAACCCTGCAGGTGGATTACATCCGACATGACAAATAAAGTTGAGTGGTACTACTTAAGGATAAAAGATGTTGATCAATATAGTTGTCAGTAACTTAATTTGATCGACGGACATTCGATATCTTAACATGGGAAGCTGAACGAGCATATAATAAAAGGAGCCCATAAATATAATTTGGGATTAGGAAGGTAGTGCAACAATAGCTCTTTAGTGGACCGAGCTATTGTTAATGGGCCTGAGTTGTGTGTTCGGGCTGAACACGGGATACCCAGATTCGTTAGGAGACCTAACCCTAATTTCTCCTCATGGTCCCTGCCGTAGCCTTATATATATATCCTCTATTCTCTGGCCGTCATATCATTTTTTTATCAGAGATAAGAAGTTTTCTCTAAATTCGTAATTCACGTAAGGAGAGAAAGAGAGGTCAGCCAAGGAGAAGAAAGGTTGGTAGACCGTCGCCCACACGACGTCCAACCCGAGGAAGGAATACGTGCAGAAGATCTTGGGGTCGCTGACGGCTCGAGGTTGCTAGAAACTATCGTCTTCTTCTCATCGCAGGTATAATTCGTGAACCCTAGATTCCGCTATAAAGGGTTAGATCACGTATTAAATCTTTTAAGCTTTTATGATCGATACGCACACCAATCCGTGGTCCTGGGAATCATCGCAGTTCCATCAGTTCATCCTCGGAGCGGGAGGTATAACTCCTTCCTTCTCCACTTCCATCAGGATGGTGGAGACATTGGTGGTGAGGGGAGTGAACTTCTCGAACCTGGGGGGAGGACGACGCTGACCGCTGTTGTCCTTCTGCAGCTTCTTGGATCCTTCCTCCTCTGCCGTCTTCCTCTTCGAGCCGGAGGCAGGTCCTCCGAAACTCGGGAGGCACTCGGCCTTTTCCGCCCGAATGTACTTCTCGCATCTTAGGAGAAGATCGACAAAGTTGTGCGGGGGCTTTTTGGCGAGGGACGATCGGAGGTTGGAGTTGAGGACGTTCGACTGGAACGCAACGGTCGCCACTGACTGGTCGAGGGTGGCAATAGACCTGACCTCCGCAGTAAATCTCCTCACATAGTCCCTCAGCTTTTCTCCCCTCTCCTGTCGGAGGTGGAGTAGGGAGAGGCTCGTCTTCTCTGTTCGCCTGCTACTCACGAAGTGAGTTATGAAGAGTGTTTCGAACTGCTCGAATGAGAAGATGGAAGAGGGAGTGAGCCGGGAGTACCATTCCCGAGCCGACCCCTTGAGAGTGGCGGGGAAGGTCTTGCAGAGCATGGCATCGGAAGCTTGGTGGATCAGCATTAAGGTCTTGAAGCTTTCGACATGATCAATGGGGTCGGACTCCCCTGAGTACGTTTCAAACTGCAGATGTTTGAAACCCCTCGGTATGGGAGCCTCCATGATTGTCCGAGAGAAGGGGGGTCTGCTGGGGCGGACGGTCCCTGCTCTCGACTCCTCCTCTTTGTCCATGCGGCCGATGCGCCTCTCCACCTCGTGGAGACGACGGAAGAGGGCATCGTCCCTCCGCTGGTGATCAAACGATCCCCTGGACTCTTCTTCATAGGAAGGGGAGCGGGGACTGCGGCGTCTATAGTCCTGGGATCGGCGAGGACTATGATGGTGTTGCTGGCGACTGGGAGCCGGGAGAGGACTTCTGGATCGGTGGCGAGGACTTGGAACCCGTGGGGGTGTTGGAATCCTCTGGGCATTATGGTTGTTAGGGCGAAGGTTGAGGGCTTGCAACACAGTCTCTTGGAATTGTAGGAACTCGGCACGAGTGATAGGTGCCTCATCGTTCCTCGGATGACGCCGATCAGTAGGGGAACGAGGCCTTTTCCTGTGACGCTCAGGAGAGACGCCCCGTCCTCCTCGGTCCGGAGACCTCCTGCCATCTCGGCGATGAGGATATCGCTCACCTTGATGTTGGCGGGAGGCTCCCTCTTGGGCCCGCTTCTCATCTAGGCGGTTGCGAAGGTCCTCATCCTTTTGGCGGTTCAGAACGGTGTTGCGGAGGTCAGGGTGATGGGAAGCCATTGAATCCGAGGAGGCGTTGTGAACCGAGACATGGTCTGGGTGGAGAGGTTGCTTCTGCCTCCTCCTGTTTGGCCAGCAGGGCCATTAGGGTGTTGTTGATTTAGAAGAGGATCTTGGACTGGGGGAGGAAGTTGCTCGGGCTGTGGAGGAGGATGCACGGGGACTTCCTCTTGCTGATCGGTGGGGTTGGGCCCACAGTTGGACTTCCTTGATCTGACCTTCCTGGGAGGCATGGTTGGAGAAGATCTAGTCGACGAGGAAGAGGTGGACGCTATTCGTGTGGTCTTTCCACAGACGGCGCCAATCTGTTACCGCTGATTCTGGTGTGGGGGTAAACAGATGAGATTTGTGAGTTCGAGGAAAAAACCTAAACAGCGGATCCAAGCCTGCTGATTCCTACCGCTACCTGCAAGGAAGTGCGATACACCGGGTTGATTCCGGCGACGCACCCTCCGACGCTCTTGTCAGTAACCAGTGATGATTAAGAAAGAGCTTAAGGTGGAAAAAGAGTGATTACCTGGTCACTGTGGTAGGGGGGAGGTATTTATAGTCGCCGTGGGAGTGATTAGGGACCAGATTTCCTGTGTAACTGTCAGGAAAAAAATCCTCCCAATCTGTTTAGGAAACTGACCCCTGATTCCCGGTGAGAGCAAATCAGGCCCGTTGATTCGGTCAAATCAGTGATCCTGATTTTCCTCTCGCTGATCTGGGTTTGTCTTGGGTCGGGACCCGTACCCAGTTGGAGTGGATCCGTTTGTGGGGTGTTGGATCTGTGAGAAGGAGACCCAGTACCCGTTTCGGACCCATTTGTATGTGAAATTACCGTTTTACCCCTGAGCTTCGAGATTCGTGCCCAATCTGGACGGTTCCGATTTAACCCCATTTTTAGCCATATCAATAATAAAGGAAGAGTTACCATTTTCCTATCCCGAGAGTAGGGACTTGGAAAATTTTAATCAAACCGCCTTAAACCATCATTTTAGAAGAATCCCTAGAAATACTTGCAAATCAGATTGTTTTAAAATGTACAATGAAATGAATGACGCTTTGATTGTAATTTTATAGAGTTTAACTTGTAGAGTTAGTTTGACTTCGGATTGTTGGATGGGTTGCAACATTATTCCAATGATGGGAATAACCTGTCATTGGATCGACAATGATTGGATTCTTCAAAAAAGAATCATATCACTTGCCGCGTTGCCCTATCCCCATAGTGGCGTTGAAATAGCAAACCATATTTTAGAAATTTGCGATGTTTTTCATATTCGCGATATAATTGTGTGTATTAGTTTTGATAATGCATCTAACAATAATACATCAATTAGTATTTTAAAAACCGCATTAAACCCTCCATCTGACAATATTTTTCATATTAGATGTGCATGTCATATTTTAAATTTATGTATTAAAGATGCATTAAAAATAGCCGATCCATATATACTTAAAATTAGAAATTGTGTACATTTTATTGCATTAAGTGGCACCGTATTTCAAGAATGGAAAAATTGGTGTAGGATTTCAAATGTACCTCTTAGAAAATTTCCACTGGATGTTAAACACCGATGAAACTCTACTTTTGATTTACTACATGTTGTTACCGAATATAAAACATGCATAAATTATTTTTGTATCGCAAAAAATATGCCAAATTTTGAAATGACTTCCCATGATTGGTATTTTGCCGAATCTTTGTTGAAACTTTTAGAACCTTTTAAAACCGCAACTTTCAAATTTTCAAAATCATATGAATCTACTTCTAGTAGCATTTTTATTTCAATAGTTACTATGATGCAAACTTTTAACGAAATGTTAAATGATGCTTTTGTTGGTGGTATTATCAAACCTGCATACACAAAATCTTTGAAGTATTTTAATCCTCCTCTTATGTTGTATTGTGTTGCTACCGTTATGGATCCTCGTATCAAATTAGAAGGTACGAAGAGTTTGATTGAATTTTTTAAAAATTTACTTAGGGATGAAGAAACTGAAATTGATTGCGCTTCTTTTTTAGTTAAATTTGAATCTACATTAAATAACTCGTATGATTATTATGATAGATCTTTTGCTTCTATTAGTACAACTTCTGTAGCTAGTTCTTCTTCTGCTACTTATAAAGGTAAGGGTAAGAGTAAATTTGATGATAGAACATTTAATTTACTTGCACAAATTCAATCCAAAAAACCTAGGACTAATCAACCAAATGAATTAAATTGGTATAACCAACAAGATTCTGAGTCTTTTAGTTCTTCACTAGATATTTTACAATGGTGGAAAGACCATGAATACACTTATAGTATTCTTAAATATTTGGCTAAAGATCTATTAACTCCTCCTGTCACTACAGTTGCTTCTAAAAGTGTATTTTCTACAAGTGGCAGGGTTCTAACTGATTACAGGAATTGCTTGAAGCCCCAATCGTTAGAGATGCCCATTTGCACAGAAGACTGCCTGAAGGCTGAAGATAGGACACAAGGAAAAGCATTATCTACATTCACAAGTGGGAGCAACTCGCCGGAACAACAACAACAACAACAACAACAACAATAGCAACCAAAATGAAGAATTCAAGACCTACAACAAGTCAACAACAACAAATTGAAGGCCATCAAATTGAAGACAATTGTAAATTGATAAAAAATTGTATTCAATCTTTGCTTGTTATTTAAAATTAGGAAAATTGAAGTAAATTGAAATTTTATATAAGAAATTTTTTATTGTATAAAATAAATTTGTAGAAAATCTTTATTTCTTACTACAAATTGTGAAACTTGTATAACTTGAAATCATATGAATAATATATCATTTTTTTGGCAATTTAACTCTTTCAATCTTATTATTATTACAATTTTTTATGTTATTATTATTACGACTTTCAATTTTATTATTATTATTAAAATTACTTTTTTTTAAGTAAAAAAAAATAGTTAACTCTCTAATTGGGTCAACCCACGACCCGACCTGACCCGGGTTGGACCCGAAAGGGTTCACGGGTTGGGCGCGTCGCGATTTCAACTCTTTGACTTGGCCCGGCCCAGCCCATTTAACCCTCCGACCCGACCCGAACCCGCCCAAGTTAGCTTTCAACCCGGGCGGGTCCGACCCGACCTGGCCCTGTAGACCCGAATGCCAACCCTAGTGTGATGGTTGAGTTTTGAGTCTTTAGAGATTGTGTGGGACCCTAGGCACTGACAGTTGAGGTTTTGTGATTTGGCCAGTTGTAGCCTTGTTGTTGATCAGTTGAGTTAAGTCCGGTGGGGTACACCAACTCTAAGAGATTCGTAATTAATTAAGTTAACAAAATAAGGACAAGAACTAGATGGTGATATGATGAAATGAGAACATGAATTATGAACCTCAGTATGGCTTGAAGTGTGAGATAATCCCCGGAATTATCGAGGTGTGTGAAATAGTCTCCAGAATTACCTGCAGTGTAGGATTGATCTCCAAAATTATCGGGGTCGAGGTGACATTCATGCGGTATTCGTGTGATGAAGCGCCATAGCTTGCGGTGTGGGGTATTCTTGAATATTCCCACGTGTGAGTGAAATAGTCTCCAAATTATCTGTGGATAGAGATTGACCTCTAGAATTATCGGGGCATGGGCTAATACTTATAGTTTATCTATATCTCATATTAGTCATCGTAGTAGGATTAGTTGCATAACGGGGGATTAAACCCTATAAAGTGGAGAACGATAAGGGCTTGCACTGGACCTATGTAGAGTGGAATGCATAGAATCCGACAAGTATGTATTAGAGAGTCAGCATATAGCGTTGGTATTTTCTTGACTTGGTTTTAGGCATGTTGTTTTTCTATTTTCTACACTTGACACTTAGTCTAATTTCACTTGATATTTTCATATTTTAATTATTGTTATTTCTTATTTCATTTATTCTTGCTGTTGATACATGTTGTTTATGACTCTATGCTTTATGTTTTATTTATGTTGTATATATTTTTATGTCACTCACACCGTTATGACTGACCCATGTAGTTTTGGGAATTAGAATTATCTCTAGCCTCATGTTTTATAGGTAGGTGCTTATAGCTTGGGATTTGGATGCTTGTGCTAAATTGATGTTATGGCTTATGTAAATTGTAAAGAATGAGTTGTAAAAGAAAGAACTTGTAATTTAAGGTGTTTGTTTTTTGTTGTGCTTTGTAATGAATTAATGTAATAAAAGTTAAAAAATTTCTCTGTGTTTTGGCTATGTTTACTATTACCATTGAGGTTGATGCTGGAAATTGTGCCACGTATTTCTGAGATATCATATTGAAAATTCAGGGTGCTACAAAACTTTTAGGGCCTGAGTTGATCACGAAGACAGTTGATGCCATGGCTCAATCAGGAAGCATTTGCAGGCTGTCCAGGTAGGGGTTAAAATGAACAGGACGGTTCGCCGTCCGTCCGAGTCTGGCTCAAAAAATGGTCCGACCGTGGACCGTACGAACTGTTATACGAACCGATCCCGAACAAATTATTCGGTCTGATTCTTTTCCGAGCTCGAGCCAGACATAAGTCCGTCCGAATATTATTGCGGTCCGATGCTTTGCCGAACGAAGTCCGGACTATAAAAATTTTGTCCGACCTAGACCGAGCCGGACATAAGCCCGTCCGAGTAGAAGTTCGGTCCGAGCTTTGATCATATGGCTGTCTGATCCCGTCCAGTCCGATTTACAGCTGTATGCCCAGGATAGGCAGAGGAAGTGGGCAGATAATCATCGAAGGCCTTTGAAGTTCGAAGCAGGGGACCATGTGTTCATCAAAGTGTCACCATGGAAAGGCGTTATCCTCTTTGGTGGTGGGGCAAGATGAGTCCCCAGTTTATTGGGCCGTTCGATATTACGGAGCGTGTGGGCAAGGTGGCCTACAGGCTTGCTCTACCCCCGGCACTGTCTAGAGTCCATGATGTATTCCATGTATCCCAGCTCAGGAAGTACATTAGGGTAGACAGACATGTGATCGATTACTCGGAGTTGTCCGTGAGGCCGGACTTGTCCTGCGAGATTCAACTAGTCTCTTTCTTTGACCGACGAGAGAAGGTATTGAAGAATAGAGTCATCAAACTGGTTCAAGTATCTTGAAATCCTCATTCGCTAGGTGAGTCGACTTGGGAGTTAGAGGAGGAGATCCGGGAGAAGTTCCCTCATATGTTTGAGTAGTTTCTTTTGTTTTCTTTTCTTTTTCGGGGGTTTCCCTATGTGCCACTTGTATGAATTTCGATAACGAAATTCTTCTTGTAAGGTGGGTAGGATTTGTAACCCCTGTTTTCTATTTTTGTATTTCTTGGTATTATTATTTATTGTATTCTTTATTATCTCTTTTGAACCTCTGTAATTTGATTATCTAATAATAGAATTTATTCTTTGCTTCCAACTCAATTTTTGTCTCCTAATCAATTCATTTTTTTTCTGCTAAATTTTTTTTTGTTCATCCTGTTCAAAGTTTTGCTTGTTGATATCCCAAATTAATCTAATTATAATACTATTGTATTCATTTATTATTTCCCCTATTGGATTCTAAACCCAAAACCCTATATCCTATTTCCTATTGAAACCCTAAACCCGCTAACCCCCTAACCCTAACCCTAACCATAACCCTATAAAGCTATTGTGCAACCCCCCTTCTTCATCATCCCACCGCTTTCCTCTCACCTCTCCCGAATCCATCCCCCTCTCTCACTCTCTCTCTTTCTCTCTCCACATCGACCTCCGTCATCCTCCTCAATAGACCTCCTCGACACCATCCTCCAACACCATCACCGCCACCCATCCTCTTCGTCCTCCTCAGCCTCCTCATCTCCCTCGACCCTGTCCTCGTCAACCTCGTCATCCATCGACAGTCCCGCTGTCTCCCTAACTGAACACCATCCCCGTCAACCCCCGACCATCTCTCCCACTGCCACCAAAGTCGACCACCACCACAGTCATCCCCTACCTCTGCATCTCCTTCTCCTATGTTTTTCTTCCGAAACAGAGTGCCTCATTGAACCCATCCCGCTCACCCCTTGTCCTCTTCTTCCACCACTATTGTTGTCCTTGCCGTCAACACCCCGCCTTGCACCCCATCGTCGTCCAGCCCATCGCCGAGCGTCGCTACAACCGCCGTCAAAGTCGAAGCCACTATTGTGCGCTGTTCCTGCTGTCTGCTATTTTGTGGGGAGGGGGGATCGCTGTTTGCTGTTGCGATCTACTGCTGTTGATGTGTTGGAGTCTTGTTGTTTGCTGTGTTGGCAAATTTCTCTGTTTATTGTTTTCCCCATTGCTGTTTTGCTGCTTTGCACGTAGTGTGCACATGTTTTTACGAGTACGTGCATTGTACGTGTCGCCGTCGGGATCTTAATCCCGTTATTCTATTATACTCGGATTAACCATTTAAAAGGAAAGTATCTTCTTGAACCCCTCTGTTGTTTGTGTTCAAGATGTTTATTGATTCCCGCAAGTAGTTCTAAATTCCAATTCACATATGTATTTGTTTTGTTCAAGAGTTTTTCATGGATTCATCGGCAAAACCAAGCGATAAATCTATTTTCGTGCCATTCTTTGACTCGATCCCTTAGTCCTTATTGCACATTGCATATGCACGTTATACATGAAAACAATTAAATCCATACTATAGAATTGATTGATGATTGAGATGTTTCCGATTAAATATGATTTTAATAAATAAATTGCCAAGATTGTAAAAATGTCTCATTAATGTAGAAAACTCATGCTAATAACTAAATAGAAATTTTGCTAATTAATTACCATGATATTGCATACTTGTGTGTTGAAATTATTACCAATTCATGTTAAATTATTTTCTGGTATGTTGTCTACCTCTTTTTGCATTGAACTTTCGAACCTGTTATTCTAGTAATTTGAATGAACTTTGTAAACATGAATTGTAGATCCATGAGTCTATTTTCCAGAACAATTGACGGAATTGAATTCCAATATATAATCTATGAGATATCTGACTTTTAGTACTACTAGGTCTGTATTTCCAGATTCGCAATTATATGTGTATTACCCTGGTTTATTAATAAAAAGAACATGTTAACAGTAAAATTAAAATTTGAAATTAATTTGGCGAGAATATACATGTTTAGGAATCCCTTGAATTTTTGTGGAATTATTTGATGAGTATTCAGACCCGATATGTACATGAAAAGATGACTCTAAGTTTCTGCCTAAACATAAAATCTGTAAAGAATAAATATTTGAACATAGTTTCTGTGATTTTTATATATCTTATGTATATGTTTTGGAACCGAAAGAGAGTTTAGTTTCTAGAGCTTCTGAAGGATCCAGATTTGCTTTCCTGTAGCAGCGGGAATATCTATTTTTGTACAGTAACATCATTCTGTCCAGATTTTATGAATTGTATTGATTTAATATAAATATTTCTTGTCTTGTCTGTAATGAGTAGAACTAGTCACACCTTGCATTACACAATCTTGATACCTTCTTGCATGCTCACTTAGGATGAAACAAAATAGGGCAAAAACCAAAGTACCCCCGAACGTTTGTAAGTACAGTATGACCATATAACGTTTGAAAAAGTACACTAAATCCATTTCTTCGTTAACTTAACCCCATCCGTTAAGTTATAGTTATTAAATTACTTTTTTACCCTTACCTTTTCATAATCAAATCTTTTCTTCTTTCATGTTTGCATAACTTCTTAAATTAGTTAGATAATTCATTGTCAGGTTCATCGCTACCAATTCTATCCAGTATGGTTGGCCGAATTGAAGCCTTTATTCAGGAAATTTATAAAGCTGGCTTAACTGATTTACTTTATGCGATTTTAACCTGGATGAATTGACCGCTGAGCTCACTCTGGCCTCGCATGGCTGGCCAAAGTGGGTGCGAGCTGTTGCTGCCATAGTTTATGACGAGAGCAATGGGAGGGGGCCCCAACAGAGAGAACAGAGTGGTGGGTTTGGCTAGGTAACATAATGGAAATGTATCGAACTGCAAATCCTGGAATGACGGTTGATTCTACACAATTATTTAAGAAGGTAGGATCAGCCACTATGTGCCAATATGTGCACCCATGATCTTCTTACTAGAATATTCCAGATTTTAATTGATGAATATTTGGTTGGATTTTTAATTTTGCTCTTTAGCTTTAAAGCAACTTAGAGTCAAATGTACTTGCATATAGCAAAAGTTTCCTACCCCTTGCCCCCTTTTCGAACTCTTTACTTCCCCTTCTTTCTGGACTCTTTTGGGTTTGAAGAAATTTTGAAAGCATTTTCTTGGTCGCAAGACTGCATAACCACGGTTGCTTTGGTGTGTGCCAATTGGCTCTTAACGAACTTTTTGGCAAACCCAGTTGTCTGTAGTTTTCTAGTCTTTGCACCGATTCGGAGAGATGATACTGATATTATTTTTATTCGATGGTTCCATTTTCAGATGATGTGAATTATTGACAAAGCTTTGTAAGGGTCCAACTATTGCTTCTCATCAGTAGAACATATAATTAAATACTACCAGCATATGTTAATTGAATCATGTTAAACTTCTGATTTTTGTTTTGATTTTTTGACTTAGATATAAGGTAAATATCCATGTCGGATTGGAGTGTAGTGTGCTGCTGCGAGCAAAGCTGATGTGTAACACCCCACAAAATTGGAAATGACAATTTTGCCCTCATATGTTACGCACGTGTATTTTGTATCGTTACTGGTAATATTTGTAACGTGTTTCACTATGTATTTTGTATTCCGACAATTTATGCATTTTCCTTATTCTTAAAATCCTATTTGAGTCAACTCAAATATAAAATTCCAATCTCTATGTTTTTACATGCTTTATAAGTATTATCGATGCACGTATCGATTACGTATTTTTCCACCGCTACATATAATATTTTTTTATATATTTCAACTATTTATTTAAAGACGTGTTCGAATCCGTTTTATAAAAAGAAATTTATTTTTCTCTTATTTTAATTAAAATATTTTTATACGTGTGTTACACGTGTTTTCTATGTACGTAGTGATTTTGTTGTGGAATATATAAAAATTAATAAGTATATTTTTCTTATGTTGTATTTCAATTATTTATGAACGTTTCACCGTCGATGAAATTTATTTCGTATTTTGATATTTTATGTGCGACACACGTGTTTGCGGTGCATGTATTCAAGCGTATTCTTTTCAAAATAAAATTTTAAAGTGTGTGTGTATTTATTTTATTTGTGCATAATAAATCTAATTTATAATTAAACTAAACTAATTTTACTTAAATATTTTCTGTATATTATGAACCTATATTTTAAATTAAATATATATATGTGTATAAATAAAGTGTGTGCAAGTGCAATGCAAGTGCACGTGTTTTACATGAAGAAGGTCGCCGACATGTGTTTGGGATGGAGGGAAATATATGTTTTGATTTAGAGAGTGGATTAGTGGTGATTTTAGTGGGAAAGTAGTTAGTATAACCACTTAATTAAAACCTACTAATACCCCCAAAAATCTTTCACATTCTCCTCATCCTCTCCTTCTTTCTTCATGTCCCTGCCGAAATCAAAACCATCAAGCAAAACTCCTTTTGTTTTCTCCACTCACATACGAACATGTATATACCTATCTTCCCACCATTCAAATTATATATACATATAATTATGTAGATACATACATATGTAGATATAGATATATATATAGATGTGATTAAGTGGGTGCTGTGCTTTCGGAGCTTTAAGGGAGTTTGATGGCTTGGGGTTCTTTGTTCATGGATTTCGAGGAGGCCGATTGGGACTTCTGTTGGAGCCTTTGAAGGAGTTTTTGCTACTAGGAGCTTTTTATTTTATGAATTCAATTGCTAAGAAATCATATTTCTTGGGTGGTGTTTCTTAAATCCTTTCTAATTGTAGGAGTAGATTTCATGCTAGATAATATATAATTTAATTGTTAAATTTTGATTGGTATGTTAATTGTAGATTGCATAATCTTGATCAAATTGTGTTATGATGTGTTGAAATAATTTTGTGATTCACATAAATGGCTTGAACTCTTGTTGAATTATAAAGATAAATATTTATTGTTGGAATGAAAAATTATGCATGGTAGAATGTTTTTACAATAGTCAAAATAAAGTAACATGTATGAAAATCGTTTTAAAATGCTATTATAATAGAGAAATATGGAAATAGCATCATTAATATATATATTTTGTGAGTATAAGAAAGTTTATAAAGGAGTCTTGATGGGAGACAACACCTTGTTTGGAAATTGACACTATGAGTTCTTTATTATAATTTGGAAGAAAGTTTTGTTACTTTGTCAAAAATGAAAATTTTATAAAGTTTAAATAAATATACTATATTGTATTTTGATAGAACATATTCTGGAAAAAGACTTAGATTTTTAGTGAGTACAAACTAATTGAAGAGACTCTGTTTTTCTTGAAATTCAATTTTTCTCAAAATTCAGTACAGTCAGCATATAAAGAGTTTAACTCCTTTCATATCGGTTAGTCACTCTAGATCTACTGGTCTTCGGGTGCAATTTGGGTCTGTTACTGTTCATATGCGGAGGCTTTGGTCTCGGGTTCGAGTTTTGAAGGGGCTCTGTTTTATTGAATTTTCGATTTTAATCAAATCACCGAAAGTATATATATAACTATAATTCGAGTCAACCTTATTTTAGTTAGTAACTCATAGCGGAGGCTTTGGTCTCGGGTTCGAGTCTTGAAGGGGCTCTGTTTTATTGAATTTTCGATTTCAATCAAATCACCGAAAGTATATATATAACTATAATTCGAGTCAACCTTATTTCAGTTAGTCACTCTTGGACTTACTGGTCCTCGGGTGCTGTTTGGGTAGGTTACTATAGCTAGGCGGAGGGTGGGGTCTTGAGTTCGAATCTGGCCCTCTGCCTTTTGTTTTGAGTTTTTATATTTTTATATTTATATAAATTAAATTTTTGTGGTTTTATTTAGAATTTTAAAAATTGGAAAACATTCTACTATTCTTCTAAAATTATTTAGACTTTTTAAAAATTATTTCTACAATATTTTGATATATTTTGTGAGAATTGGAAGTGTATTTCACATTAAATAATTTGTTGAAGAACTCGAGGATTTAATTAAAAATGTGAATTTTGTTTGATTAAGGGAAGATAAAAATTTGATTTATAATTGGATTTGCTTCTTGTTGAGATTCTATAGAATTTTATCATTTGATTATGAGAATATTTGAAATACACACAATGTTATGAATGATTAAATTGATAAAAGAAGTCGCAATGAGATACTTCATGTTATGAAATTATAAAAGAAATGTTTTCTTTGAGAAAGAGTTTATGAATAAAGAAATTAAAATGTTGTTTTGAGATTGAATGTAAATTATTGTTGATCTCTAGAAAGATATAGTTGTTGGAATCTAGAGGCTTGGCGAGACCCTAGTAACCGGAAGTATTTATTAATGATTTTGAGAGCTAACCAGTGTGGGTTGAGCATCTCTTGAGAAGTAGCCAGTTGCGCTAACTGGCTCTTTTGTTTGGTTTAAGTCCGATAGGGTAAGCTAGCTCTAGGTTGTGATGATTTTCTTCTAGAACAAACTAAAAATCTAAAACTTAGACACATAGTGAAGATGTGATGAAAGTAAGAGAAAAACACAAGTATGAGGGCCTCGGATGTACGGTGTGAGAGTGTTCACAGGATGTCTACATGATGCGTCATGTCAGGGCATGAATACATCTCCAGAATATCGGAACTGTGGCGACACTTGTGGGGTGCTTGGTGACTACGTAGAGCCATCGTTCCATGGCGGAGGCGAATTGTCCATAGGATGTCTGCATGATGCATCATGTCATGGCATGGGATTCCCTCCAGGATGTTTGGATATGAGCTCGTAACTCATAGAACATCTAGGATACTTACCATAGTTACCGTAGTAGTTTAACTCATAGCGAGGGATTCAACCCTACAAAATGAAGTGCGATTAAGGGCTTGCCCTTGGACCTATGTAGTATGGGATGCATAGAATCCGAACAAGTGCGTATTAGTATCATTAAATATGAATAATTGCATCAAGGATTAAGTGCACAAGCACACACGACATCAACAGGATTTTCCCTCTTTAGTTTTGTTTGTGATCAAGTTTGTGTTTGTTAAAATATTTAAGATTCGTTATACTTTCGCATAGCGAGGATGGCCATGTATAATATTTCGTTGAATGTAAGCAACTGACGTGCCCACAGTTTCATATGCAGGACTTGGAATTTACATGATGATATAAAGATGAATTTGTTGATGATGATTACTTAAATGCTAAAGTTGTTACAATTATACATTTATCATTGTTATATTTTATTTATTCCGCTGCGTGTTGATGTAAAAGACTCTGATGTAAATAAAGTTTTAAATTCTTTGTAAAATTGTACGAAGTGAAGTGTAAAGATCCTGTGGACTTCAAATTCAGACTTATTTGGAATTCGGGGTGTTACATGATGTTGATCTTGGTTCGAGTGATTTTTCTAATACTCATCTTGTAAAGTATTAAACTCAGATAACTAATGCTTGCTATTCTTATTTGGATATAAAAGGGTGACAACTTATGTTCTGAGGCTTTGTCAATTAAAGAAGCTGGAAAGCTTAAACAACAAGAGCTGCACTCGAAGCTTGAAGCTTAAGGGTTTTTGTAGGTTTCCCCTGAATGGCTGGTGATGAGGATGAAGATGACACTGATGATCTCAAGAACTAGTTTAGTTTTCGGGGAGGAATAGGGAGGATATGTTGTATGTTACAGAGTCTATGTTGCAGAATTACAGAGATTTGGGCGAGGAAGCGATATGAAGATGGTTAATGGAATGAATACTGTGCCTCAAGTCCCTTTGCTCACCAATGGTGAAATGGTAATGCAATATCCCGAACGGATATTATAATGTATAAATTATTATTTTTAAATAAAAATATTTTTATTGAAATTCTTGGTTTTTCTAAATAAAAAGTTACCTGGACATATATACTAGTATGTATATACAGGTATTGTATCAGTTTTGTGCACATGTACAAAACCCTGAAAAATGTATTTTTGAGAAAATGTTTGGAAAATCCCGGAAAGGTATTTAGAATTATTATTTTATTATTATTTTATTTTTATTTCCCGAAATGAAATATTTTTGGTGGATATCACCCGGTTTTGTTAATAAGCATTATCTGTATATATATACCAGTCTGTATACATCTGTATTGTATCAAATTGGTATTGGAATCTTCCGGGCTAATAATAAAATTTATTTTATTATTATTTTCGGAATTAAATTATTTTTGTACGGATTGAGCGGTTTTACAAGCATAAATTATCGGTATATAGATATATACATACGAAAGCGTATTGTACCGATTTCGCACGTTTGTACAGATCATGTAGTAAGTGTTTTGGACAAAAATATCTTATTTTTATCATGATTAATGAAAATTGGAGGGCTAGGATTTGTTTGGAGACTTAAACCTAGGGTTAAGATTAATTAGAGACACATAAGAGTTAATATGTGTTTTCTACTAGAACCCTCTTCTCCTCCTCACCTCCACCTCAGCCTCTCCACCTCATGAAGCTAAGGTCGGCCAAAATGACCCCAAGGGGTTTTGTGCAATTGTGTAGGTGTATTTTGCACTCTCCACCCTCATTTCATTCTATAAATACCCCTCCCCTTCACTCTTTGCCTCATTTACAAGAAAAAAAAGAGGAAAAGAAAGAGAAGGAAACCCTAAGTGTTCTTCATTTGGGGGTTTTCCATAGGAGTGTTCTTCATTGGAGGTTTTTGTAGTAGAAGCTAAGGAGGAAGGAGAAGGTTTAGCTTGGCTAGTCCTTCCTACAAGAGATCTAAGGTGGGGATTCTCTAATTCTATTTTAGATTGTTTGTTCTCTTATTTATTTTGTGTATATAGAAAAGAACCCATCTTTTGGGTTAATAATAGTTGTATGTGAGTAAAGAACCCATCTTTGATGGTTGTTTGTTGTAGGATAAAAAGAACCCATCTTTATGATGGTAGATGTTGTATGTGTATGTTCTATAACAACTTAGACTACTTTCTAAGCATATAAATGGTAGTAGGTTAAAAAAGAACTCACCTTTATGATGTGTTGTTGTGTATGTGTGTTCCTAAATAACTTGGACTAAATTCCTAAGTATAAACAAGGTTGTAGGGATCAAAATGATCACATGGAAGTATTGAGGGTAGAACTCAAAATAAATGGCATAAAGATTGAGTCTTTAAGACTTGTTGTGGTTATTTTGCTAAAATAACTACTTGGACTAAGATTTGTGCATAAGAATGGTTGAAAATCAAGGGAGAATTCTCTATTTTTATTTGTGTTGATTCTTGTCCTTTTTTGTTGTGTGTATGTTTCTAAATGACTTGGACTAATTATTAAGCATAAAGTGGTTGTAGGGATCAAAATGATCACATGAAAAAAATGGATGGTGAACTTAAATAAAACACATAAAGGTTGAATCTTTAACCTTGTATGTTTATTGTTGTTATTGTGGTTAGTTGTTGAACTCAAAATTATGACTTGGACTATAACTATGTGCATATAAAAATTAGTGTAGTAAGAATATTTACTTACCCATTCTAGGGTTGTAGAACTCATCGAGCTTTTTAAAGATAAGTTTTTGTTGTATGTTGCTCTCTACTTTGTTAAGAAATCATTCTTTGCTAACCCTAGTTCATAAAAAGTTGCTCTTATTATATGTAGGAACTTGTAGGATTGAAGAAAAGTGGGTTGTATATGTACTAATTTGTAGACTAAATAAATGTAGTCTTTGTAATATATAGGACTTGTAATTTCCTAAAGAAGTAGTCTTTGTAATAATTTATATTAGTCTTTTGTAGCATGATTTAAATTATTCTAGGTTGCTACAGAAACCCATGCTAGAGATGAATGTCGTAATAAGCTTGTTCTAAACTATTATAGGTTGTTAGAGAATCATGCTTAAGAATATATGTTGTAGTGTTCTAATTAAAAAGAACCCGTTATGCTTATAACCATGAACCCATTTTCATGCTTATGAACCATGAATCCATTCATGCTTGTGATACTTAGTTGTTCTTAGTAAAGAACCTACCATGCTTGAGTTTTGTGTTCTATGTAAAAAAGAGAGCCTATTCATACTTGTGAACCCATGAACCATGCTTATGAAACCCATGAACCCATCCATGCTTATAAACCCATTCATACTTGTAAAACCCATGAACCCATTCGTACTTGTTCTAGTTTCGAAAAGAATCCTTGTATCATGCTAAAGTTGTATGTGCTAAAGAACCCATCATGCTTGAGTTGTTGTAGGTTGATTATAGTGAGAAACCCATGCTTGAGTTGATTATAGTAAGTATACCATGCTTGAGTTGTTGTAGGTTGATTGTAGTAAGAAACCCATGCTTGACTTGATTATAGTAAGTATACCATGCTTGAGTTGTTATAGGTTGATTATAGTGAGAAACCCATGCTTGAGTTGATTATAGTAAGTATACCATGCTTGAGTTGTTGTAGGTTGATTATGGTAAGAAACCCATGCTTGAGTTGATTATAATAAGTATACCATGCTTGAGTTGATTATAGTAAGTATACCATACTTGAGTTGTTGTAGGTTGATTATAGTGAGAAACCCATGCCTGAGTTGATTATAGTAAGTATACCATGCTTGAGTTGTTATAGATTGATATAGTAAAGAAACCCATGTTAAGTTGTATACCATACTTGAGTTGTTGTAGGTTGATTATAGTAAGAAACCGATGCTTGAGTTGATTATAGTAAGTATACCATGCTTGAGTTGTTGTAGGTTGATTATAGTAAGAAACCCATGCTTGAGTTGAATATAGTAAGTATACCATGCTTGAGTTGTTGTAGGTTGATTATAGTGGGAAACCCATGCTTGAGTTGATTATAGTAAGTATACCATGCTTGAGTTGTTGTAGATTGATGTAGTAAACAAACCCATGTTAAGTTGTGTACCATACTTGAGTTGTTGTAGGGTGATTATAGTAAGAAACCCATGTTTGAGTTGATTATAGTAAGTATACCATGCTTGAGTTGTAGAAAGACACCATGCTTGAGTCATTGTAGAAGGAAACCCATGCTTAAATTGTATTCATGCTTGAGTTGTAGAAAGATACCATGCTTGAATTGTTGTAGATTGTTGTAGTAAAGAAACTCATGCTTAAGTCATAAGCTTGCTTGTGTTATTGTAGTAGTTCGAGTAAAGAACCCATATTTGAGATGTGTAGTTGTTTTCGATTCAAAAGAATCCATGCGTGTTTAAGTTATGTGTTGTAGTGGAACCCATGTGTTTAGCTTGCATGCTAATCCAATGGAACTATTGAAATGAACCCATGTTCCACATTTGCTCTAGTTCGATTTTTAAGAAGAAACCCATGAAACTAGCTCCATGATAGTTCTAGCTCGAATTGGCAAGGAAACCATGCGTTTAGGTTCTAGGTGGTTCTAGCTCAACTTTGAGAAAGAACCCATGAACCTAGTCGCATGTTGTCCTAGCTCAAATTGGGAAAAGAACCTAGGAGTTCTAGTTGTATGCGGTTCTAATTGAAATTGGACCATATGATGTGCACATGCTTCATCTTCAATATATGGGAAATAATGGGTGGGAAAGTCACTAGGATTGTTACCTTGGTAAAAGCTTGTCTAGGGTCTTATAGTTACCCTAGAGATCATCGACCATCAAGACTCGCATCTTACCACCTTGGAAACTGTGGATAAATCACACCTTGAGCACCGACGGATCTTAACTGATGTGGGTTGATCGCAGGCCGAGAGTGTTGACGAGATCCGAGTTAGGGGTAGTGATAGGGTATCATAGTTACCGTAGGAGCCATCGACCTTCAAGAACCGCATCTTATCACCTTGAAAACTGTGGATAAATCACACCTCGAGCACTGACGGATCTTAACTAATGTGGGTTGATCGTGGGCCGAGAATGTTGACGAGATCCGAGTTAGGGATAATGATGAGTGAGAGAGATTTCATTCACCGGTGTCTTGGATCGACATGCCATGAGTTGGATCGGGATAATCATAAGAAAGTTATTGAAAACCCCGCGAGATTGTTTGGGGTTTAGTGATATTGTTAGGGTAGTAACTTATAGCTATTACTACTTAACGTCTACTTATTATCATTTTCGCCGAAGGGAAAGAGTTGGTGTTAAGGGTGATACCTTATGATCCGACCTGTCCTATAGGCCGACACTAGACAGTGTTATTGATTTGTACCCTTCTTCTCAAAGGGATACGGTCTGTGCCTTCTCACAAGTTGGGAGCACGGGATCCGTATCTCTTCTGTTAATTTTTGAAGTACCTTGATAAGGTGGGAGCGAATCCTGTCAGAGCTAGGGGATGGACCCCCGGAACTCCATCCTGTCTTATATCTAGGGGCATGAAGCCATAGACTATGGTCTGGCTGGGGTGCCACAGGGTATGCTGCGTACTATCCTGCGCTTGCGAGACCCCAGGGGTGCCACAGGGGATGCTTCGAGCTAACCTGTGCTTGCGAGACCCCAAGAATTCGTCAAAGATATTTGAGTGAGGTCGGGCAGTAGTGGCAAACATGGACACCACTATATGACTGCTGTAACGGAAATAGACCGTACCTGCAACCTCATCAGTCATGTTGTATCTTCAGAAACAAGTCGAGTACAAGAGTAGAATTCATGGCGCGGGTTCAAATCCCTATATATTAAGAAACGACTTGAGAAGGGGCATATGTAGTATGGCCTGCATACTATTCCGAAGACTTGCTTGCATTAGAATAAGAGAATCATCACATTAGTTAATCGAGTATTAAAGTCTAAGGCATAGCATACACTGACACATCAATTATATATACACGTTTCTTTTTTCATCAATCTGTTTGCTTAAGTGGAGAATCGCTGCTAGTCATCAGCCTTAAAATGTCAGTATATGTACTGACGTTCCCATTTCAATAGGTACTGGATTACAGAAGTATATGTACAGGATTCAGGAGGACTCAAGGTGAGAGAAACGAGAGTAGTTTTTATTTCCGCTGCATTATATGTTGTTTACTATTGTTCCATTGGAACAATTTTGTAATCTATTTTTTTGTTGAAAAGCATCCAAGTGAAATACCAAGTGTTGTTCTTTATTCATTGTACTCTGATGTAATATGTTGAAAGTTGTAACACTTAGGATTGTAAAGGTATTATTGTAATACTGTTGTAATGTATTGCAATTTTGTAACATTCGGATTTGTAATACATTTGTGTTGAATAAAAAGTTTTAAATTTTCCTGTTTTTCTGTGTATTGTGGCTAATTGAAGAAAAGATTCTAGCTTATGTCACGGTTTCCCAGTTACCGGAAATCAGGGCGTTACAGGTAAGTTCTTTAAGTGGTGAATTTGAGTACAAACCTGAAAGAAGAAGGGATTTGATTATGAAAAGGTAAGGGTAAAAAAGTAATTTAATAATTAAAACTTAACGGATGGGGTTAAGTTAACGGAGAAATGGGTTTAGTGTAATTTTTCAAACGTTATATAGGCATATTATACTTAGGCCAAACGTTGGGGGGGTACTTTGGTTTTTGCCCAATAAAATATTAACAAACCGGGGTATTATGGGTTGACTTGGTAGTGAACAATCGGGAACTGTACTCGGTAGGGCCCTTATTGTTTACATTGATTGATTGGAAGGTGGAGTATCGACTGTAAATTATTGATTGTTAATTATTGTTATCTATGCCGAGTACACGATTTGTTGAGTTCAACATCACAGTCTAAAACATTCACTTGTTTGCATGCACCGAACCTAGAAATGGGATACAGTACTACGTGCATTAGATAGGTTAATAAAATGAATAACAACTCTAAATCGACATTGCATGCTTGTTCCCATTTATTGTCATCGTTATTGATCTTGAATTGTAATTATTAACTAGATTTGCCCGTTGGCACGTGCCTGCGGCATGTCTTTGGAACGATACAGCATATGAAAGTCTTGTATACAGTAAAACAACAATTATGTAGCTCAAGTTTGAGTAGTAGAACAATATTTAGTTGTAAATAAAAGTCCATGTTTCCATTAGTGTATGTTGAAAAATTATTTTAAATGGGGGTGCAAAATCCAACTTCTTAGAACTTTGAGTGTGGAAAATGATGAAATTTAACTGTTGATGAGATATTTGCTATTTTGAATGTAACATGAGCAATAAAAAAATGCATAAAAAATTTGAAAATTTACAAACCTGAAATCTGAAAATATAAATTCTGAGTAAATAGAGAGAGAATGAGAGAGAAATAAATAAATAAATAAAGGAGTTGTTTTGGGGAATTTGAATTTGAGTTTTGGGAGGGAACTTTTGGGCGGAAAAATATGTTTTGTGAGGTTACAACTGGACTGTTGATTTCAACCATATTGAATGAGAGCCACTTGATAGCTTTCTTTGTGTTTTATTATATAGATTATTGCATAAATTGACATAGACTCTTGACATTATTGCCAATCCTTATTTTTGTTCTTGACTTTGATCCAGTCTTTCATTCTTGATATACCATTCTTTTTATTGTTCTCTGTTTCCCACTACTTGCAGTCCGTGACTTGCTCTAAGGACATTATTTTCTCTATTATGAGTTTACAGGTACCGAAGGAGTGATACCAGAAGGACTTGGTGAGCAAGAATTTTAGAGAATGGACCCAAGAGTCGACTGCTTGAATTATCTTTATGTTATTTTCCCCTTTGAACATTGTTATTGATATTGTACTTTGTTTTTGGGTTTTTATGATCCGGAGTTTGTTTTATCCAAGATGTTGGATATTATGTTTTGAATTATTTCATATTGAAGTTGTTCTTCGTTTATGTGATTATATTCTCTTGCGTGGTTGTGAGTGTTATTCATATTGTTGAGTTAGACTGGTACAACTTATGGATGGTGTTTACATCATTCGCTGGACCTTCGTTATGTACTCGTATTCCTGTATTTTGGGAAGTGGGGTGTGACAAGTAGATTAATCTTTGTCAGTAGCTTAACCATTAACGACTTATCTTGTTAAATGACGAATGTGTGGCTTGATGGAATTATGGAAGTGTGAAGACTTAGTAGGTTGAGGAACTCAACCTAATTGAAGTCGCTAAGTGTTGTGGCCTACAAATTGACCATAGTAATGTACCTAGGTGTGGGCCAAGTTGGGCCCGTGTTGGGTCTGCGGAGGCGACCCAGAAATCCTAATTGTGTTAAGTATAGGGTATGTTAAATCTAGATCGTATGTCTCGTGATTGTGAGGACAGACACTAGTTACATGCGTGTACTCATTCTGGCAAAAGGGACACATGCTGTGTAGTCTCATCTAGGACATGTGCGGTGTGATCTTATCCGGGACACGGGGAGCAACGTCTCAACTATAAATTCTTTGAATTAGTGATGATAACGGGACATGAACATGGGTCGCAGATCTAGTCGGAGCTTAGGGGATGGTCCCTAAAACTTCCATCTATGTTCTTAGCTGTCGGAACTTGGCGGAGTAGGTACGAGCCTTGCTGATTCACCATATGATCGTGGTAACTTAGTAAGGGTAGGAGTGGAGAAAGACCACTGATTCCGATAAAGTCGTATGCATGGCCTGGCGGGAGTGGAGAAAAACCACTGATCCTGGCGGGAGTGGAGAAAGACCACTGATCCTAGCGGGGTGGAAAAAGACCACTGATCCTGACGGAGTGGAGAAAGACCACCAGATGTTTGCTGAGGCAAACGAGATTGAGAAAGACGACTGATTCTGAATGTGTGGAGAAAGACGACCAGACGTCTCTTGAAGAGGAATAGACTGTAGCACTGTAACTCTACGATTCACTAGATTAATGTGAGGAGCAGGAAAGAGTACAAGAGTATGATGCATAGCGAGGGATCGAACCCTGTGATCGGGAAACTACGAACTCTTTGGAAAGTATGTAGTATGGGATGCAAACATTTTCATTAAAGTTGCATTTGGGAAAAGTATGCAGTATGGGATGCATAGATTTCCAAATGAATTGCATTAGGGTAGGAGCATGGTCTTCATTAGACTTTAGGGCATAACATATACTGACACTTGTGGCTTGACTTTACTTTTTCTTTTTTGCAGTAAATACTGTTTGCTAAGATTGAAGATCGTAGGTTTCATCCGCATTGCGTCAGTTATTGATATGGCTAAAAATGGGTCTAAATCAGAACCGTTCAAATTGGGCACGAATCTTAAAGTTCACAGGGGCAAAACGGTAATTTAACCTACAGACGGGTTCGAAATGGGAACCGGGTCTCTTCTCTTGGGCCCAATAACCCGTGAACGGATCTGTTCAACTGAGAACATGTCACAACCCGTTCAGAACCAGTTCAGTAGGATATGAGAAAATCCTGGCACGTCCTTATCTACTGGAAGTGGTTTTAACCACTTCTATCCAGTCACACCGGGAAGTAGCGATTCATTCTTATCCCGAAATAGATCCCCACGGCGACTATAAAAACCCCTCTAATTCCTATTGTTACAAGGTGATCACTCTTTCCTTTTCTTTTCTAAGTATTGACAAGAGCATCGGAGGGTTCGTCGTCGGGATCCATCCCGGTGTTTCGAACGTTTGTGCAGGTCCACGGGAGCACCAAGGAGTCAGCCTATCAACAAGGGAAGGGGTCAAATTTGTCCTATTCGAATTCTCGCGAATCTGATTGCCCCCACATCGAAATCAATGGCAACAGATTTGGCACCGTCTGTAGGGACACTCGAATAGCTATCTGACCCTCCTCCTTCAACCAAAGCTACTCCTAGCAATGCCTCTCAAGAGGAAGTCTGCAAAATCCAACCGTAGAACAACCTCTACTCATCCTCATCCTCCTCCTCCGAATGGTCTCCCTTCGCCCGTCCAACTGGCTCTACAGCTCGAACAGCCGATTCCTCAATTTATTCAGCAGCCTCTAGGGCCCCAAGCGACTATTGGGGAGCCCTCTCGGCAAAGCCGCCAGAAGCAACCCCTGCATCAAGTTCGGGTCTCCATCCACAACACCGCCACAGATTCCATAGCCTCCCATAGCCCTCCATCACCGAAGGATCTGCAAGATGTGCTCAACAACCGGCAGAACGAGCCCGAGCCCGACCTTCGGATCCATCTGGATGAGAGGCGGACCCGTGATGCAAACCCTCGTCGGGAGCACCAGAGGGACCGGTCACCCTGCCGACAGACCGCAGAGGGTCCAACTCTCCTCGGAGTCGGAAAGAGTCAACCCAGCATCGCCCAAGACAGAGTCGCTCCCCGGCTAGTCGTCCTGCAGCTCGAGCCCATCGGGAGCAGGAGGCCCCCGTTACGAGGGCAAAATTTCAACAATTCCAGGAGGCAGTCCTTCCGGCGCTCAATACCGCCCCCAAAAATGGCCATCGGGCTCCTAGCCCTCAGCCAGCTCCTCGTCATCATTGCCGCTCCCAAAATCCTTGGCCGGCTCTGAGCCATCGCCGACATTCTCTAAGTCCTAGGACGGCTCCGAGCCATCGCCGTCCCTCTCCCAGTCCTCGGCCAACTCAAAGCTACCACCGTTGCCCCAACCCTCTTCGACATGAAGACGAGTCTCGAGGTTCAACGAGGTAGGACCGAAGGGAGGACTCAGTCTACCGCCGTCTCCATGAGATGGAGAGATGCCTCGGCCAGCTCGACCGAGATGAAGAACAACCGATGAGGAACCTCTGCCTATGCAGGCCCCCATTCTGCCACACTGTCATGGAGGCCCATGTCCCAGACAACTTCAAACCTCCACACTTCAAGACTTACACCGGGGAGTCGGACCCCGCAGATCACATTGAGAGTTTCAAAACTTTCATGATGATCCATCATGCTTCTGACGCCATCCTCTGCAAGACCTTCCCGGCCACCCTCAAAGGTCCCACTCAGGAGTGGTATTCCAGGCTCGCTCCGGCCTCTATTTTCTCCTTCGATCAGTTCGAAGGCCTCCTCCTCACCCATTTTGTGAGCAGCCGCCGCTCCGAGAAGACTAGCACTTCTTTACTCTTCCTCAGCCAAAGGAAGGGTGAACGGCTGCGGGATTATATCAAGCGATTCACCACGGAGGCCTGGTCTATCGCTTCCCTGGATCAGTCAGTGGCTTCGGCCGCTTTCCAATCCAATGTCATCAATCCTGATCTCAGGGCGTCCCTGGCCAAAAAGCCTCATCGGGACTTCTTAGAGCTCCTTGTCAGGAGCGAGAAGTATATCTGAGCTGAGGAGGCTCTCAACCACCCCACTCTCGAGGAGTCATCTTCCGGTAATAAATGGAAGAATGTTAAAGAAGAAGGAGCTAAGAAGCTCCAAAAGGACAATGGAGGTCAACGTCGCCCTCTTCCCCGTTTCGAAAAATTCACTACGCTCAACGCAAGTGTGTCTGCCATCTTGATGGAGATTGGGAACGAGGGTCTCCTACCGCCTCCTCCTAAGATGAACACTCCTAGAAAGAAGAGAAACCGGGATAAGTGGTACCGGTTCCACCGAGACCATGGGCACGATACGGATGACTGTCGTACCCTAAAGGATGAGATTGAAGCCCTTATCCAGAGAGGGCAGCTCGCTCGTTTCGTGAGGAGGGATAGGATTGATCAACCTCCACCCCCCAGGGGGGCTAATAGACGAACTGAGCAGCATATGGAGGCTCCGGAGGACGAAGCAGTGGCCATCCTACACCTGGTACATGGAGGCACAATGGGCGGAGATTCCAACTCCTTCCGAAAAGCCTTCGTTCGGGAAGTGAACACCGTCCAGAGCCATCCCCCTCCGAAGGGTCTTGGGGTCCCGGTCACCTTCTCCGAAAGAGACCTGGAGGGCGTCCGCATGCCCTATTGGACGCCCTCATTATTAATCTCTGAATGGCCAACTTCGACGTTCGCCGGGTCTTTGTGGACAATGGCAGCTCGGTTAATATCATTTTCTTGGAGACATTCAAGGGCCTCCAGCTGTCGAGAGATCGGCTCAAGCCCCGGGCTACACTCTTCATGGATTCATTGGGGTGCCAATGACGATCGAGAGAGTTATAACCCTCGACGTGACTGCTGGCAAAACCCCGGTCACTCGCACGGAGCCGATGGACTTCATGGTGGTGGATGTCATGGCCGCCTATAATGTTATCATGGGTCGACTAGGTTTGGCCAAACTGTAGGCTATCCCTTCAGCCTACCACATGAAGATGAAGTTCCCCACCCCCTCAGGAGTGGGAGAAGTGAGAGGAAGACAAGAAGCGGTTCGCAAGTGCTACATGACCTCGATGGGGGGGGGTCCATTCCTCTCCCTAGAAGCCCTTGAGCTCCCACAAGAAGGTAGCCAGACTATCTCCGAGCCGGTGGATGAGTTGGAGGAAGTGGCCTTCTCCGACGAAGATGCTACCAAGACCTTTCGGATCAGCAAAACTCTTTCCCCCTCCATTAAGTAGGACATCTCCCGATGCATAAGGGAGAACCGTGACCTCTTCGCTTGGACTGCGACAAATATGCCAGGGATCTCAGAGGAGCTCTTAATGCACCACCTTAGCGTCACCCCAGGAGTCAAGCTCGTCCAGTAGAAGTGATGCAAGTTCGCTTCCGAGCGCCAACATGCAATCAAGGAAGAGGTCGAGAAGCTCCTAAATGCCCGATTCATCCAGGAGGTGAACTACCCCGAGTGGCTGTCCAATGTGGTGATGGTCAAAAAAGCCAACGGGAGCTGGAGGATATGCATCGATTTTTCCGACCTCAACAGGGTGTGCCCAAAAGATCCATTCCCCCTTCCGAGCATCGATGCTCTGATCGATGCAACCTCCGGCCATGAGCTACTCAGCTTTATGGACGCTTTCTCAGGGTACAACCAGATCCAGATGTTCCCCCCAGACATCCCAAAGACCCCATTTATGAATGATCAGGGCATGTACTGTACCGAGTCATGCCGTTCGGTTTGAAGAATGCAGGTGCAACGTACCAATGCCTGGTCAACAAGGTCTTCCGAGACCAGATTGGCCAAAACAAGGAAGTATACGTGGACGAAATGTTGGTCAAAAGCATCCGAGGGCAGGAGCATGTCCTCGACCTCTAGAAGGCCTTCGGGGTGCTGAGGAGGCACAACATGAGGCTGAATCTGAACAAGTGTGCGTTCGGGGTCTCATCCGGCAAGTTCTTAGGGTTTATGGTCAGCCAAATGGGCATTGAGGCCAACCCCGAGAAGATCCAGGCCATACTCAAAATGGCTCCCCCTCCAGTGTCAAAGATATCCAGAGGCTTACCGGGCGCCTCGCGGCGATTGGGCATTTCCTCTCCAAATCCGGGGAGAAGTGCCTCCCGTTCTTCAAGGCCCTCAGGGGGGCTAAAGGCTTTGAATGGGGGCAAGCGCAACAAAAGTCCTTCGATCAGCTCAAGATGTACTTAGCCAACCCCCTACTCTTGAGCAAGCCAAGGCCCGGGGAGGTCCTCTACCTATACCTCGCTGCTTCGGAGCAGACCTTCAGCGCGGACTTGGTGAGAGAAGAAGACAGGATGCAGAGGCCCATCTACTATGTAAGTAAGGTCTCCGAGACGTCAAGCTCTGTTACTCGAAGCTAGAGAAGATGGCCCTTGCGTTGGTCTTGGCAGCGAGGAAACTCCACCCGTACTTCCAGTCTCATTAGGTGGTCGTTCTTACCAACCAACTGCTGAAGTAGGTGCTCCATAAGCCAGAAACATTGGGCCGCTTGATGAAGTGGTGCATAGAGCTGAGCCAGCATGACATCAGCTACCAACCCAGAACTGCTATCAAGGTGCAAGCCCTGGCGGAATTTATTGTGGAGAGCACTATCCCCGACCCCTGCGAGTCGGCTGCTGAACCCCTGGTCTGGACTATTTATGTAGATGGAACCTCTTGCACCGACGAAAATGGGGCTGGCGTCATCTTGACCGGCCCAGACGCTTTCTTCTTGCAATACTCCCTACGCTTAAACTTTCCTGAATCGAACAACGAGGCAGAGTATGAGGCCCTCATAGCGGGGCTCTGTATGGCTCGCAAGGCAGGAGCCAAGCGCATAAGGATCTTCAGTGACTCGCAGTTGGTCTTGAATCAGGTGTCCGGGGAATATGAAGTAAGGGACGAGCGCATGGCCAAGCATTTGGCGAAGGTTAAGGGGCTACTAGCCTTATTCGAATATGTTCAACTCCAGCGGGTTCCTCGAGAGGAAAACACACAGGCGGATGCCCTCTCCAAGCTCGCCTCCTCCTCCCTCCAGGGTTTGGAATGGACCGTCCTGATAGAGGTCCTCCTTAAACCAAGTATCGAGGATGACAGCTTAGAACCAATGGAGACTATGCCCCTCACACTTGGGGAGAACTGGATGAAGCCCTTACTCGAGTACCTTAGGGACGAAGTTCTTCCAGAAGACCCGAAAGAGGCGAGAAGGATTAAGACCCGAGCCGAGCGGTACACACTTCTTGATGGAGTCATGTACAAACGCTCCTACACTCAGATCGACGGTCGACAGTACCTGAGGTGTCTCTCCCCCGAAGAAGCACTCTATGCCTTGAAGGAGGCCCATGACGGTATGTGTGGCGCACAGCTGGGAGCAAGGTCCCTCGCCCGTAAACTCTTAAATTATGGCTACTTCTGGCCCACGTTACTTAGTGACTCCAAAGAGTACGTCTGCCAATGCGGCTCCTGCTAGAGATTCGCCCCAATCAGTCGCTTACCTCAAGCCCAACTCTCCTCCCTGGCAAGTCCAATCTCTTTCGTAATGTGAGGGATGGACCTGCTCGGACCGTTCCCTCCAGCACCGGGCCAGCTAAAGTTCTTAGTCGTGGCAATAGACTACTTCTATAAGTGGATCGAGCCTAAACCCCTCACAACGATCACTAAGAATAAAGTTCAGAAGTTCTTTTGAAAGAACATTGTTTGTCGGTTCGGTGTGCCTCGCGTTCTCGTGACCAACAATAGAACCCAATTCTCAGGGGCAACTTTTCGGGAATTATATACCGTCCTGGTATCCAACAACGGTTCTCTTTGATATCCCACCCGTAGTCCAACGGCCAAGCGGAGAATGCTAACCACCAAATCCTCTCCGGCCTAAAGAAGAGGCTCGACAAGTCGACCAAGGGACTATGGGTCGAACAGTTGCCAAACGTGCTTTGGAACTATCGCACCACCAAGAGAACTCCGACGGGAGAGTCTCCCTTCAACCTCACATACGGTTCCGAAGCCATCATCTCCTGGAGGTCGCCCTACCCTTGCCCAGACTAATCGCCTACAGAGAAGAGCAGAATGCGAGCCAGCTCCGGAATAGTTTGGATCTCATCGATGAGGTCCGCGAAAGAGCTTCCATCCGACAAGAGACCTACCGGCGTAGGATAATGCAATCTTACAACAAGAAGGTCTGCCCCGCTAATCTCAAAGAGGGGGACCTAGTACTTCGGAAGCTGTCGAACTCCATCCCGAGCAAAAGGGGCAAGTTAGCACCCAATTGGGAAGGACTGTATAAGGTCTCCAGAGTTGTTCGCCCAGGCGCTTATCAACTCGAAGACCCGGGGGGCAGAAAGATACCGAGAACTTGGAATGCCGACCACTTAATGAAGTACCAAAAGGGTGTTGTAACACCGCTCCAAGCAACTTTAGACAACTCTTGAGTCGAGCAGTCTCCATTCGATGCTTTTAATTATCTTGTTATTTTTCTTTGCAAAATGTAAGAGTGGCTTGCAACTCAGAAGCAACCACTCAAATCATCTTTAATAAAGGCAAGATACATCTTGGGAATTTTTGTTTATAATAACCTAGTTGGCCTGTTTGAGATGCACAAAACTCTAAAAATGACATGCTTGGAGTCCAACACTTGGTTCGACTCTGCTTCAACTACTTGCTTCTAAGCGATACCGACACGCTTGGAGTCTAACACTCTACTTCAACTACTTGCTTCTAAGCGAGTATAAAGCGGATCACCACTCGGAATTGCTCCTACAGCTGTTGATAATCTCTAAACGACACGCTTGGAGTCCAACAGTTGGTTCGACTCCGCTTCAACTACTTGCTTCTAAGTGAGAACGAAGCGGATCACCATTCGGAATTTCTCCTACAGCTGTTGATAATCTCTAAATGACATGCTTGGAGTCAACACTTGGTTCGACTCCACTTCAACTGCTTGCATTTAAGCGAGTACGAAGTGGTTCACCATTCGGAATTGCTGCTACAGCTGTTGATAATCTCTAAACGGCAGGTTCGGAGTCCAACACTTGGTTCGACTCCGCTTCAACAACTTGCTTCTAAGCAAGTACGAAGTGGTTTACCATTCAGAATTGCTCCTACAACTGTTGATAATTACAAATGCTAGCGAAACACACAAGTTCAAAAAACAAGTACTATTTCATTAAAGTTGGAGGTACAAGTCTAACTACAGACCAACAACTCATCTTTACATCGAGATACAAAACTTGTGAAACGAAGATTACAAAATTACAAAGCTGCTTTAACCCCTCCTAGGGAGGGGGGCACTTCTATTAAGAGATAGCCGAGGTCGATGAGCGCCGTGCTGCGGTGGCCTTGCTCCCGTGGAGGTATCTAGACCGGCGAGCCGAGTCGCATCTTCGGTGCCTGAAAGCCTAAGTGTCACCCCGGCAGATGCTCCACTCAAAGAGCGGGCCACTCTGCTCTGCGCATCCCGGGGCACCTCGAAACAGGGGGCGAGCGCAACGTCAACTCGTGGAACGACCTTCCTTGGGAGTATTCACCTCGGGGATAAGAAGTGGTTCAGATGTTGCTCCCCTCGGACAGCCATCGTAGCCGATGGTTCTCTGCTTCTAGCTCCACCACCCGTCCCTTCAGCAAGTCGTCTGTCACTCTAATTTTCAACCGAGGCATTTGACTAGAGCTGCCTTGACGAGAAGCGTCGGTAATAGCCCTCCGAAGGTGCGCCGCTTCCAAGCTCTTCTCGAGCACGACGTTCTTTAACCCATCTCGTTCGGCCCCGACTATGAACAGGGATTGATGAAGATGCTTGAGCCGTAGGCCTTGGTTGAAGTCCATCGAGGGGCACATCTCCTTTCCATCAGGGGGCACCTCCCGAGTCTTCTCTTTGAGATGCTTCAGCTTGGAGTCACGACGAGCCAGTGTCAACTTGAGGTGGTTCAGCTCTGCCTCAGTTCTGAAAAGCCTTTCTCGAGTCCGAGCAAGCCCCAACCTCGTCACCCCTAGACCAGACCTGAGACATGCTACTTCGGCCATCTGAGGCACTTCGACAAGTTGTAACGCTTCAGCGATATGAAAAAAGCTAGAACACGAAGCTACTAAGTTTAAACGACTCCCACCGGACAACTCAGAGAAAGTTCTACGCAAATTCAACACTTGGACAAAAAGGAGTTCTCTTTTCATTGAATAACAAAATGCAGTGGCCAGTCCGCAACAAGGCAATACAAAATCCATAAAAAAAGAGAGAAAAAAAAAGTGAAGTCAGGGAGCCACCTCAAGGTGTTGCTCCAAGGCACTCCCGCTTGGAATCGTCACGAGCATCCACTCCAAATTTGCCACCTCATCCTCTCCCCCTTCGGCTTCCTCTTCCCCTCCTTCGGGCTCGACTTCTGATAGGGGAATGACCTCCTCGCCTTCAACCAGGTCGTAAAGTTGGTATCCCGAGCCGTCGAAGTCGGGGATACGAATCGCGACATGCTTGAGGGCCCAAGCGTAGGATTCCTCCATATTGGTGAGCATGTGGACCTCCAGCTCTGCTTGGATGGCTGCCTTCGCCTTGGCCACCACAGCGTCCCGCCCCTTCACCGCCTCCTCCGAGGCCTTTAAGGCCTTCTCCAGTTCCACCTTGGCGCGAGTCTTCCCCCTCTCCAACTCTTTGGCCCTCGCCGCTTCGGCCACTATGCGCTCGTGCGCCTTGGCCAAGGCTACCTCTAGGACGGCGATCTCGGCAGCTCGGGTCTCTGAGAGCCATTGCTCGGCCTCGAACATCTTCACCGCCTTAGCCCGCTTTGCTTGGTCTCTGTCGCTCGTTGCCTTCAGCTCCTTCTGCTACTCGACGAACTGTTCGAGCATGTGGCTAAAGTGACAAGTTATCTGAAAACCAGAGGCAAAGGACGTGAGAATCAAAAACTGTATACTTTGAAATTCAGAAGAGCGTAGTAAGAACACTTATCGACATCGTGGCCCAGGCAATCTCGAGTGCGTCGTCGCCCACAGTGTCCGCCTTCAACATCGCTCGATCCTTCGAAGTCGGCAGGTGGCGCACGGCCTGCATGCTCATCGCCGCATCGTCGAGGAAGCCGTCGAGCTTCATCACCCTCCAGTCCGGGACGAAGAGTTTTTTGTGCTCCTCGGTCAAAATGGTCTCTACCTCGGCGGTGAGGGGCGGCACCTCGAGCACCAACGCGGCTCCGACGGAGAATGCCCCGCTCGAAGACTCGGGGGCCGCGGTCGAGGGAAGTGTAGCTTGGGGAGCGAAGGGGGAATCGCTGACCAAGTCGACAATGGCCGTAGGAGCCAAGGGTGCCTGAGCTGCTCGGCTGGACAGAGGTCCCGTCGTTGTCCTCTTTCTTTTCTTGTTGTCCGCCCCTTTGCTGTGGCCGCACTCCGCTTCGCCATCAAAGCTTTGAAGTCCATACCGGGGGCCTCTGAAGAAGAAAAAATAGAGGGAGTTAGCGATAGAAAAGCGATATATAAACAAAAAAGAAACAAAATTAGACGGAGCGTACTAGGGTCGATTGGACTGAGACCTGCACCGAAGAGGACCTCATCGGTGATATCTTTCCAACCGAGGGTCAGAAGACGGAGTTCGGATTCTCAATGCTTGATGGAGTTCGGATTCTCAATCAGCTTGACCCCCTAATCAGAGATAGGTAGTACCGGTACTCCATCTTGCTCATACGGAAGATCCGGTAAAGGATGCGGAGTATGACGAGCTGAGGTTGGACGCCTACCGCCTAACTTTGGTGGATGAAGGCAATGACGTGCCGACACATGTTCGGCATGAACTGGACCGGGCTCAAACCGTACCATTGCAGCACCACAACTACGAACTGTGGCAAAGGCAGCCGAAGGCCGGCGTTGAGTGCGTCGTATGGGAAGACGCAAGTGTCGGGCGGCATCTCCGTGCATGCTCGGAAGCCCGGACCGGGGAGGAGCAAGGCGTACTCCTTCGGGGTCCGGATCCCCTTCCTCATACGATGAAAATCCGCCTCGTTCAGAATCGAAGGGATTTCGTCCACCTCGAAAGGATCACTCGGACGATTCTCCTTGTAGGCGGCAAACCTCCCGTGTACCACCTTCGGCAGAAGGTCACTAGAGTAACTCCTAACCTTCCTGAGGTTCAACAGTGTGGACGGTAGCCGACCCAATGCACCAGCCCCCTTCACATTCTCCACGACGATGGCCGACCTCACCACTTCCTTCCCCTTGCCCACTATCGGGGGGACCACTAATGGTCGGTCGCTCTCTCGGTCAGAGGTGGAGGTCTCCTCCCCGATGACACTCTAGACATCTCTAGATACAAGTTAAGAAAATTAATTACCATGAAGTGACGGCTACGGTCGGAATAGTTCACCGGAAAGTTGAATCGCCTGGCAACGACAGCTAGCAGCGTCGCTCGAGAGCAAAAAATAATAAAGTGAAAGTGAAAAGTGAGAAATGAGGAAGTGGGGAGAGCGGTGAAAACTTATAGCTCTAAAGGGAATTCGGGTGGGCTTTTCAAATGTTTGGGCCCTCACAGAGGCCCACCAGAAACCTAAGCGCCGCTTGCATCGTGATTCGTGCCTGATCTTCATCAAACGGCCCAGATTATGCCACGTCGCTCGGAACCCAAATCCGAGAAACTGTGAAACCAAGCTACATATTGGAGAAAACAGCTTTCTCCTCGTGATTCACGCCTGATCTCAATCAGACGGCCCAGATTTTGCCGCGTCGACAGAAATTACTTTCTTCTCGTGATTCACTCTGCTTGCATTGTGATTCGCGCCTGATCCTCATCAGACGGACCAGATTGTGCCACGTCACTCGGAACCCAAATCCGAGCAACTATGACACTGAGCTGCTTATTGGAGAAAAATAACTTTCTCCTCATGATTCGCACCTGATCTCAATCAGACGACCCAGATCTGTCGCGTCGATAGAAATCACTTTCTTCTCGTGATCCACGCCGCTTGCATCGTGATTTGCACATGTTCTTCATCAGATGGCCCAGATTGTACCACGTTGCTCGAAACCCAAATTCGAGCAACTGTGACCCGAGTTGCGGATTGGAGAAAAACGTCTTTCTCCTCGTGATTCGCGCCTGATCTCAATCAGACGGTCCAGATCTCGCCGCATTGATAGAAATCACTTTCTTCTTGTGATCCACGCCACTTGCATCATGATTCGTGCCTGATCTTCATCAGACGGCCCAGATTGTGCCACTTCGCTCGGAACCCAAATCCGGGCAACTATGACACCGAGCTGTGTATTGGAGAAAAATGACTTTCTCCTTGCGATTCGTGCCTGATCTCAATCAGACGGCTTAGATCTCGCCGTGTCGACAGAAATCACTTTCTTCTCGTGATCCACGCCGCTTGCATCTTGATTCGCGCATGATCTTCATCAGACGGCCCAGATTGTGCCATGTCGCTCGGAACCCAAATCCGAGCAACTGTGACACTGAGCTGTGTATTGGAGAAAAATGACTTTCTCCTCGTGATTCTCTCCTGATCTTAATCAGACGGCCCAGATCTCGCTGCATTGACAGAAATCACTTTCTTCTCGTGATCCACACCGCTTGCATCTTGATTCGCGCCCGATCTTCATTAGACGGCCCAGATTATGCCACGTCGCTCGGAACCCAAATCTGAGCAATTGTGACATTGAGCTGCGTATTGGAGAAAAATGACTTTTTCCTTGCGATTCGAGCCTGATCTTGATCAGACGGGCCAGATTGTGCCACGTCGCTCGAAACCCAAATCCGAGCAACTGTGACCCGAGCTGCGTATTGGAGAAAATTTACTTTCTCCTCGTGATTTGTGCCTGATCTCAATCAGACAGCTTAGATCTCGCCGCATCGACAGAAATCACTCTTCTCTCGTGATTCACACCTCTTGCATCGTGACTCATGCCTGATCGTCATCAGATGGCCCAGATTGTGCCACGTCGGTCGGAACCCAAATTCGAGAAACTGTGACACTGAGTTGCTCACATGAAGAAAAATCACTTTTACCTCGTGATTCGTGCCTGATCATCATTAGACGGTCCAGATTGCACCACGTCGCTCGGAATCCCAATCTGAGCAACCAAAGCACCGAGCTGCTTACATGGAGAAAATACTTTCGAGCCATTCGAGCCGTCAGATCATCTCAAAATTAGTGTCACAACCTGATGGACGTCCCAGATTGCGCCACGTCGCTCGGAATCCCAATCCGAGCGACTGAAGCACCGAGCTGTTTATGTGGAGAAAATGCTGCCGAGCTACGAGAACTATCCGATCCCCTCCAAAGATGTGTCATAATCTGATCAACGTCTCAGATTCAGCCACGTTGCCGAGCTCTGATCCACCGTCTGATCACCCAGATAGGCGCGCCGATGACTGATCGATGTCCCAAATCATTCCACGTCATTAATTCGGTAATTAATTCTATTTGTTATTTTTTTATTTCGAATTATACATTTAAAAATTGCAAAAAATGATTTAGAATTCAGAAAAATTAATTAAAAATTCTAAAAAATAATTATAAATTTGGGAAAATATTTTTGAGCCCCTGGGTAAATAATTATTGGTTAGAACAATTAATTAGTGCTCCAAGAAAACAAATTATCACTTTGCAAAATTAAATAAATGGTTCGAAAAAATAATATAAAAATTGAGAAAAATCTCTGAAAAATCCAGAAAAGCCTAGGAACAATCTTGGGCATGATACCAGCTCAGAAAAGCACTGTTACTCCTTGAACAAGATTCGAACCCCCTTTAAGAACTCCGATAAAGTCCTATACGCCATTGAAACAACAAAACTATACACAGTCTTTGGGAGTGGGGGGCTCGTGATATGGCTAAAAATGGGGCTAAATCAGAATCATTCAAATTGGGCACGAATCTTAAAGTTTACAGTGGCAAAATGGTAATTTCACCTACAGACGGGTCCGAAATGGGAACCGAGTCTCTTCTCTTGTACCTAATAACCCGTGAACAGATCTGTTCAACTGAGAATGGGTCACAACCCGTTAAGGACCAGTTCAGCAGGATATGAAGAAATCCTGACTCGTCCTTATCTACTGGAGGTGGTTTTAACCACTTCTATCCAGTCACACCGGAAAGTAGGGATTCGTTCTTATCCCGAAATAGATCCCCACGGCGACTATAAAAACCTTCCTACCTCCTACCGTTACAAGGTAATCACTCTTTCCTTTTCTTTTCTGAGTATTGACAAGAGCGTCAGAGGGTTCGTTGCCGGAATCCATCCCAGTATTTCGAACGTTTGTGCAGGTCCATGGGAGCACCAAGGAGTCATCCTATCAACAAGGGAAGGGGTCAGATTTGTCCTATTCGAGTTCTCGTGAATCTAAAAATTCATCTGATTGCCCCCACACCGAAATCAGCGACAACATTTATATTTAACTGATGTGCCCACAGTTTTCAGTTGCAGGATTGCTGATCGAGGAGCTAAAGACATGTGCTGCGTGGAACATTCAAGAGATTATTGATGTAATTCATCACTGAATTCGTGTTATAATTTATTGTAAAATTAGTGCATAAAAGTTTTAAATTTTCTGTGATATTTCTGTGTTGTGTACTAGTTTGAAAGAAAAATCTTGGCTGTGTCTCGAGTTCCCAGTCTTTAGAATTTGGGGCGCTACAATTTTAATGGTGGTGGTGGGTTGGATTTGAGGGAGGAGAAGGAGGTGAATGATTTAATGGAGGAGAAGGTGGTGGTGGTGGTTGGTAGGAGGTTGGGTGGGGAGGGGGGCATTCGAGAAGGAGGTGGTGGTGGTTGATGAAGGAGGTGATTGGTCGGAGGGGAAGGAAAACTTAAAATTAATCTAATTATAAAATTAAAATTAATAATGTGATTAAAACTAAAATTAATCTATAGAATTAAAAATAAAGATGAGATTAAGATTTAAATTAATGATGTAGTTAAAACTAATTATCAGATTAAAATTAATGAAGGAGAAAAAGAAGATTGTGATGATGATGGACAGTGATGATGGATTGGTAATCTAGTAATTAACCTGAACTGATAAGGGTATTTTAGACATATCATACAAAAATTAACGGCATCATAACGGAGTAGGATGAAATGCCAAAAAAAGCTAACGGCAGTAGGATTGAGTACACAAAAAAAAGGTATGATTATCTATTAAACTTGTAAAATTGAGTAGGGTTAACTGAAATTTACCCTTAAGTTAATTTATATTTTAGTATTTTTTATTACAAAAAACGTGAAAGTTGCTAATTTGCTATCTTTAGTATTTGAGTATTTTTTTTGAAGGAAAAGGTGAAATCTGGTCACCCTGTTTCATTAATAAGAAATTACCGATACAAACCCAGAGAATTGGGCCAAACAGAAAATAAAACATACAAGAAGCAACATGACCCGTACAAACAACAGATCCCTCCAACAACTCTAGAGGGTGGGCCGACAACTCGAACCCGCTAAATTGTATGTACGTCCGTTTAGCTTCGTACACTGCCTCCACGGCACGTGCACACCTACTTGAAACTAGTCTGGAAGGCTTTTATCACCCGTCGATCCCTACCTTCTCCTCGCTGGGGGGACCCCATCTTTGGGCCCAATCCCCGTAGACCGAATTACGGCACAAGCACAACAACCGCACACTCCCACCATCTCTATCATACATCCTACAAACGCGCCAACAGCTCCCACAGCCGCTACCAAAGAGATAGTCGTGAAGAGGATACCTTTACCTCTCTCACGATTGTGCTTTCCCCAGCAATTTCTCACCAAACAACTATCTCGCTCACCCCACCAAAAGAACCACGCTCCAAAGGAGAGCCGTGGAGAGGATACCTTTACCTCTCTCACGCTCTTGCTCTCTCAGGCGATTTCTCACCACACAGACTCATCTCGACTCTTACTCCCAAACCGAGGGAAAAGGAAACGCTGCTACGAGACAGTGGCCTAAGATGGAGAAAGCTCAATAGTCAGATAGTAGGCATTGTGAAGACTACACCGGCGATGTCGTTGGACACCCCAGAAGCTGAAACAAGTGAGCACACAGCATGGGGGGATCCCATCTATGGGCCCAAGCCCCACAATCGTGCAAACTTCACACTCCCCCTCTCTAACAGTGAATCTTCCCCACCGCAGGTGTACTTGGATCTCCCCACCGTGGTAGCTCTCCACCTTCAAAGTCGGGAAGCAATGTGAGCCGCGGGGGAGGGGGGGTTTGGGCGGACCTCGCCAATGACCAAATCGGAGGTGATCACTACCAAAGGCACGAGAGGATGCTCTGGCGCGACGAAAACGTCGCTCCGCAACCTAAGGAGGCACTACCAACATCCACGATCGACTCGCCGATAAACTCTGCAGTTGAAGTGCATCAGTGCACCATAGGATGAACTTTGCGATCTAGGGGGGCAGTCCGTGGGGGCTCCCCTGGTGGCGTCGCCGCGAGGTCGCCATCTCCGAGCCGAAGGTGGCGCAATCTCCCCACCGTGGGAGTCGCGTCTAGACCCCACAGTATTATTGAAGTGAATGAGTGCACATCATGGAGGGACCTCATCTTCGGGCCCAAGCCCCACAATCGTGCAATACAACATACATCACACTCCCCACCTTCCACAGCAAAACAGACAACCCCAAGTCGCCGTTGGGGTGTGCAATCGCGATCAAAGGCGCGGGACTCACCGGTGCAACGGCGGCGATGTTTTGGCGGAGGAGGTCGTCCGCCGCACTTCATGGAGGGACCCCATCTCGGAGCCAAGCCCCACAATTGTGCAATACAATCCACACCTCTTACACCAAAACTAGCACCAACACCGCGCCAATAGAACCTTAGGCTGATCTGAGCACCGGTTGCCATGGGAGCAGAAATGAAGTGGGTTTGAACAGCCGTCGGTGTCCAGGGGGGGGGGTTGGGGCGCGCCAGTCGACCAGATCTAAGTCACCACATGGCGCGATCTACCCACCGTGGGAGTTCGCCACTTACAACGTCGTGAAGCGTCGCGATGGGTTGGGCGCCCCTTTTGTCGTCGCCCAGATCCACCGATCTGGGGCTTCGTCCATGGCGTCCGCTCGCCAAAGGAGCCGATAGGTCGCCAAAGGAGCTTGCCTTCGTCCACGAAGCTGAAAGGTCGCCTTCGTCCATGGCTTCGTCCTCTACGATCGGAGTGAGGAGGGTGCGGGAGGGTAGCACGGAGGGGAGGAGAGGCAATGGGGGGACGACATGGTGGTGAGGGGGGGGGGGCTAGCCGCCGCCGTCCCTTAGAGTTTCAGATCTAGGGTTTATGAGTATTTGAGTATTGCAATGGTACATTCAGTTTGGAGGGATAAATAGGAGTAAAAAAAGTTGATGGTGACTTGATTTGGTCACACCATTTGGGACTTGGAATTGGAAAGAGAAATAGGAGAAAAGAAATCCGTCATGCATTTTCAATTTGGTAATGATCCTTGGGACATGGAATTTAAAAAGATTGAGAAAGCAAGCACCGAGAAGGACTACACATACGTGACATACCTCAAATTTTATCTACGTATATCTCATATTTTATCTTAAATATAATTCTAATCACTAAAAAACAAGATTTGAATAATATTTTCATCTTTTTTTGTTTTGTTCTTTTACTGGTTGAGAATTTACATTTTTATGGTTGGGATAAGTTTGGAATAAAATTTAAGATATGTGTAGTATTTGTGGAAAACACATCGTTCTCCATGATTTTGTCTTTGAGTTGAAATTTGATACTCCCTCCGTTTCAAAATATAAGTCATTCTATATTTCTATACGATTATCGACGTTTCAAAATATACTCCCTCCGTTTCAAAATATAGCTGCTATTATCGACGAGTTCTTTTTTCTATTCAATCTCTGGGCTTCTAGCCCAACTTTCAAAGAGAACGCCGCGTCGGCGTCTGATAAACTATTGCAATCTTTTAATTGTCTTAAAAATCTTCAAGCTTTATAGATCTTCTTATAGCTTTCTTTCGCTCATATTTCTTTCTTTCTTACATACTTCTTTTATGTTCTCATGTTATGTTTTGCAGGGTTGACTCCGTTCTGGTCTGTGGTGGCCCTAGCTGTTATTTTGACTGGCTGATCTCCAGCTTGTTCTTTTTGGTCCCTCTATGGACTCTTGTCTTACTGATGGGATGGGGTTTGTATCGGCTGGTATCGGTGGTGGTGGCTGTTTATATTTCTTCTGCTCTTCTGGTTCTGATTGTATAGTCTAGTTGGGATACTTTTGCTACCTTCTGCTATCCCTATTTCTGCTTTATCTGGAGTTTATTAGTTTTCTTCTCTTCTATGTTATTTATCTATTTGCTGTGTATGGCGTTTGGTCTGCTTGGTTCTTTTTTTCTGTCTGTGCTGTTGGGTTCTTTTGGATGATTTCATTGCAGCATCGTTTGTGATTAGTTGTGAGCATCATCTCTATGCACTGCCATTTGTTATGGTATTCTGGGTGCCTTCCTGGAGCAGTTGTGGTTTTTCGTGAGGGGTCTTGGAACCCATCTTGGTTCTGGGTTTTGTTTCGTGCACTGTGTGCCTTTGCGAAGCACCAGTGGAGGTGGTTTCTCTACGTCGATTCGCTTTTCTTTTCCCTTCTTCGCTCATCTGTTAGCGATTGGGTTTTAAATTTCTCTTGCTCTAGCTTTTGTCCTTCACTGGTCTGTGTTTTTGTTGGTCTGCTCTTTGATCCTCAGTCGATAGGTAGGCTGGCTCCAAGCAGGCTATGTGGATCGTTTGGTCTGTGTGCGGTTTCCTCCAGCCCGTGGCCTCAGGCTTGCATTCCTCTTGCGCAGCTATTGGGGCGTGGTGCTCTGGCGGTCTCTCTCTTGCGGGCTTCCCCTCTGATGTTTAGTTAACTTATTTGTATTCTCAGTTTTTTGAGTTCATACTGCTAGCTGTATATAGTCCTTTCCTTTCTTACTGTTTCTTTTGTTTTACTACTGGTAAAACCCTACTTGTAAACTATTATTTATTTATTTGATCGTTTGGCTGGAGTCTCTAGACTCTATCCGTTTCATCAAAAAAAAAATATTTCTATACGATTATTAAGAAATAATATATGATTGAGTAAAAGTACTCAATTAAAGCTCATAAGAGCATCTGTAGTCGTTGAATGTAAAAATATGAATATATGGATAAATGGAAATAAGAATCGCAGTTTTGCTGCACTCGTTTAAAGTTATATTTTAGCTATATTGGAGGGACGGCACATGAAGTGCCGTCGGAGAAGGAAAAAAAAAAGAAAAAAAAAAGAAAAAAAAAAAATCAAGCCCTAAAGGACGGACGGCACATGAAGTGCCGTCCAAGAGATGAGTGAACTTTTTTTGCCATTTTCCACTTTTCCGGAAATTACAAAAACATTTCAGTAATTACAAAAAAATTACAAAAACATTTCAGAAATTGCAAAAAAAATTAAAAAATTGCAAAAACATTTTCAAAAATTGCAAAAAAAAATCGAAAATTACAAAAACCTCCGGACGGCACTTCATGTGTCGTCCGAGGAATTTGGGCTGGAAATTTTTTTTTCCTTCAAAGGACGGCACTTCATGTGCCGTCCGATGGGAGGGGTGTTTTTTAATTGAAAAAATAAAATAAAATCAAGGGATGGCAGACGTGGTAATTTTTTTTTTTTTGGTGCCGTCGAAGTGCCGTCGCTCAAATATGGATAATTCTCAAATCGATTCTCATTTATAGCACACGACTGTAGCGATTTATCGATAAAATGGATATTTGGCAAACGAGTGCAGCACGTTCGTTTGCCAAATATCCATTTTATCGATATTTGGCAAACGACTACAGATGCTCTAAATGAGTCACCTACTGTACAATGTCCTATTGGCCATCCTATATAATTTTTTATTACTTCTTTTGAAAAAGGACAAAGTTAAAATTAAAAATCTCATAAAAAATTACTTTTTGGACATCTAAGAATGACAATATATATTCTCGAAAGCCAAAACTAAATTATATTATTAAAAAAAAAAACTAAAATAACTTATATTTAGAAACGAAAGGAGTATGTTTTATTTATTTTTGGACTATATCTATATCACTGTCATTAACAAAACTGGACAGTTTTCTTTTGTACAGTGGTTTGTAGGCTGCTGCAAAATGATTGGTGGGTTTACTCACGCATATCTGTGATTGGTGGATCGTCTCACCCATTTTTTTCATTGGTCCATCAACAAATCCGTAATTAATGCCCAATAGAACGATTTCACTAGGTGCATTTATGACTTTATTTTTTTTTTTTTATTTTTTTTTTTTTTTTTTTTTTTTTTTTTTGATTATACTGGGTTCCATCCCCCTCTTTGGGTCAGACTAATCCCAGTCCCGTGACAAGGAGCCCCAACCTTTGGTTGGGTTTGTGCGCCAGCCCATCTAGCATAGCGGTCACTGGCCACCCAGAGGTATTTAATCCCCATCTATGGGAACCGTAGGGTTCGAACCCAGGATCTTGGAGGAGCACACTCCAAGTCCCATCGCTCTTACCACTAGGCCACTTGTGGTGGTTTTTTAATTGTTCAAAGTTTTTTTTTTATAAGAAAGATGTAGAATATGGCCACCATGTTTCATTAATAAGAAATTAAAGAAACAAATCCAGAGTACTGGACCAAATTACAACCTACAGGTAGAAAATAGAACATACATGAAGCAACATAACTTGTACAAACAACAAATTCCTCCAACAATCCTGGAAGGTGGGCCGACAAACATGCTCGATCCATCAAAATTGTATGTACGTCATTTTAGGTTTGTACACTGCCTTCACGGCACATGCACACCCACCTGAAACTAGTCTGGCAGATTTTATCACCCGCCGAGCCCTGCCTTCTCCTCGCTGGGGACCCCATCTTTGGGCCAAAGCCCCGCAGGCCAAATTTTGACAACCGCCGAGTTTAGTCTACTCACTGGGGGGCCCCATCATTGAGCCCAAGCCCCGTAGGCAGAGTTTTGACAACCGCCAAGCTCAGCCTACACCTCCTATCCTCCCACAATCTTGCTATTATTACTCCCCCACCAAAAACCGCAGTCAAGGAGAGAGCTGTGAAGAGGATACCTTCGCCTCCCACACGTCCTTGCTATCTCCAGTGATTTCTCACAGATACAGCCCACCACCAACATAGAGTAGTGAGGAGAAATATCTTCACTCACTCACTCTCTCACTCTCTCTCTCAATCAGAAAATCAAAACAAGACCCAGCTGATTGAAGTATCACCTTCTCCTCTCGCCACAACGGACGATGGCATTGGGCGTCAGCTTCCATTATGAGGGCGGAGTGGTTGTGGTGCCCCGTCGACTGTGGTCATCAGGTGAAGCAACCTGGATGCAGCCCCCGCCCCTCTAGATCACACCCCAACAGAATGGGGTACAAGCTCCAGCCACTATCTTTGGTGCTGCCATCATCACAAACCCTGACTACTTTGCCGACTATATCAACCTTGGAGGCCCAAATCATGGCTACAGATCATCGTAATCGGCCCTGAGAGTGTGGATATGGTGGTGGCGACGAAGGAACCGTTCCAGCATCGCTGAAGGAGACGGACGACGGCATCGGTAGAAGGCAAAGGGCACATGAGTAACGAGTGAGCACATCCTTCTACCCACGTAAAAACGAATTTCTTGGGAAGTACTGTAGCAGTGCTTCAGTTGAGGGTAAAAGTTTTTTTTGTTGGATTATTTTAGCTATAGTAATCCGTAATCCATAATCCACAAATTGTACTTTTTTGCTAGTTTTCGTTTCAGCCATTTTTGTTCCGAAAACAGGCTGTCGAACATTGTTCACATTTTTTAAATGCTTTATTTCCCTCACTCTCTCTCCCCTCCAATTTCCTTTGTCTCTAACACAATTTACTAAAACCTATATAAACCAATCACGCCCCTGAGAGCATCTATAGTCGTTCCCTGTATTTCCAAAATTTCAAAAATATAGAAAAAAAGTTTCTGTAGTCGTTTCCTTTATTTGAAAATTTTGGGTACAGTGTCCGTCTATATTTGAGAGACAATATAGAAATTTTCCAAATATAGAAATCGGAAGATCATATTCCGTCCGTCGTAAAATTTAATTATTTTTTGTTCTTGAACGTAATATGATCTTGCATCCGATCAAAATTTTAAATTTTTTTGTCGGACGTAAGATCATCTTGCGTTCAATCAAATTAAAAAAAAAGGAAAAACAAAAGAAAAGGTTCGGACGACAAATGATATGGCGTCCAAGAGATTTCTCCCAAATGGTTCGGAAGAAAATTTTTATGGAATAGGGTCTATTGGAATTTTTATGCATATATATTACATTTGTGATTGGTGTGAATTTTATGATCAAGGGCTGAGATGGAATGGGCCTATAAGAATTGTTATGTGTTCCTATGCGAGCAAATATTTTTTTTAAATAAAATTGAGAGGATCAATGACTGGGATTCAAGAATGATATATCATCCACTTTTCATTCAAATTTTGGGTTCAAACGATTACAACATCAACTCAAAATTTCTATTTCTTAAAGCCAAATATAGAAAATTTGAGTTGGAACGGACTATAGATGCTCTGTAAAGTCCCACGTATACATAGCACTTCCTTTGTAAGCTTGGGTTTTTGTTGGCTCGGTTTTTTTTCTTTTCAGTTTTTTTTCTCGGGTTTTTAAAGCTTTTTTTTAGCTAAGGTGAGCTTTTTAAGCTTGTTTTTTTTGTTGCGGTTTTTTTTCTGTTCTTTCTAAGCTTAGTTTTTTTGGGTTTCATTTTTTTAGTTTGGTTTTGTTTTTTTTTTCTGATTTTTTTTTTGTTTCGATTTTTTAGTTTAATTAGTTTAATTTGATCGATTTAGTTTAATTAGTTTAAACCCTCATTAATTTATATTAATTTCAAATAAAACAAAAAAGTTAAAATTTATTTTAAATTACAGTCGCTACAGTGTTCTTATAACTTAAACAAAGCTAATCTTTCCTGGAAAACAATTTCTGCTACAGTTAATCTACAGATAACCAAAGCTATTTCAAGAAATTAAATCCAATAATTTACTTTCGTTAATTACAATGTTTTTCCTTGCTACAGTAAATCTATAACCAACAAAACCACCCTCCAAAACATCGTTCATTTTCTATAAAACTCTTTTCTTTCACAACGACTCTTTCACTAAATCGGCAGTCTACACGCTTCATAAAAACTTGAGTGAGACCATTCTAAGTTCCAACCTTTCAATATTCAATAGGGCTTTAGAACATTTACTTCTGAACTTAAATGGGTGTATATCCATCTTTATTATACTTCAATAAATTTGTCCAGTTGGTAGTTTAAAATTTGCTTAAATGCTTTGTTTTTCTTTTCATTTTCAAACATTGCACTATTGTTCTATGTTCCATCAAAAATCATCCAGTGCTTATAACATTAGTGTCAGTTTCATAACTAGATCACATTTTAAACTCGATTTAACTCCATTTGTTATTATGATGAGGGAAATTGCATTAGTCTTATTAAGTATTTTACCTCAAGCTTGATGAATATTCAAATCTATTTCCCCACTTGTTTTGAGTGTTAGTTTTGTAAGGGCATGGGTCACGTTGTCTTTAGAACGTAGATCAAGTAACTCAACATACTCCTTGACAAGAATAGAATTCAACTTAGCTTGTCTAAGCTTTACGTTACTTTATTTATCATTGTACAGTGAATTTGTCCCTACTGACATAGCAGACTGATTATCATTATTGATAGGTACAGAGTCTACTACAAATCTCTTTATTAGAATATCCAATAACAAGTGTCTAACCTACTATGCTTTATTCCCTACAGAAGGAAGAACAAAAAGTTCGGGCACCATGTACGATGCAGCAAGAGAACTTTGTCTATTTGATCTCCACACAACAGCCGCATTACCCAATGTAAACACATAACTGGTGGTGACCCAACTATCCCCCAAATCAGAACCCCAAGATGCATCTGAATATCCTTCAAGGATGAGTGGACAACCTCCGCAGTGCAGCGCATAGTGTTGGGTAGCAATTAAATATCTCGTTAGTCTATCAAGGGCCTTCTTCGAATGCTTACTGTTTGGATTGTTTGTGAAGCGATTCAACATGCCTACTGTGTAAGCAATGTCTGCCCTTGTGCACGTTATAGAAAACAATAGACTACCAATAAGCTTAGAATAATCAAGCTGTCTAACATGATTACCTAAATTAGGCTCCAATTTTTTATTTGTATCATATGTACCACCAATGTATCCCTACTGTTTCAGTAGTGAACATATATAGTATGACTTGCTAATTGTTATTCTTTATTAATCAACACCCACTTTCAGACCCGAAATAGTGTTCAATATCCCAAAGTTTTTCATACTAAAAGGTTTAGATAACATTAATCTGACTTCATTAACGGTTTTAATATCAGTGCCACATATCAACATATTATCAACATACAAGCAAACTAACACAAGTTTATAACATTTATTTAAAATGTAGACATTTATCAGATAAACTTAGTTCAAATTCTAGGTTTCTGATAATCTGATCGAACTTTCATGCCATAGTTTATGTGCTTGTTTAAGGCTATATAGGGATTTAATCAATTTACACACTTTCTTAGGTTGTTGCATGTAGATTTCTTTAGTGAGATCACCATTAAGGAAACCTGCTTTAACATTTATTTGATGTACTACACTACTACATATTTTTAGATGCAAGAGCTAATACAATTTTAATAGTAGTTTGGTGACAAGTAGGTGAATACGAATTGAAGTAACTTATCACATGTACTTGTGTCAACCCTTTTGCTACTAAACATGCTTTGTATTTATCAATTATGTTATTAGGGTTAAGTTTCTTCTTAGATATCCATTTACATCCAATTGCCTTTGCACCTTTTGGAATGTCTACCAAAGTCCAAGTATCATTATGCAATAAAAAAGTCAATTTCATCATCTTTCACCTCCATCCACAAACAAGAATCTCTATGTTTTACTGCTTCTTCTTAAGTAGTAGGGTTATTTACTAAGCTATAGATTGTAAAATCATTACCATAGTATTTAAGTGTTCTATCTTTTGTGGAAATTCTCCTAGTTTCTATTTGATTCTCAGCGAGGGGTATGTGGTCAATATCCATAGCATTATTAGTTTGTTTAGTTATTAACTCGGAGTCTGTAATTGTATATGTAGAACTAGATAAAGAAATATGCTTATCTTTAAGACAAAACATTCTTAAAACAAACGACATCTCTCGACTTTATCACATGATTAGTTGATGGATCCAAATATCTGTGCGGCACTGTCTTCTGTTTTTCAATGTATACACATGTGATCGTTCTAGTCCCTACTTTAGTCATTTTGAGATCAAATTTTTTAACATATGTAACACAACCTCAAGTTTTTGAGTGTAGATAAATTAGGACACGTTTAAACCAAATCCCATAAGGTGTGGTTGATAGTTTAGTATGTGATAGTCTATTTGGAATGTAATTTGCTACTAATGCAAGTTCCCTCTTAATAACTCGATGGTAAGGCAAATGTTAGAAACAAAGAGTTTAACATTTCAGTTAGTGGTCATGTTATTACGTTCTGCTAATCAATTTCATTGAGGTGAATAAGGGGTTGTTGTTTCTGCAATTATTACATATTTATTACAATATTCTTGGAATTCTCTATATACATACTCTTCCCCCTGTCACTTCTAAATCTTTTACTTTTCAAATCAAGTTAATTTTCCACATTTCCTTAAAAGTGGAATACAACAAGTGCTTCATTTTTAGATTTTAGCAAGTAAATATGAGAAAATCTAAATAATCATCAATGAATGTTATCAAATACTTTCTACCTCCACGAGTTTGTAAGCACAAGTATCACAGTATATAAGTTCAAGTAGCTATGTGTTCGTAATCACCAGTTGAAAAGGTTTTCAAGTCATCTTAATTTGTGCACATACTTCACATTTATCAAATTTCATGTTTATGACTAGAGGTAAATTATAGATTTTAACATGTTGCATTTGACAATAATTCACTTGCCCTAATCTATGATGCATAGTCATTGAGTCCACTGAATTACTAGTGCTAACATGATATAATTTATCTGCTAAATTTAATCTGTATAAACAATTTTCAAAATAATCTGAGTTAACACTTAATATGGCTCTATCACTGGTCATGTGGAAAGACATCCCAAGTTTGCATACCTTACTGATTGAAATTAGATTTTTAGTTAAACCAGGAATATAAAGAACATAATGTAAACTTAGCATTTTACCTGACTAGAGTTGAAGCTTAACAACTCCATGCTCTTTGACCTGAACTGTGTTTCCCTCTGCCATGGACCCAACATGATTTTCTTTACTAATCTCCTCCATGCTCGATTTTTTGTTCATTGCAAGCATTGTTGCACCTGAATCTATAACATAATCGCTCTTCCTAGTGTTTGCATCTGTCATCATGCCTATGAACTCTATGGTCTCAGATTTGATTAAGTTAAATTTCTTAGAATAACCTGGTGTTGGAGTTATCTTGTTTGCTTAAGTTGGATGGTGAGACCAGGTAAATGCACATTTACCTTCTAAAGTTGATCTTTTGTTCTTGCGCGTACTATATGTTAACATTGTAAAATTTTGTCGAAAATAGGTTATTGAGGCTTATTTCAAGATTAACAATGCAAGGCAACAAAAAGTCGAAGGGATGAAGAGATTCATGTATGAGGAGGTCCTTGTGTGGTCATATTCCACCGATCATTAGCTCCATTTCCTGATCGTGTCAAAATTGTGAGAAAAGTATATCACAAGCTTTCACATATACTATGGTAGGCACAATAACTCTTTATATTAAAATTGTTGGATTTATATCATGCATACTATGTTAGATGAGCGAAGTGAGAAGATGATTCGAAGTGAAAATGAAGAAGAAGAGAGCAGCAACAATAGCAAAAACAAATAGGGACAGATTGCTGTTGACTGCATTGTTTGGGCAGTCGACCGCAATTGTGCAATGGCAGCAGATGGAAATAGGATCTAGGTGATCTGATTGAAGCCCAACTTCTTTTCCAAATTTAATCGTACGACTCTTATCGTATGGTTATCTCTTCAGGAACATCGAACGGTTATTGTATCACGATTAAACCTAGAATTTCTCTAGATCTCTATATATATCATTGTAAAGGTCTCAATGAAGTAGAGTACCGACAAAAGAACGATCACTTCATCTGAGAGTTTGAGAGTTTTCATTGTAAACAACAAGTGTCTTCTGGTGAGCCTTAAGAGATAGATAGGTACTTGGTGAAAGAGTTTGTAACTCTTGTATCTTTCTGTAACTGAATAATATCTTATTTTTCTCCCTCGAATTGGGGTTCGCCCAAACCGGAACAAAAAATGTGTGCTTTGTGTATTTGATTTGGTTTACTATTTGCTTGGTGGGTTGCAGTGGCCGTCTCGCAAAACTTGACAAGAAATCCTAACAAGTGGTATTAGAGCCAGGTTGCGGGCTTGCATAAGTTCCTTGGAGAAGATTGCATATAAGAACATGAAGATCAAGTAGTTTGACGGTAAGATCAACTTTAATCTCTAGAAGGCGAGCATGTATGGTGCATTGGTTCAAAAGGGTTTGCATATTGCCCTAAATGGAGAAAGAGGGAAGCCAACCGACATGAAGCAGGAGAAGTGAGTTGAAATTTATTTGAAAGCCTTGCATTTAATCTAGCTATAATTGGCGGACGAAGTCAGGTGTAACCTTTTTGAGAGAAAAGGTGTGGCAAGTCTGTGGGCGAGATTCGAAACTGACTACTCGAGATTGTAGTTGCTGGATCGATGTACTAAAGAAAGTTGTTTCATTTCTTAATGAAGGAAGGTACCGCAATTCAAGAGCATATATTAGAGTTCAATAAGTTGTTATCTGAACTAAGGGTGATTAACGCATCTAATCTAATCAAAGAGCATAAATCTTTCCACTTGATATGTTCACTGCCAAATTCGTATAAGCACTTGATAACCACCATGCCACATAAAAATCTGCCAAAGAGAGTCTTATCGTGTCCGGTGTGATCAAAGGGTTGAAGGAAGATAAACTTAGAAATCAGGGGCTCCTTCTATGAGTTGCATGGCGGAGTATGGTGATACTTCAATTGGAAGGGATAGTGCGTGGAAGGGTGTGATCCGTTTCCATCATTACAGAGGGATTGGACATTACAAGAGAGACTGTCACAAGTGGTTGATTCAGAGTGGTGCTAACGTAGTCTATGCCACTGAATAAGGTGATAACTTAGACTGTTTTCCTGTTTCAAGTTTTTAGATGTGAATTTTGGCTGGTTTCATGATTCGGAAGTTCTTCTCATATTTTCTCCGAGAGGAAAATATTTTCACTTACAAGTAAACAACAAGTCATTGTGTGAGAACGGGTTCTCGTAAAATTTGTGAAGTAGTGGGTGAGGGAATAGTTGAGTTGGAGACTACGGATAAAAAATGATTCACACTAGAAGAGGTCATGCATATTCCTTTGATGAAATAGAACTTGATATCCTTGGAAACTTTGGATGTTCAGGGCTGCAGGTACCTAGCTCGAGGTAGAGTTTTATCAGTTGGAAGAGTCGTCGTAAGATGATGAGGGGAAAGAGGGGAATTGAGCAGAGTCAGCACAACCTGTACCAACTTTGTGGGAACATGAAATCTTGGCTAAATATTTCTAAGCCTAATGTCCCCAAAGCATTATCTAGTTTGCCATCACTAGAATCACCAAAGTGAGATTGCATCGTTCAAACATCGTCGGGAGATCGAGAATGCCTCGGGGTAGGTGGAGTTCATGCAGAGGGTGGTGCCTCCGTATTGATGCCTACTTGGGTATGCCCTTTAAGGGGCATACAACTAGAGAAAAAAACATTTGGAGATAGATTCAACTAGTAGAATAAGCCACTGAATCGGGTTGTTTGCAAGAGAAAACAGAAAGAGTATAGAAGCAATCACACAGGTGTGGAAGCATGAGTATGCAATTCAAGGTAGAGATTGTTGAGTTTATGTCTTGCGTACTATGTTTGATGATAAGAGAAGATGGGTGAAGCAAGTAGAAGATTCAAAGCGATGTTGAAGAAGAAGGGAGTAGCAGTAGTAGCAAAAACAAGCAAGGACAGATTGCAATTGACTGCATTTTTTAGGCATTCGACCACAAATGTGCAGTGGCGACAAGTGGGTATTGGGTCTGGGTGATCTGATTGAAGCCCAACTTCTTTTCCAAGTTAGATCGTACGACTTATCATATGGTTATCTCTTCAAGAACATCGAACGACAATTTCATCAAGATTAAACCTGGGGTTTCTCTAGATCTCTATACATATCATTGCAAATGTCTCAATGAAGTAAGCATTGACAAAAGAACAAATACATCTGAGAGTTTTCATTGTAAACAACAAGTATCTTCTAGTGAGGTTTGAGAGATAGTTAGGTTCTTGGTGAGAGTGGTTGTAACTCTTGTATCTTTCTCTAGTTGAATAATATCTCGAATTTTCTCCCCTGGATTAGGGTTCACCCAAACCGGAATAAAATTGTGCGCTCTATGTGTTTAGTTCGGTTTACTATTTGCTTGGTGATTTGTAGTGATTGTGTCGCAAAACTCGGCAGGAAATCCTAACAAATTGGATATACCATTTTTATTACTTGATTAGTGGAACAAAATTGGAACAATTCTTGAATGAATGTAGGTTATCATGCCAATAAGCAATGGGACCGGTCATTGGTCCCTAATTTTCATAATATCAAGGAAATCAAATTTCAAGTGTCGGACTCCTTGCCAAACGATCAAAGGCATGCTTTTGTATTTGTGGAAGTGGTATATATGTAATTTATGATTTTCAAATGTATTTTTGATTTGGAACGTATTTCCGATATTGTAGTTCATGGTATAATAAATGCAAGACCATGAACTACAAAATCGGACATACATTCCAAATCAGAAATACATCTGAAAATCATAAATTACATATATACCACTTCCACAAATACAAGAGCATGCCTTTGATCGTTTGGCATTATATATATATACTAGGTTTGCCCGTTGACACGTGCCTACGACACGTCTTCAGAACGGTGCACCTGGTTTGATTATATAAAATAGTTTTGGAGATCCAACAAATTAATTGAAGTAGCAAACATATTATATGAGGAAGCAGTATATCTACCTTTAAGCTCAACCATCGCCTCTTGATCATTAGCTTGAACTTACCTGGAATGCATATAGTTTGTTAGAAACACTGGATAGAGTTTTTTTTAACTTCAGCATCACTTTTAGATGTTTGTAATCATTATGTAAGGACATTATCATATAGATTTTATGGAGCTTACTCTAATCCCATAACCACTATGAGTATGTCTAAATACAATGGTAATGCAAGTACATGTGTGAAGATATCTACAATACCAATAATCTAAACATTTGTTTGTCTGAGACTCAGTTTTCAATTAAAATACCTCTTATTATTATTTCAACCAAAATAAAATACATGAAGTTCTCACAACTCTAATCCAAGATAATCATTTCTTTTATCTCCACTTTGTCTCCCTATTGCACCTTTATAAAAAAATCAAAATGGGTAAATAACAAATTTACTTTAGCTGTCTTTTTTGAGTGGAGAGTTTGCACCCTTCACTGGTAAACTCCAGTCATCCCAATCCTATATATCCAAATATACACTAAAGTTCTTATATGTTATATTATCCATGGTTTCTAATAACTAGTGAAGGGAACACTTCACGATAGTATTTTTTCTTATAGTAAAGAAATTAATGTTGCATATTTGTCAAGTTATTTTAGGTTGCTAGTCAGCTTACCTGTCCTGTTATGGTTTGGAAGACCAAATTGAGGCCACCAAATAATTCATCTCTCACTTGCGTACACCTTAAATCAAAACTGATAAAAAATGATCAAATAAATCAGTAAATTAAAATTTTTAAACCCAAAAATAAAACAATCATACCTCTCTGAACTTAGATTCCATGCACACACAAAATTCGAGTCAGTAAAAGACTGAGTAATCACCTATACACACAAAATCAAAAATTAGAATGAGAATTCAGTTAATGAGATGAAATTAGAGTCGTCGCATCGCATATAGAGGCTTTCGATTCGATGGAGGGGAGTCACCGATACGGAATCGCTTGATATTCATGCTCGATTTGGTGGAGGGGAGTCACCGATACGGAATCAGAAGCGGATCAGATATCGGCGACGACCTCTTGATTGGGGTTCAACATTGGATTTGGATTTGCTTTGAGATTTTCAAAATTTTCAAAATTTTCAAAATTTCAAAATTTGAAAATTTAAAATTTTAAATTTTAAAATTTTTTAAAAAATTGTTTTAAAAATTTTAAATTTTAAATTTTTTTTAACTTTTAATTTTTTTAAAATTTTAAAATTTTTTTTATAAGTTTTTGATTTTTTTTGATTTTTTTGAATTATTTTTAAAGGTTTTAAAATTTTATTTTCTTAATTTTTTGAATAGGAGAGAGAGAGAGAGAGAGAGAGGGAGGGAGGGAGGGAGAGAGAGAAATAATTAAATAAATAAAGGAGTTGTTTTGGGTGGGGGATATGAATTTGAGTTTTGGGGGGAAAATGTGTTTTGTGAGGTTAGATCTGGGCTTTTGATTTTGGGGGGATTGAAGGAGAGCCACTTGATAGCTTTCTTTGTGTTTTATTATTATTATTATTATTATTATTATTATATATATATATATATATATATATATATATATATATAGAGAGAGAGAGAGAGAGAGAGAGAGAGAGAGAGAGAGAGAGAGAGAGAGAGAGAGTCATGCTATTATGAGATGGTGAGATGGAGTGTTTTTTTGTGAGATGGGCGATTTGAATCATCCAAATCTCGATCACACTGTTCACATCATTCTACATGTCATCTAGATGGTGTGTACAAAATTTTAAACGATTTGGAGACGTCTAGCCTTTGCATCAAAGCGTTCAACACATCACGAAGATGATGCAAAATACATTTATATGCATTTATTTGAACGCTTTGATGCAGAGCCTAGAGGTCTCCAAATTGCTTGAAATTTTGTACAAACCATCTAGATAATATGTAGAATGATGTGAACGGTGTGATCGAGATTTCGATGATTCAAATCGCTCATCTCACAAAATACATCTTCATCTCACCCATCTCACCCATCTCACCATCTCATATTAGCATTTTTCTATATGTGTGTGTGTGTGTGTGTGTGTGTGTGTGTGTGTGTGCACTAGGCTTCCGTGTTCACTCTTGTGCACTCGGCCTTCCCACCTTCGTTTTGACGATCTAAACCGTTCACATTGATCTACACATCTAAATTAGTCTAAATATGTAAAATTAAATCATTTAAAATTTATTTTCCCATCTATTGAAGTGTGACAAAATTGTATGACTGAAAATTGTTGTTTTTTATAGTCACGTGATGGACGAGCAAATGAATTTGAAATGATTTGATTTTATAAATTAAGACTAATTTAGATATGTAGAACAATGTGAACGGTTCGGATCATCGATACGAGTGCGGGAAGGCCGAGTGCACACGGAGGTCTAGTGCACAACAGAACATTTCTATATATATATATATATATATATATATATATATATATATATATATATATATGGCCCTTCTGTTGTGCACTACCCTCCGTGTGCACTCCGTGTGAACTTTTTACACTAAGTGCACATGAATGATCCAAACCGTTTACATTGATCAACACGTCTAAATTAGTCAAAATATGCAAAATCAAGTCATTTGGAATTCATTTGGCCATCCATTGAAGTGTTACAAAATTTTATGGCTGAATATCGTTTGTTTTTGTACTGACTTGATGGATGGGCAAATGAATTCCAAATGAATTGAGTTTTCATATTTAGACTAATTTAGACATGTAGATCAATGTGAACGGTTCAGATCATCGGAGTTCACACAGAGGGTAATGCACAACAGAAGGGTGTGTGTGTGTGTGTCTATATATATATATATATATATATATATATATATATATATATATATATATATATATGGAAATTTTCGGTTGTGCACTGGGGTAGTGCACACAGTGGTGTGCACTCGTCGTAGTCCGTTGGATCTCAGGTTTTGATCATGATCGCCATCCAACGGTTCTTTGGAGCTCCCACTCATCTGAATAAGTTTGGGGGGGGGGGGTAAATGCGTCATTTCATACCCCCCTCCTCAACTCTCCATCTCGTCCCCTTTCATGCTCCATTCCCTCACGTCGATACCTGAGATGTGAAAACCCTAGCCCCCAAAAAATTCGAACCACTACCCATCTCGTCGACCGCTTTCATCATCCTCATCCCCAAATCTCCTCTCCTCTCACTCTCGATTTCCCTCAAGCCTTCTTCGACTTGAGATCTGAAAACCCTAGCTCCCAAAAATTTGAACCCACAGCGCACACCGCTGATCTGCTCGCGCTCTCATCCTCCTGACGCTCTCATCATCCTCATCCCTAAATCTCCTCTCCTCTCACGCTCGATTTCCTCACGCCAAAAAATTCCCTCTTCTTCGACGCCATCTGAAATCCCTAGCTCGCACTCTCATCCGAATCTATTGAACTGAAGGACAGAGATCTCAGGTATGAAAAAAATTTCATTTATTTCAGTTCAAGTCGAAACCCTAAGTTATATGAAGATCAGTCGAAATTTTGTTATATGAAGATCAGTTGAAATTGTTGTGCGGAATACAAATCAAACCAACAATCAAACCAATGCGGAAACAAAGAGAGAACCAGCGAGAGAAAAACAGAAAAGCAAGCAACACAAGAACACAAGATTTACGTGGTTCGGCAAAACGATGCCTACATCCACAAGGGGCGGTTGGGGTTTCTTTACTATGATCTCCAATGGGTAAACAAAGCCTTTACAAGAGATGACGGCTTCAAAATCCGAATAAGGTGTTACAATTTACAAAACCCTAACGGGTGTATTTATAGGGAAACTATTGGGCCTTTCGAATTGGGCCGAATCTGGATCCAAAACTCGTCGACAGTCGACTGGTCTTCATACCAGTCGCCTGGTTCCTTTGGGACAGTCGACTCATCAGTCGACTGTTGCTACTGTATCTTCAGTCCTTGAAAACTCCTCTGGACAGTCGCCTGCTCCTCCTACCAGTCGACTGAAGCTCTGAAACTTTCGACGACTACAGATACCAAATACCAGAATCGAGCCATTATCCTACAATCTCCACCTTGGCGAGATCTTCCAAGTCAAGTATCCAACAATCTCCACCTTGGTGAAATCTTCCAAGTAGCCCAAGCAATCTCCACAAATACTTCAAAACAACTGCTCATCACCAAATGCAACAAACGAACCCAAACTCCACCTTAGTATGATATCACATACTAAACAAACCAATAGCAAAGTACTATCCCAACTGCCCATGCCAAATTATCAAACATGCAAAATATTAGCCAGGTTCATGCAATGCTTGAACTTGGCTGCCCCAACAACTTTGGTCAACATATCCGCAGGATTATCAGCTGTTCCAATCTTCACCAAATGAATATCACCATCCTTTATCAAATCACGCACAAAATGATAACGAACATCAATATGTTTGGTCCTCGAATGATGAACTTGGTTCTTCGCTAAATGAATAGCACTCTGACTGTCACAGTGTACCTCCACCTTCTCCCGATGAATTCCCAAGCTCTTCAAAAATCCATGTATCCAAATGGCTTCCTTCATGGCCTCAGCAACCGCCATGTATTCAGCCTCAGTAGTAGACAACGCTACAGTGGACTGCAAATTTGACCTCCAACTTATAGGTGCCCTAGCCATAGTAAACAAATAGCCTGTAGTAGACCGCCTCTTATCTAGATCACCTGCATAGTCAGAATCAACATATCCAACCAATAACCTGCTAATATTGTCATCCCTTTCAAATTTCAAACCCACATCTGTGGTGCCACTTATGTACCTTAGAATCCACTTAGCTGCTTGCCAATGCTCTTTGCCTGGATCATGCATATATCGACTAACCATACTCACCGCCTGAGAGATGTCTGGTCGAGTACAAACCATGGCATACATCAAACTGCCAACCACACTAGTGTAAGGTACATTAGCCATATACTGTCTCTCTTCATCTGTACTTGGAGACTGAGAAGCACTAATTCTGAAATGACTGGCTAAGGGTGTACTTACTGGTTTAGTCTTCTCATCTATACCGAACCGTTTCAGCACCTTCAAAAGATATTGCTTCTGTGTCAAACTCACTATGCCCTTTGCCCTGTCTCTAGCTATCTCCATCCCAAGTATCTTCTTGGCTTCACCAAGATCCTTCATCTCGAACTCAGAACTCAGCTGATTCTTCAAATTTTGAATCTCCTTAGCATTTTTAGAGGCAATCAACATATCATCCACATATAATAACAGATATATAAAAGAACCATTCTGCAACTTCCTGAAGTAGACACAATGATCATACTCACTTCTGGAATATCCCTGCACTTTCATAAACTGGTCAAACCTCAAATACCACTGCCTTGGAGATTGCTTCAACCCATAGAGAGACTTCTTCAACCTGCAAACACAATTTTCCTTCCCAGCAATTTTGAACCCATCTGGCTGCGACATATATATTTCTTCATCTAAATCCCCATGTAAGAACGCAGTCTTCACATCCATCTGTGTCAATTCAAGATCAAACTGTGCTACCAAAGCTAACAAAATCCGAATAGAAGGATGCTTCACAACTGGAGAGAACACTTCATTATAGTCAATACCTTCCTGTTGAGCATACCCCTTTGCAACTAGTCTAGCCTTGAACCGAACACTGCCTTTTGGACCTTCTTTCTTCGTATACACCCACTTGCAACCAATTGCTTTCTTCCCCTTTGGTGGTTGCACTAGATCCCAAGTCTTATTCTTATGAAGAGAGTTCATCTCTTCATCCATAGCAACTTTCCAATCTGCATTTTCTGAACTTCTAGTGGCTTCTTTGAAGTTGGAGGGAACTTCATCATCCACAATGGGAAGAGCAAATGCAACTGTATCTGTAAAACGAGATGGTTGTTTGATATCTCTTCTTTGCCTTCTTACTGCAATTGATTCTTCCTGCTGGATAGGAGATTCTTCATCATTCTCAGTATCAACCACATCATCTTCATCTTGGACAGGAACAGGATTTTCAACTGACAAATTTTCTAACTCCACCTGTTGGAAAACTCTCCTACCAGTCGACTGGTTATTGCCAACAGTCGACTGTCCCGAGCTCCCACAATTCTGCTGTTCTAGACCACCAGTCGACTGTTCCTGTACACCAGTCGACTGTCCCGAGCTTCTTCTACTCACCTGTTGAAGAACTGTCCCACTCTTCTGCTGCTCACCAGTCGACTGTCCCATACCACCAGTCGACTGTCCCGAGCTAATCATGCTGGTCTCATCAAAAGTCACATCTCTACTGATTACTAACTTCTTCTGTTCTGGACACCACAACCTGTAACCTTTGACACCAGTACTAAAACCAACAAATATAGCCTTTTTGGCTCTTGCATCAAGTTTAGTTTCAGTTACATGAAAATAAGCAGGACAACCAAATATATGCAAAAAACTATAATCAGATGCAGGTTTACCACTCCATACCTCAATAGGCGTCTTGCCTTCAAGTGCTGCTGATGGTAAACGGTTGACAATGTGGCTTGCATATATAACAGCTTCTGCCCAAAATGTCTTCTTCAATCCAGACTGTGCTAACATACATCTCACCTTCTCAAGTAAGGTTCTGTTCATCCTTTCTGCAACCCCATTTTGCTGTGGAGTCTTCCTAACTGTGAAGTGCCTCTGGATCCCTTCATCTTCACACAATTTCAGAAATGGATCATTCTTATATTCCCCTCCATTATCTGACCTCAGAACCTTAATCTTCCTACCAGTCTGATTTTCAACTTTCTTCTTCCAACTTGTGAACAATGTCAAAACTTCATCTTTGTGCTTCATGGTATATACCCAAACTCGTCTGGAGTAATCATCAACAAAAGTAACAAACCAGTGTCTTCCACTCATAGAAGGTGTCTGAGTAGGGCCCCAAACATCTGTGTGCACATAATCGAGGATACCCTTTGTCTGATGTACAGCTGTACCAAATTTCACCCTAGTTTGCTTACCCAAAACACAATGTTCACAAAATTTCAACTTGCACCCTTTAGCATCTTTAAGCAACCCTTGCTTCACAAGCCCCTGCAAGGCCTTTTCTCCTGCATGCCCGAGTCGCATATGCCACAACCTGGTAGAGTCGGGAACAACCTGTTTAGGCTTCTCAGTTACACTGGCAGCCTCACCCAAATATGTTTTTCCCTGCAAGAAAAACAAGTTCCTTTTTTTTTGCCCTTTCATCACCACGAGTGATCCGCTAGTCACCTTCAGAATGCCACCTTCACTAGCAAATTTCAATCCACTGGCCTCCAAAGCACCTAGTGAAATCAGATTCTTTTTCAAATCTGGAACATACCATACATCTGAAAGCTCCCTAATAAGACCATCGTGCATTAGCAATTCAATCTTCCCGATTCCTACCTTCTTACAAGGTGCATCATTTCCCATCAAAACTACACCACCATCCATATACTCCAAAGAAGTAAACCACTCCTTTTTCCAAGACATATGATAGGAGGCTGCTGTATCAAGAAACCATACTTCTTGATAAAGTGAGGGACTAGAAGCAAGTGCAAAAGAAAAATCCTCGCCACTTTCTAAATTATCAACAGTCACATTTGCAGTCGAATTTCCCTTATTTCGTAGCTTTGGACAATCCTTTTTCCAATGCCCCCTTTCATGACAGAAAGCACATTCATCTTTGGCTGGTATTTTCCTGTCCTTCGAAACTCCTCTCGATTTGGAACGAGATTTGTTTCCCTTTTTCCCAGATTTGGACTCAGATCTGGTCTCAGTCCTGCCCCTTACAATTAAAGCTTCAGAAGTTTCTCTATCAACCATTTTATCCCTTCTCCTAGTTTCATTATTCAACAAAGCATTTGCAACATCTTCATATTTCACAGTATCTTTTCCATATAATAAAGTAGTTGCTAAATGATCATAACTTTCAGGTAATGAATTCAACAGAATTAGGGCTTTATCCTCATCCTTAATTTGCTCATCCAAATTTAACAAATCAGCCAATAATTTATTAAATGATTCAACATGAGCATTCATAGACATACCTTCCGTATAGGTGAAGCGAAAAAGTCTCTTCTTCAAATACAGCCGATTCTCCAAACTTTTCCTCATGTATTTGTCTTCGAGCTTCTTCCACAACACCGCAGCAACGGTATCCCTCATCAAATCATACTTCTGAGCCTTCTCAATAAAGAGCCGAATAGTCCCACACGCAACTCGATTCAACTTCTTCCAATCTGCTTCGGACATATCCTTTGGTTTTTCTACCTCCAAAGCAACATCTTGTTCTTGTTGAACAAGTACATCCAACACCTCACATTGCCACATCCCGAAATTGTTTGTCCCATCAAATTTTTCAACTTCAAATTTTGCGTTGTGAATCGTTGTTCTTGACGAACTTGATCCCACAACATCCTTGGTTGCATCTGCATCACCCGCCATCTCCCTCTAGGTCGAACCAACAGCTCTGATACCACTTGTTGTGCGGAATACAAATCAAACCAACAATCAAACCAACGCGGAAACAAAGAGAGAACCAGCGAGAGAAAAACAGAAAAGCAAGCAACACAAGAACACAAGATTTACGTGGTTCGGCAAAACGATGCCTACATCCACAAGGGGCGGTTGGGGTTTCTTTACTATGATCTCCAATGGGTAAACAAAGCCTTTACAAGAGATGACGGCTTCAAAATCCGAATAAGGTGTTACAATTTACAAAACCCTAACGGGTGTATTTATAGGGAAACTATTGGGCCTTTCGAATTGGGCCGAATCTGGATCCAAAACTCGTCGACAGTCGACTGGTCTTCATACCAGTCGCCTGGTTCCTTTGGGACAGTCGACTCATCAGTCGACTGTTGCTACTGTATCTTCAGTCCTTGAAAACTCCTCTGGACAGTCGCCTGCTCCTCCTACCAGTCGACTGAAGCTCTGAAACTTTCGACGACTACAGATACCAAATACCAGAATCGAGCCATTATCCTACAGAAATTTCAATTCAAGGGAAAATTTTAATGACTGTTTCTAAGTTGAAATATACATAGGATCTCACATTTCACATTTGAAATGATTCGCTTGTGCATTGGTGAATTAAATGCCATAATAAGGAATTGAAGTAAACTATTGTAGCATATTAGCACTAATTTCGCCAAATTTTTGCCTAATTGTTATGAAATGACGCATCATGCTCCATATTAGATATGTTGATGCATCATGCTCCATACTATTTAGTTTATGGTAAAACAAAATCTTCTTAGATTAATCTGAAAAATCGAAACCCCCAAACATAAGTAGTAGGTACTAATTTGTAGGCTTTTTATAGCAATTGAAGAGCTTCATGAAATTGAATTGTAGGATCTCATGTTTGTATCTTAAAGCATTGCAAGTAATAATTTTTTGAATGAATTTTCCCCTAATTGTTAGTATCCCTAATTTATTGAATCACTTGATATTAACGTATACTATGATAACTAATTGATTATATATTCGAATTTGTAATAGGTATGGAGAGTGGTGAAGGTTGCTCACAATTGGGGGACAATTTTTTGTAATAGGTATGAAGAGGAGGTGAATTCCTCTACTGAAGATAGTTCCGAGGACGGTACCGATTATGTGAACTGAGGGAAGTATTTTTTCGCAAACAATTTGGTAAATATGATGCCTTAATTTATTTTACTTTGGGGATGAATTGATAGGCAGTGATGAGTGCATGGAACATCAGGTTGAATTTATTGTTTTCCCCACCTACCAAGTCAAATATATTTGTATCCTTCTCTGTTTTTAGGTAGTTACCGGACTGATGCACCCACTTGATTTCATCATGGCATATACTTGATTTTGGCTGTTACTTGACCTTTTGTTTTTGGAGTGCCAGATACCTTGTATGCTTTGTATATTCACTACAGTTGACTTGATCGTGGCATATACCTTGTTTAGTGGCTGATACTTGATTTTTTCTGATACAATTAAGTGATTCTTTGAGTTGATGCACACAGCTGTGTAGCTGTATTTGCCTTTCAGATCTGTTTCATGTCAAAACCTGTTGGTTTTTTTGAAGTTTACAGTTGGGCAGTGTTTACAATTGAGCTGTGTTATTATTTCAGAGCTCTGTTAAAATTGTGAACTTTGGAAAAAAGCATATACCTCATTTTTGCAGTACTATTTGGGCGTGGCATATACCTTATTTAGGCTGATAATTGATTTTTTTTTTTGGTAATGGCAAATACTTTGTATGCTTTGTATGCTCACTACTGTTGACTTGATCATGGCATATACTGTGTTTAGTGGCTGATACTTGATTTTTCTTGATACAATTAAGTGATTTTTTCTGATACAATTACCCTTCTTTGAGCTGATACAATTAAGTGATTTATGAGTGTAACACCCCGTGAATTTAAAATTTGAATATAATAGTAATATATATATATATATATATATATATATATATATATATATACTACTATAATGGGAGAACCCCTTAGTCCTTAACCCAACCCGTGCAACGCACGTGTTGGGTTATGGACTAACTTTGATAAATATTTTCGACAGTGGACCAGTTTCGTAAATATTTTCGAAAGTGGATCAGTTTGGAAATTATTTTCTTTTTTCCCTTTTTATTATCTCTTCAATTTTTTCCACGTGCACGTGTGCACGTGTATGATACTAGTATGTATTAAAGAGTATGTTGGCTGTTTGTTAATTAAAAAGATGGTATGGTTAAATATATGTTGAAATGTGAAGTAATTGATGGTATATGAAATGTATGGGTGGGGGCCACATTGAAGCATGCTGCTTCTTTGGTCAATTGGTTGCTCTGCGTGGTGACGTGGAGGCTTGAAGGGGGCCCACCTGCTCTCACGGCAGAGGTAAGGAGAAGAGAGAAATGTATGAATATGTCTCATATCAGTTAAATAATAGAATAAAATAATATATAAATAATACAGACTATGATCAAAAGTTACCAATTCGGTTAACCACCTTTTGAGAGGCAGCCTGTGGTGGGCAGTTATACTATACAGTATCTAATTTGTCTTATAAATTTTATAAATTGTCTGTCTATAGACCCCCCTGATTTCTGAAGGGGGGGTGTGTGTAACACCCATGTTGGCTATTTGTGAATTAAAAGGATGGTATGGTTAAATATATGTTGAAATGTGATGTAATTGATGGTATATGAAATGTATAAGTGGGGGCCATGTTGAAGCATGCTGCTTCTTTGGTCAATTGGTTGCTCCACGTGGTGACGTGGAGGCTTGAAGGGGGCGCACCTGCTCTCACGGCAGAGGTAAGGAGAAGAGAGAAATGTATGAATATGTCCCATATCGGTTAAATAATAAATAAAATAATATATAAATAATATAGCCTATGATCAAGAGTTACCAATCCGGTTAACAACCTTTTGAGAGGCAGACTGTGGTGGGCAGTTGTACTACATAGTATCTAATTTGTCTTATAAATTGTATAAATTGTCTGAGCTAGGGGCAGGGGTGTTACAATGAGGGAATGCATATATTTGATTTTGGAAGAGGTGGAGGTTTGTGATGGTTGCAGCTATGATGGTGTGGCAATCTATGCAGCCATAGTACTACACCACCACACTTTTGCATGATTATGCTCCCCCACTCAAGATGTGATCATTTGAGAACCTTGTCTTGTGAAATCATGTGATTTCTGAGCCTACTTAAGTTCATTTCATGAACATAATCATCCTCTCTGTTATCTTTGCTTTATTTTATCTAATAAATCTGAGGTAAATTCATCTAACTTTATGTATTTTTTATCAGTAAGCTATCTACAAACTCATGAAAGTGTGAGAACCTCTTATTAGACGCAGAGATGCAGCAGTAGCAGATGCAATAGTAGTTGATTTTGGCTGATAGTTAATTTTTGAAAGTGTGAGAACCTCTTGTTATATGCAAGTCTCAGTATGTTAGATGAAGAGATGCAGCAGTATCAGTAGTTGATTTTGGCTGAGAGTTGATTTTTTTTTTTTGGAGTGCCAGATATTTTGTATGCTTTGTAAGTGAACTTCAATTTACTTCATTTTTGCATATACTTCATTTTGGTTGATAGTTGATTCAACTGGAGGTTGAATGGTGGTAAAAGATCATTCTTTTGGATCGTCGGTATTCTGTGAATAGAGCACAGTAACGGCTAATAATGTGTATCGAATATTTATCTCCTTTATCATATGAAAGGTTGTAGTTATATACAGTACTATATGTCATCTTCAGTCATTTTAGTAATCTTTCTTATTTCTTTGGCATGGATGATGTTACTTTACTTGTTAATTCTTCTCCTAGCAAGATGATGAGCTAGATGATGAGCTTAAATCTTGGTTTCTCAAATGGCTTTCCATCTACCAACAACGCTGTGCTTCGTGCCAAGGAATCCATGCTCTGTGCAAAATTTTGTACGTGTAAACAATTAAACATAATATGTATCTATTAACTTTTTCTTAAATTTTACAATTGCTTGCACTTGACTTCAATACTTGTTGGCATTAGTTGTTGGTTTTAAGTGACCCTGCTTACCTGAACACCTTAACCTAGAAAACGAGCAATATTGTATTCTCTAAAACATCAGGCATTGCCTTAGGATGATTTATTGCTGTCTAAAGCATTAATAGGTTTTTCTAAACTATTTATCTCCTATTTTAGTTGATTTATGTTCAAGATTGTTGTATTTAACCCTAAAATCTAGATACAAAGGACTACAATTTTTCATTCTCATAAATATTACAATCATATGATACACGGGCAACAATGAATATAAACCCCATAGAAAGTTGCGATCAATTGCCAAAGAAATTTCACAACAACCTCAGCTAGTTGTTAATACCATCTCAGTTAAGCACAAATAAAATTCACCATTACATAGTAGATCAAAACTGAGTGAGTAACTTCACCATTACATAACAGATCATACAACATACCAAATTACAAAATAGCAAATACATACATCCTCCAAAATACATCCAAATTACCAAAATATAAACATGCACCCAAAAAACACCACCACTACAAAATACAAAAGATAAACTTCATACTACAAGAGACACCACCACCACCATTGCACTACTACTTGAAGAACGCAAGGAACAACAAGATGGAAACCAACACCCCACAAAGAAATCCAAGCACTGAATAATGCTGGGCACCTGCCCTGTAACCACTCTTCGTCGCACCATCACAATCTGCCGACCTCAACAATGACTGAATCGAAAGCTCATCATACAATTCCCTATTTTTAGCATCTTTATTCTCTTCTTCCCCATAATTCTCTACCCAACAAAAAAACTACAAAGATGATTTACCTTACTGTCAAAACAAAGTACTGAAGATTATAAAACCAAAGCAAGGTACGTATATATCTCCCCATATTTTCTTATCACATAGACACTCGGAGATATAAATTAACAAAATTCTATCATTAGGCCACATAACAAACCAAAAACAGAAGCAACTATTTCTATGGTTTGCAGATTTCTAAACAACACAACCCAACTTCATTAGTTTTCTTTAAGTTAATATGAACGATAGATAGTAATTAAGTTTAGTGCAATACACATGTTGAATTCTACATATCAGCCAAACATAATCTTCTCAAATCACATGGTATTTGGCATTTATCTCTCATATAACTTGTAATTTATCGTGTGTAGAACATGATAGTCATGTTACAATTTGCAGCAATGAGAAATTTTTTTCAACAAGATCAACTAAACGAATTTTTTTTTAACAAGATCAACTAAAGGATTTTTTTTAAATACCTGAGATCTCTTTCTTATATGTATATTTCAACTTAGAAACAGTCATTAAAATTTTCCCTTGAACTGAAATTTCGACTGATCTTCATATAAAAAAATTTCGACTGATCTTCATGTAAAAAAATTTCGAATGATCTTCATATAACTTAGGGTTTCGACTTGAACTAAAATAAATGAATTTTTTTTTATACCTGAGATCTCTGTCCTTCAGTTCAATGGATTCGGATGAGAGCGCGAGTAAGGGATTTCAGATGGTGTCGAAGAAGATTGAATTTTTTGGCATGAGGAAATCGAGCGTGAGTGGAGAGGAGATTTGGGGATGAGGATGATGAGAGCGTTAGGAGGATGAGAGCGCGAGCAGATGAGCGGTGTGCGCTGTGGGTTCAAATTTTTGGGAGGCAGGGTTTTCATATCTCAAGTCGAAGAAGGCGTGAGGGAAATTGAGAGTGAGAGGAGAGGAGATTTGGGGATGAGGATAATGAGAGCGGTCGACGGGATGGGTAGTGGTTCAAATTTTTTGGGGGCTAGGGTTTTCGGATCTCAGGTATCGATGTGAGGGAATGGAGCATGAGAGGGGACGAGATAGAAAGTTGGGGAGGGAGGGTATGAAATGACGCATTTACCCCCCCCCCCCCCCCCCTGCCCCCCCACAACTTAGTCAGATGAGCGGGAGCTCCAAAGAATCGTTGGATGGCAATCATGATCAAAACCTGAGATCCAACGGCCTACGACGAGTGCACACCGCCATGTGCACTACCCCAGTGCACAACCGAAAGTTTCCCTATATATATATATATATATATATATAAGCAAGCTTCCATTGCAAATAGGTCTGTTCGCACTGCCCCGTTGCAAAATCTCCCTAGGCCGTTGGATCAAGATGATCATGGTCCAACGGCTGTGATCTCCCCCTTCCAAATTCCTTCTCCTCACTTAAGTTCGAGAGGGGTGTTTTGGGGATTTCACCCTAAAATACCCTTTCACTCTCTTCACTCTCTCACACTTACTCTCCCCTCCACGGCTCTCTTTCTCTTCCAAAATCCAACACCCAACTAAGCATCCTCCTCCTCCGATGATGATGATGACCTACTCGCAAGCGCCCGCGCCTCCTCTTCCGGCTAAGCCTCCTCCTCCTCCTCCTCCTCTATATATAATTTATAAATATGAAGTTGTATTTTTTTAAATAAAATTTTTTTAACTTAATTCGTTATTTGAAACAACGGTTTAAGCTTAACCAAAATTTGAGCAAAAACTCTCGCTCTCTGGCCTGAATTTGTCTTTTTGAACCAACTGAAGCCGTTGTTTCAAACAACAACTTCTTATAACGACGGACATTGTTTGAAACAACGACTTCAACTTAGTTGAAATTTGAGCAAAAACTCTAGTTCTCTGATTTGAATTTGTATTTTTCAACCAACTGATGTCGCTGTTTCAAACAACGACCTATTCTAACCTAGGTCATTGTACGAAACAACGGCTTCAGGTTAACTAAATTTTGAGCAAAAACTCTTGTTCATTTTTAACAAACTTGATCAAATTCATCTTCAACCTGACTCGTTATTGGAGATAACGGGTTAGGTTAATATAACCTGTTATCGAAAGACAACAACTTAGTCATTTCTTTTTTTTTTTTTTTTTCCCTTTAGATTTTCATTTACTTTTTTGGTTGCTTTTAATAAGAAATTTTTTATTTAATTTTACTATAATTTTGGTTTTAATACGTGTTGTGATTGTATGACTCTGATTTTGGTCTTTATTTTCATACATGAGATGTAATTATCTTTGTACTGACCGTGTTTAGTGTTTACCCCACAATGCGATCTGATGACTCTCCGCTCTGAAGCACACTAATTTTTTTCCTAATTTCTTTCTTCTTGTCCAAATATATTTTCAATTGTGAAACTTTTTTTGGAATTGTGCGATGTAAAAAACTTATCTTCCTTTTCGTGTTTACGGCCTAGGTTATTAACAACAAATGAAAAAATTAGAAATGAAATAAATATTTTTAATTCTCCCTCTCTATCCCCCTAACCTTAATACATGATTAGTAAAGTTGCATTGTCGTTTTTGAACCTTCATTTAGTACTTCCTTCTCGATTTTCAAAAATTAATCAAGACATAAATTATATCTCAATTAAATCTCCATTAATGAGCAAAAAGTAAAAAAATGACCTAGGTTATTAATTGTTAGTGGTAAGGGTAGGGTTAGGCTTAGGGTTGGAGGGTCAGGTCTCCGTCTGAATTCTTCATCCGAAAAACTTCGATTAATTAGAGACAACGGGTTAAGTAACTCCAGCACCCGTTATTAAAAACTACAATAAGCAAAGATAAGTGCAATGAAAAGATAATTAACTGAAAATTGATAAAATAAGATGTCATCACATTTTAAAAATATATAAAAAAAGCAAAAATATATTTCTTCACCCTCTTCATAACCTCCTCCCCCCCCCCCCCCCCCAAGTCAAAGAGCCCAAATTTGGCAAAAACTGAAGCCGTTGATTCAAACAACGACGTAGGTTAGAAGAAGTCGTCGTTTTTTTTTAAAAATGACATCAGTTGATTGAAATATACAAATTAAAGTCAGAGAGCTAGAGTTTTTGCTCAAATTTCAACTAACCTGAAGTAGTTGTTTCAAACAATGAACTAGGTTAGAAGAAGTCGTTGTTTGAAAAAAATGACATCAGTTGGTTGAAATATACAAATTCAAGTCAGAGAGCTATAGTTTTTGCTCAAATTTCAACTAACCTGAAACCGTTATTTCAAACAACGACCTAGGTTATAAGAAATTGTTGTTTTAAATAATGGCTTTAATTGGTTCAAAAGGAGAAATTCAAGTCAGAGAGTAAGAATTTTTGCTTAAATTTTGGTTATGTTTAAGCCGTTGGTTCAAATAACGACCTAAGTTAAAATTTTCACAAAAAAAAATTACATCTTCATATTTATATATTATATATAGAGGAGGAGGCTCGGGAGACCAGAGGCTCGGGCAGAGGAGGAGGCACGAGCGCTTGTGAGTAGGTACTCATCATCGGAGGAGGAGGCTTTGTTGGGTGTTTTCGTGTTGGGTTTTGGAAGAGAAAGAGAGCAATGTAAGTGAGAGTGAGAGAGTGAAGAGAGTGAAGGGGTATTTGGGGGTGAAATCCCCAAAATACCTCTCTCAAACTTAAGTGATGAGAAGGGGTTCGGGCAGGGGAGATCACAGCCGTTGGATCATGATCAACTTGATCCAACAGCCTAGGGGGGAGTTTACAATGAGTCTGTGCAAACAGACCCATTTGCAATGGAAGTTTGCTTTCTCTCTCTCTCTCTCTCTCTATCTCTCTCTCTCTCTCTCTCTCTCTCTATATATATATATATATATATAGACGTGCATCGCACTAGTAATTTACACGTGTGATGCACGTCTTTATAAATATATATATTTTAAAAAAATCCCGATGTTGCCTGACATCGAACCTAAGACCTCCTTTATTTAGTTATGTATGTGCATTGCACGTGTTTGTTTGGTTACAAATGGAGTTTGTTTGGTAACAAACTCTCCCATTAAAATAGTAGAGATAGAAATAATAATTTACACGTGCGATGTACGTCTTAATAAATATAGTTGTTTTTAAAGTTAAAATTTAGACATAGTCTGAGTTTGAACCTACGATCTCCTTTATAATAACACGTGCAATGCACGTATTAATAAATAGGTCGAAGTTTTCTGTGTGATGCATGTTTTAATAAATATTTATATTTTAAAGTAAATAAAGAATATAACGAGAGAGTTGAAGTTGCATGTGCAATGGAAAAGTTTGTTTTGTTACAAACGGGGTTTGTTTGGAGTTGAACGTGCGATACACATAAGTTGGAGTTATCTGTGCAATGCATGTTTTAATAAATATATATATTTAAAAGTAAATAAAGAATATAATGGAGAGAGTTGGAGTTACACGTGCTATGCACGGATTTGTTTTGTAGCAAATTAGATTTGTTTGGTGACAAACTCGACTCATTAAAATAGTATATATATATATATATATATATATAGAGAGAGAGAGAGAGAGAGAGAGAGAGAGAGAGAGAAAGAGAGAGAGAGAGAGAGTCCCCTTCGGTTGCACACTACTTTTGGTGAGCACTCACGAACTAGAGACCCTATAAAAAATCCGAACCGCTCATATTGTTCTATATGCCTTAGATAGCCTAACAATAAAAAATCAAGTAATTTGAAGTTCATTTGCCCATCCATCAAGCTGTTAGAATTTTCAGCCATACAATTTTGTGATGATGTAAATCATGGGCAAATGAACTTCAATTTACTTGATTTTTTATTGTTAGGCTATCTAAGGCATATAGAACGATATGAGCGGTTCGGATTTTTCAAAGGGTCTCTAGTTTGTGAGTGCTCACGGAGTGCTCACCAAAGTAGTGTGCAACCGAAGATTTCTCATATATATATATATATATATATGTTTTAATAAATATATATATTTAAAAGTAAATAAAGAATATATGGGAGAGAGTTGGAGTTACACGTGCTATGCACGGATTTGTTTTGTTGCAAATTAGATTTGTTTGGTGACAAACTCGACTCATTAAAATAGTATATATATATATATATATATATATATATATATATATATATATATATATATATATATATATATATATATTAGATTTGCCCATGGCCACGTGCCTACGGCACGTCTTTAGAACGATACAACATATGAAAATTCTTGTAAATAGTAAATCAACAATTATGTAGCTGAAGTTTGAATAGTATGACAATAATTAGTAAATAGTAAATCAACAATTATGTAGCTGAAGTTTGAATAGTATGACAATAATTAGTTGTAAATAAAAGTCCATGTTTCCATTAGTATGTTGTGAAAAATAATTATAATCCATTAGTATATTGTGAAAAATAATTATAAATATATATATATATATATATATATATATATATATATATATATATATATATATATATATATATATATATATAGGGTAAAAGGGATATGAGCAACTTGCTCATTTAGTAAATGAGCAAGTGATGAGGTGGCGTGCATGTGATTGAGAAATCTTAAAAGTGGTTAGATACTTAATGTATCACATGCATGCCACCTCATCACTTGCTCATTTACTAAATGAGCAAGTTGCTCATATCCCTTTTACCCATATATATATATATATATATATATATATATATATATATATATATATATATATATATATATATATATATATATATATATATAGAGAGAGAGAGAGAGAGAGAGAGAGAGAGAGAGAGAGAGAGAGAGAGAGAGAGAGATAATTAAATAAATAAATGACTTGTTTTGGGGGGGATTTGAATTTGTGTTTGGGAGAAAAATGTGTTTTGTGAGGTTAGATCTGGGCCTTTGATTTTGGGGGAATTGAACGAGAGCCACTTTATGACTATCTTTGTGTTTTATTATATAGATATAAATATATGGAGCCCTTCGGTTGAGCACTACTTTCGTGAGCACTTGCCCTTCCGGCCATTGCATGGATGGTCCAAATCGTTCACATTGATCTACACGTCTAAATTAGTCTAAATATGTAAAATCAAGTCATTTGAAATTCAATTGCCGATCCATCATGTCATTATAAAAAAACGATATTTAGCCATACAATTTTTGTAATACTTCAATAAATGAGCAAATGAATTTCAAATGACTTGATTTTACATATTTAGACTAATTTAAACGTGTAGATCAATGTGAACGGTTTGGCTAGAAGTGCGAGTGCTCACGGAAAGGAGTGCTCAATGGAAGATTTCTATATATATATATATATATATATATATATATATATATATATATATATATATATATATATGAGATGTTCAGATGCTCCATTGCAAACGCCTAAGTGTTTGCACACCATGCAAACGACCATTCTGGACATCGCATGGATAATTCAAACCGTTCACATTGATTTACACGTCTAAATTAGTCTAAATATGTAAAATCAAGTCATTTAAAATTTATTTGTCCATCCATCATGTCATTATATAAAATTTAATAAAAATGATATTGAACCGTACAATTTTGTAAAAGTTCTCAAATGACTTGACTTTACATACTTGAACTAATTTAGACGTGTAGATCAATGTGAACACTTTGGATCATCCATGCTATGGCCAAAATGGTTGTTTACATGTTGTGCAAACGCCTAGGCATTCACAATGGAACATCTCCCTCTATGTTTAGTTATTTATTTTGATTAGAGGGGTGCAATCCAATGGAGAGTGAATGTTTTTTTTTTGAAGGAAAAGGTGGAGTATGGCCATCCTGTTTCATTAATAAGGAGTTAATAAAACAAACTCAAAGTACTGAGCTAAATACAGAGTCCTACAGTACAAAACAAAAGGAACATGGAACCTCTCCGAACATGGGGGGGTGGGACAAAAGACAGAACCGTACAAACATGCATCCAACAAAAGAGCTACATAGCATCTAACTACCACCAACAAACCCCTGGGGGTTGTGGGGATCGAACAACAGTACAAGGCCAGCAGAACAGAACAACCTTTATCCTCAGTCGAGCGTCGGCCCGATCTTGACCTCATCATCGTCATACTCCTTTACCTGGAAAACACTGGCAATCCTCCCTCGGGGACCTGTAGCAGCGGAAGGAGCCCAAAAGGAGATAAGATGCATAATGTGAATCAAATTACCAGAAATATTATTACTAGTCCCACGAAAGTAATAGTTATTTCTGCCTAGCCAAAGGAGTCAGGTCGTAGCTGCGATAGCGATAAACTAAGCTTCTCTCATAGCTCGTCGCTCAGTAGCGAACTTAGAGCCTACCTAAAGTTCCTCATATATACCAGGATACCCGTTAGTACCCAGAGCGCTGAGTACCTCAAGGAGGACCGCTTTGCTCCTGGGACAATCCAGAAATAAATGATCTCTAGTCTCGGAGACCGCATTGCAAAACCCACAGATAGTATCAATATTCGGTTGGCGCTTAGCCAGGTTCTCTCTAGTCAGAATTGCATCGTTTAGAACCAGCCAAATAAATATTTTTATTTTCAGTGGGGTTTTCGCCTTCCAGATAGTACTCGACCATTTCGGGTGACATCCCCTGAAGTGGATGTGATTATAAAGGGAACGTACAGTGAATGTGTCATTCTTTTCGAGTCCCCAAGTTTTATTATCTAGGCCCTGCGAGCATTTAATACCGGAGTTGGTGATATGGGCATGAAGCTCCCTGAGCCTAAACTGAGAGCCCGAGTCTAGTGTCTGTCTAAAGGTCGGCTTCCACTCCAGGCTGCAGCCACCGTGCAGTGCGGCTCTAATGCCCGGGCATACAGATCGGAGAACAGATCTCTAAGTGTGTGATCACCACACCATTTATCCCACCAGAATCTAGTGAGTCTGCCATTACCAATGGATGACGACACACAGCTATTAAAAGGTTCATAGGTTTTAACAATTTCTTTCCAAAGCCATGAGACGTGTGGACCCACCCTGAAATTCAGATTTTTCATCCCATTCTCATGCAGGTACGAATGTTGCACCGGATGTCTACCCGGATCTTCAAATTCTTCTTGGCAACATTAATTTATACAAATGGCCAATCCTGAAATTAACCCAGACTCCAATGCAATTATCACGACGATTGTGGGTTATGGACATGTGCTTTTGCGGAGTTTTGGAATGGAGATATTCTTACCGATCCATTAACTGATGTGAGTTTAATTTTTATCTGATTAGCAAAAAAAAATGTAAACAGTTTTGCAGATGGAAGAAATTCATAAACTAACATCTTAAACTTTGATACAAATTTTAATCTATAGAATTACATCAAGTGTAACGTAGGAAGTTCATACCACACATTATTCTTGAATTTGAATGAGAAAGAAACCGTATGGACGGGAGATACATGCTTTAAAACTGGTGTTGGAGAAAGAGCACGCTGAGAATTCAAAGAAGACGTCTGCGTCGGTTGAAGCCTGAGAATCCAGCGATCCCAAGTACCGGAAATAACTGTTCAAACCGAGTCCATCAAGCCAAAAATCTAATGGAAAATCACCAAAATTGATCAAGGGCAAAAGGAAGCCACCCAATAAATAAATTGGTATTGGTACCCTTTTTTTTTTTTGCATTTTGTAGGGGAAGAAATTGATGTTGCAATGTTCTTGGACGTATTAGGCGGCTTTTACAAGAATTGGTCTACTAGTGATTTTTGATGGTTGAGCCTTGATTATGAGCCCTTTGTTATATTAGTCGCTTAAAACTCACGCTAGTATGTTTCACTTAAATATTGTGCCACCTTTGGTAATAATTGTGACCAGATGAGGGAAATTCTTGTACGTTTAGGATTGGTAGTATAGCAACCAGAGATACACTAACTTTGGCCCGCCAGTCGAAATAGATATCTGGCACATTTGTCTTGAGCCCTATATAACTTAAGAGAAAAAATTGTTATTAAGAGAAAAAATTGTTATTGTAGTCTAAGGTCTAAACTAATTTAACCATTCAACATTCTCTCTATTCTTCCATGTGATCTGACTATTATTCAAGTCACAATCCCAACACATTTCACATTGGATCGAATCATAGCCTACACCATGGAAAATATTGACAGTCCTCCACATTAGACTATATTTTGTGTACATCCGCCAATATTTTTTACTCGACTTTTGACTCTACCATCTTGATTCGACATCTTTACCTTCCATGAATCACTTTATTGGCACGGCAAGAGCATGTCTTTGCTTACTTGTTGACTCGACATCTACACTTTCTGTCAATCATCTTATTGACACAACATGACCATGCATCCTAGAACCCTTTATTGACTTGATAAAGCCTCCCTTCACCAATTGACTTGACACGATAGCTCGATTTCAACATCCCACACAGCTAAGAAATATTCACCATAGGCTCTAATACCACTTGTAGTGAATAGGGGCCCACTAACTTTGGTTAGTTGGTCGAGATATGTATTTGGTAAATTAGTCTAAAATTCTACATGACCCAAAAGGAAAATTCTTAATTTAAGTCTATGGTCGAAGCTAATTTAATCATCCAACCATCTCTTTATTTTTGCTATATGAGACTATTATTCGAGTCACAATCCCATCGGTTAGAGAATTGTGTGGTCTTGTGTGGTGTTTTGTTCTTCTTCTTGGAAATATTATGTTCTAAGAGCATTTGCTAAATTTGCAAAAAATGCATTTTTTAAGAAACGAAGTGTAAGCCCTATTTTTAGATTTTTATTGTATTTTGTATTCTTTTGATTATTGTATTTGAACTCATTTGTTATAGTGCATTTTATCTTTTCTTTGGTTCTTTTGTTCTCTCTTGATCAATCTGTGTTCTTCTGATTGGAATCTGTTCTTTTGCGAATTTTGCTCTTTTTTATTTTGAATTCGATTTGTTCTCCTTTGTGTTCGTCTCATCTTATTGTAATGGTTTGTTTCTTTTTGGAGACAAAATCGATACCCAGAACCCACATAATATCAACCCAAAACCCTAATTTCTTCATCCCTATAAATACCCTATTAATTAAACCCTAATAACTATCTCTCTCTCCCTTTTCTGCCGTTTCTCTCTCTCCGCAACCCCTTTCTCTCTCTCTGTTTCTCGCTGAACCCAAAACCCAAACCGCACTTCACCCAACCCCCCGTCGCTACTCCGATCGCCCTTCACCACCGTCACCACCATCTTCACCGTTTTCATCCCCTCTCCGTCTTTGTCCTCGTCGTCTTCTCCGTTGCCCTCGCCATTACCCGCCGAAACCCAACCACCGAAGTTTTCCATTGCCGTAACTTCTCGCCGTCGCCATACCCATCGTTGTGCTCATCACCATTGCACTCGCTATCCCTCGCCACTCCACCGAGTCCCCTTGCGTCGTCGTTCGTGTCCCCGATCGTGCGCGCCGTCGTTCCCCTGTTTTCGACCGAGAGAACAGAGCTCGCCTTTCGTCATGAGTGTCGTCGCCGCTTTGCCACCGCAGTCGCCCCATCGCAGTCGTCGCGCCACACCGTTCGCCGTTCACTCTCTCTCTTTCTCGCTGTCGTGAGGAAGGAGGCAATCAGCGAGTGGTCAATTTCGTTGTTTCGTGTTCGACCGCACCTGATCCACTTTTGCTGTCCTCTGTTCGGTTTGGATCCGATGTGTGGAAGGAATCCTATTGGGCTATTTTGGTGTTCCGTGTTCTGTGCGCACCAGATCCTATTTTGGTTTTCTGTGTTCTATCCAGATCCGGTGTGAGGATTCTTTGCTGTTGCTGTGGTTGTTTGCAATTTTTTTTTTTGGGAGATTTCGCCTAGGATTCTGATCCTGTTATTCCTATTTTAATTATATCTGCAATAACAGGAAAGTCTCTTCTTGAACCCTTTTTTAATATTTGTGTTCAAGATTTATTTGATCTTCTGCAAGTAGATCCTATCCTTTTTACTATCAAAACTGCTTTTGACAATTCTGTTAAGATTATCGAGGGTTTACATGAGCTAACCCGACGTACTCTTAACATCGTGCTATCTCTTTGATCTTAAACCCAGTCCCCAATGTTTCATGCATATGCACAATTAAACAACTAGATTCATGCATAGGACTGCTTGATAGATTGGACATTGAAATTGTATGTGTTAATTGAAGTTGCTCGATGAATTGACACCATGACCATGATAAATGTATCTTAACCCTTAGAAGTTTGCATGTTGACACCTAGGATTGCTTTGATTATCAATTTGCATGCTATATGTGATCGTGTGAATTATTTGTTATCTTTTTATGTTAAGTTAATTTCTGGACTGCTGTATGTTTCACTTTGAATCAGATTTTTAGCCATGCTAATGACATAATTTGAAAGAACTTACTGAACATAAAATGTAGCCCTTGATGTCTAGATAATTTTTCCCTAGTCTAGATTTAAATTCCAACTGTGTTAGTAATTTTAGGCTCATAATTTCATGCATATCTTGCTGTAGTTTATTTTATTTGACCCTGTTATCAGTAAAAGAAAAATCTAAAATAAATAAGGCTGGTCCTAGAAATGTATAAGTACTTCCCTAAATTTTTTTAGACTTTATTAATGAGTTCTCTGACCCAAAATAATTGATGGAACATAACCTACTGCATGCTGACTGAACATAAAACCTGATTAGATTAGAGTTTTCACCCTAGTTCCCATATCTTTTTTATGCCTTAATTATACTCGCTGGAATCGTGTCGAAGTCTGCTTTCCAGATCTTCTGGCGGATTCAGTTTTACTATTGTGTAGTGACTATAATTCATATTTTAGTACAACAAGGTCATGCTATCCTGATTTTGTGAAATGTGTTTATATGATGTGTTTGCCCATGCTTTGTCTGTAGTACTTAGAATTAGTCACACATAGTAATATACAACATTGACACCCTCTTGCATGCTCACATTAGATAAAAATAAACTATTAACAAGCCGGGGTATTATGGGTAGATTTGGTAGTGAACAATCAGGAAGTGTACTCGGTAAGGCCTTCTCACTCGCACGAACACTTGACATAGACGGAGGAGTATTGATTGCAATGACTGATTGATGATTCTTGCACGTAAATTATTGTTATCAATTTCAAGTGCACGAATCGTGAATTCACTATCGGTCTAAAATGATCACTGTGCGTTCGCAGAACCTGTGGATTGGGACGTAGCAGTACGTGCACTAGATAGGTTAATAAAATACTTAACAACCTGCATACTTGATCTTGTATTAAACTTGAATCGACATCACGCATTTCATGTGTGATTATTGTACAACTTTGATATTGCCTACTCTTTGTTTTATTCTTCATCTTTGACCATGTTCTTTTCCTTTGATATTCATGCTTTCCTATTATCCTTTGTTTTCTCTACTTGCCGCCCACGACTTGCTCTAAGGGCACTCTTTTCTTTCTTTTTAGATCAAGATTTTACAGTTATTGAAGGATCTGTTCCCGAAGGAATTGGTGAGCAACGCTTCTAGTGTTGGATCCAGTCTCCGCTGCGTAGTTTTACTAGTTGCTGCTAGATTTATTTTTTGAACATTATTGTCTCTTGTACTTTGTTTGGGCTCTATGATCCGTAGTTTTGTTTTGATCCCGGATGTTGGATATTTATACTGTTGGTTTATTTCATTATTAATGGAACTTTATCATTGATTCATGTGGTTATATTTCTTGCATGGTTGTATTTTGTTGATCTTATTGCTGAGTTAGTCTGGTAGAGCTTATGGATGGTGTTTACATCATTCGCTAGGCCTACATTAAGTACTTGCGTTCCGTATCTTGGGAAGCGGGGCGTGACACGAAGCACCACTGTCGTCTGCTAAAAATGCATATTTAGCAAACGAAGTGAAAAGTGAACGTCTAAACATAGCAATCCGCTTTAGCAATTGCTAAATATAAAAGACGGATGATCATCCGTCTAATTAAATTTTATTTTTTTTAATATGGTCGGACGAATGAAAAAGTTCCGTCCGCCAAATTTTTCTGATATTTTATTTTCTAAAATTACGAAAATGCCATCAAAAAAATTACGAAACTGCCATTAGATATTTACAAAAATGTCATTAGGTAAATAAAAAAAAAAATATTTTTTTTGGCAAGGACGGATGAACATCATCCGTCCAGCAATTTTGTTGTTAAAAAAACTTTACATATTTACGAAAATGCCACTAAGTATTTATAGAAATGCCATTTAGGAAATTTAAAATTTCAAAAAAAAAAATCCAAAAAATTTGAGGTTGATCATCCGTCCGCAAAATTTTTTTAATATTAAAAAAATTTGGTGTGAGTTAATTCTTTAAAAAATTTGGCAACTGCTAGATTTGGCAAAAACGATAGTGAGATTCCCCGTTGTTTTCTATTTCTATTCCTAAATATAGAGTTTTTAGAACACGATAGTGGATACTCTAAGTGCATGCAATACTCATAATTAGACACTTAAAACTCAATTTAAAGTCAACACAATTTTATTTAAAAAAATAATAATAAAGTCCTTATGAAATATGAGGAATACAAGCAACATGCTTAAGAGCATCCAAGTTTGCTTTTTTGCCATTTTTGCCTTTTTTGTATACTGTAGCGCACACAGTCGTTTGCTATTTTGCCATTTTTTTTGCAATTCGTCTACAGTAGAAAGGGAGAAATAACATTTGAAATATCAAAATGCATATTATAGCTGACGAAACATCATGTTTTGTCTGGATTATTTAATTATATTTTTAATTGATCGGACGAACGAATTAAAAAAAAAAATTAAAAACCAAATAAATTAACTGGTTAAATGAATTTAAGGGTGGGAATGAACATTTTCGTCCCATGTGGGACCCATGTGGATTAATTTTTTTTTAAAAAAATTAATTTTTAAAATTAATTTTGTAAATTTATAAATTGTTTTTTCAATTGTTAAATTTATTTTGCAAATTTTTAAATTGTTTTTGCAAATATTCTTTACAAATTATTTTTTAAAATTGTTTTTGCAGGTTTTTTTTGCAAAAAAAAAACTTCCTTAAAACCTGGACGAAACATCAGGTTATTTTGAAATTTTTTTCTTCTTTGGGATGAAACATCATGTTATTATTATTTTCTAAGTTTCCGCCAGTGTAAATTACTTTTTATTAACAGACGAAACATCATTTTTCGTCAATTCCTTTTTTAACGAACTTGTGCATTTATTTACCATTGGACGACTGCAGCGTTTCTTCGAAATGCATTGCCAAAATATGCATTTTGCCATTTTTTCCATTGAACGACTATGGATGCATCCCTTCTCACCATTACAAGCCGAGTAGCAAACTAGAGTTTTTTTCTTTTTCCAGTCTCTTCTCTAAGTTGTCACTTGCCTTTTTACGCGAATCCAAACATTTGTGATGAATTCACCCGGTTACTCAACAAGTCACAAACTTAGAGTGATTTGCATACTCATATTTCAAGTTGTCGTTTGACGTAAAAGTAAACATTGGTGATGAATACCCCTAGTTACTAAGTAACTCAAAATAATGGAGTAGATTGACTTTATTCATAATTTTTTTTTTCATTGTTACTCTATTTACTTAAACTCTGTTTAGGACTAGATCAAAGGGGATAATCACAAGAAAAAGCATCATATTTTTCTTTTAAGTATAATCGCATGACTCTTACAATTGTGTATGAAATTTTGAAATTCAATAATCCTAAAGTAAATAAGTATGCTTAGTCTTGCTTTATAAGAAGTTGTCTATCCTAAAAAAATATTTCAATGCTTTAACACAATAAAGAACTCAAAAGTGTAATTGTGAGCCTAATTGAAATCCTTTTTTATTTTGTTTTTCTTTTCAAAAAATAAATAATAAATTTGTAAACCTTTCCCCCCAAACTTGAATACCACATTGTCCTCAATGGAAAAGGAAAAAAGAAAAACAAAAAGAATGCAAAAAGTTCATAATTTCTCCCGTGATTCGTCTTAAAAATTTTGCACGCACGGTGTTCAGTATTTTTGCGATATCTGGAGCTGTAAATGTCCAAATTGGCTGATTTTTTTAAGCTGGAAAGCTAAGACAATTGTCTACAATTTCGCTTTGAATCAGTTTTCCAGATTCTGACTCCATACTGCTCAAAAACAGCCATCAATGTAGGTGTATAAAATAGCTCCGCCCATTGACTTCAAAATCTATGCAATCCTACAAAATAAAATCAAAAATTAAAATTAAAATAAGCTAAAAGAAAAGAAAATATAAATGCAGTAAAAGAAAACATGGGTTGCCTCCTAAGAAGCGCTAAGTTTTAAGTCTTCAGCCAGACTTGATAGTGAGATGATTATGTAATGCCAAGATCCAACAACATCAAAACATCTTTTCTAATTCTTCTCTTCAGGTGTGGATCAGGATCAAGCTCTAGTTTGAGGCGTTTCCTTCGTGATGAAGATGTCTTTGATTCCCTCACCTCTTTGAAATTTTTCTGAAAAAATGAATGAATAGCTGGTACAACATCCAAATACATAACACATTCTGAAATTTTTTCTTTTTCAGATTCAAGACTTGCTGAATTTGTTGGACATTCTTCGATTGGCAATTTTTCAATTTCAGCACTATGTTTCTTGCTCACAATTAAATCAGTTTTACTTACTTGAAAATACGACAGTTCTTCAGAAGAAAACTTTATGGATTTAAAAATATCATACGTTACTTGCTCATGCTGAATTTGTTCCTCCACAATTTGTTCGATTTCACTTTGCTTTTCAACCATATTTTGTTCACCATTTTCTTCTTGTGGTTGCTCAATTGTCCTCCCGCTTCCTAGTGTTATAGTCTTGACATGCTCCTTGGGATTGACAACTGTGTTGCTTGGTAATGTTCTTATAGTTTTTTCGTTAAGAATATTTGAAATTTGACTAATTTGTACCTCAAGATTGTGAATGGAAGCCGAAGTTGAATTTGCAATATTTTGGATTGCCAAATCTGTCTTTTGTATGTATTGTTTTATCTTTTGCATGTAGTGCATAAAACATATCTTCAAGTGTCGGCTTCTTTTCTTGCGGTGGAAAATTTTGAAGTGGTCTAATTGCTCCTTGATTGTTGTTCCATGAAAAATTGGGGGTGTTTCTCCATCCTGGATTGTATGTGTTTGCATAATGATTGTTTTGCATTTGAAAGTTTGACACAAATTTTTCATGTTCGGCATTTGATGGAGCAAAAGGGTTCCCCACTTGACAGTCTGTAATTGAGTAATTTCCTGCACAAAGATCACAAAACATATTAGATTGAATTGCATTAAAATTCATATTTCCTATTTGTTTAGATAAAATATTAATTTTTGCATTTAAAGTAGAAATAGGATCAAGTTCAAAAACTCCTGCCACTTTTCTTGGAATTGTACTTTCTGCAGACCACTGATAATGATTAGATGTCATCTCCTCTAAAAGATCATAGGTTGCTTTGTAAGTTTTGCTCATAAGTGCATCACCAGCTGCTGCGTCAACCATAGATCGATTTGTAACTCCCAAACCATTATAGACTATTTGAATTTGCAGCCATTTCGGTAGTTCATGATGAGGACACTTTCTTAATAACTCTTTGTACCTCTTCCATGCATCATACAAAGACTCGGTCTCAAATTGAGTGAATGTGGCAATATCATTCCTTAGTTTTGCTGTCTTTGCCGGTGGAAAATACTTAGGTAGAAATTTTTGTGCAAGTCACTCCCAAGTAGTAATACTACCGTGTAGAACCCTGTATTTTTAAAATATTATTTTTAAAGATTTATAAATGACTAAAATAATTTTTGGAGAATTTATGAATATTTTCAGAAAAAAATTATCTTTTTACACGTGCAAAACACGTGCAAATACTTTCTTGAGAATTTTGAAAGTCAAGTTTTCTTCATGAAAAATCATTATTTAATATTTGGGATTTATTTAGTATTTTTCCAGATTTTTTAGAAATTAATTGGAACTATTTGCATATTTTGAGAAAAGAATGACCTTTTTGCAAATTTGTCATTTTTAGGGGTTAAAATGTAAAAGGTATTTTCTGGACGTTTTGAATAGTACCGGTTGAGATTTAGGATTATATTTTACTTTTAAATCCTAATTTAAATGAATTTTATTGAATTTCTCAGAATAGAGCTATATATATAAAGTTGTATTTTGAAGGGATTATTTTGCAAAAATGGGTAAAACCCTAAACTTCATTCCGGATATTTAAAAAGAACTTGCAGCCGTCATTCACTGCACAATATAGAATTTTGTGATTTTCTTGGGAGGATCAAGAGGAGGTTTTGGATCTCGCAAAAGGAGAGGTTTTATTGTTGGATCTCGTCGTTTCAAAAGGTGAGTGATATGTTGTTTTGCTTTGTGTATATTTTATGTGAGTGATGTAAATTTGGTTTGTTTTTTTGAATTATGTGCGTTATTGTTTTGTTGTTTGTTTTGACATCTTCGTTCATTTAGTGTATTTTGTATGTGAGCGATGCAATGGTTGTTGTTGTATTATGTATGTGAAATCTATGAATGCTTAATAGATCTTGATTGATAAATTTTATTGCTAGAAAGCATGTTTAGGATTTGAGTATGATTATGACAATAAGGGATTGGATGAACAATTGAATCTTGTGATTACAATCAGATTTTGGTTTTGAGTTGTGAAAGAAATTCACTATTGAGAAACCCTAATGGAAGAATTAGAAATTTAGAACATGAGAACTTGAGTTTTGAGACATGGGTTGATTTGAGTAATGTATCCAATCTGAGGATACTTTGAGATTGTCATTTTTACCTGAATACGAATTATTTTTATAAACAATGATTTCTTTTAGAAAACTCTAATTTTGGTTATCATGTACAACCAAAATTAGGCAGACTGTAGGCCGACAGTCGACTGTCAGACCTTTCAGTTGACTGGCATGACCCAGCTACTAGATCTTTAGTTTTCTTGAAAATCCGTTCTGGACAGTCGACTTAGACCCTTTTCAGTCGACTGGTACACTTAGAATTTATTTTTCAAAGTTATCGTAAATTTTTCTCTGGTAAGTCGACTTAAAAAGTCATAAGTCGACTTATAAGTCTCTTTTAAGTCGACTTATGACTTTGCAAGTCGACTTATAACACTTAGAATATTTTCTTAAAGATTTCTGGAATTTCTCTCTAGTAAGTCGACTTATGACTTTTTAAGTCGACTTATAATCTCTTTTAAGTCGACTTATGACTTCTATAAGTCAACTTATATTCTCTGGAAAGTCAACTTATAACTTTTATAAGTCAACTTATATTCTCTGGTAAGTCAACTTATGACTTTTATAAGTCAACTTATATTACTTAACTTATTTTCTTAAAATCATGGAATTTTTCCCTCTGGACAGTCGACTTACTTCAGTATTAGTCGACTGGTGCTGATGTGTTCTCGTTAGTTTGAATGTTTCCCTCAAATGATTTATTCTTCAAATGTTTTAAGCTATACTTTATCTTCTATTAAACATATGATTTCAAGATGCTAATTTGAGCAGTTTCAGATGTGAGTTTGGTTAAGATATTTGAGTTGAGTCTCTAGAGCATGTGTGTGACCCTAGCATACCGGTGTTGAGTTCTTTTGTTGAGGTCTGTTGAGGCATTTCAGTTGTTCAGTTTTGAGTTAAGTCCGGTAGGGTACACCAACTCTAGGAGATTTGTTGAGTAATTAAGTAACCCAAGAATAATAAGGACATGCACTAGTGGTGATATGATGAACGAAAACATGGGTCAAGTATCTCAGTATGGCTTTCGGTGTGGGATTTAATCTCCAGAATTATCCAAGTAACTTACTTGCGGTGTGGGATCTATCTCCGAATTATCCAGGTAAATTACCTGCGGTGTGAGATATATCTCCGGAATTATCCAGGTAATTACTTGCGGTGTGGGATTGATCTCCGGAATTATCGGGGTCGAGGCGACACACATGTGGTATTCATGTGACGATGTGTCAATGTTTCGGTGTGGGATGATCTCCGGAATTATCCAGGTAAATTACCTGAGATGTGGGATCTATCTCCGGAATTATCAGGGCATGAGCTAACACTCACAGTTTATCTTTATCTCGTAGTAGTCATTGTGTTAGGATTAGTTGCATATCGGGGATTGAACCCTATAATGTGGAGACGTTAAGGGCTTGCACCGAACCTATGTAGAGTGGGATGCATAGACTTCGACAAGTACGCATTAGAGAGTCCGCATATAGAAATTGTGTTTTCCTCACTCGGTTTTATGCATGTGGTTTTCCTATTTTCTACACTTGACACTTAGTTTAGTATCACTTGTTGTTTACATTTCTTGCTACTTCATACCTTATGTATTTTGGTTCACTACATGTTGTTTAAGAATCCTTGCTTAATGTTTATTTATGTTGTTTGTTTGTTCTTATGTCACTCACACCATTTATGGCTGACCCCTTTAGTTTTGGGGGTTAGGGATCATCTCTAGCCTCATGTGTTGCAGGTTGTTGCTTAGAGTTTGGAGGTGTGGATGCTTGAGTTAGTTTTGAGATAAATTAATTTAATAGAGTTTTGTGTAAATTTGTAAAGCAGTGTTGTAAAAAGACTGTGTTGTGAATAAAAGAAAATTATAATTTGAGATGTTTTAAATTCCGCTGTGCTATGTAAAAGATCATTATAATAGAAGTTGAAAATTTCATTGGTGTTGGTTGTGTTTAATGTTACATTGAAGTTGATGCTGGGATTGTGCAACGTATTTTCTAAGATATTATATTAGAAATTCGGGGCGCTACATACCGGGTGGTAGATAATATAGCCAAGCCAAGCCTTATCTCTCAATGAAAAAAGAAAGAGTCTCAGTCTGATTGCATCATCTGATACTCTGTTGTGCTTGAAAGTGTCACAAATTTCTAGAAAGTTTGTAATATGAACATAAGGATTGTCGTGCAGTAGTCCCCAAAATTGAACAGCCTGTTGAATCATTTGAATAATCGCTGGTTTAATCTCAAAATTGGTAGCTTCAATAACCGGCCTCTTTATGCTTGATATTGTTCCATGAATTGAGGGCATAGCATAGTCTCTCAAAGCCTTGTTCTCATAATTCGCCATGATAATGCACTTATATGTCCTGAAATATAAGTATAAAAAAATAGAAAAACCAAAAAAATTAAAATAAGAAAAATAAATAAAAGTAATAGTAAGTCAAAAGAAAATAAAGATGTCAAATAATAAAAAAACTATTGAAATAAAAAAAAATCCAAACTAGTAATAATCTAGCAATTTTCAATATCAATAAAAGAATAACTAGTCCCCGGCAACAGCGCCAAAAACTTGATGCGAATATTTGCAAGTGTACAAAATAGCAACAAGAAGTATAGTTAAGTGAAAAGTGTGTCGAACCCACAGGGACTAATTATTTTATTGAGTACCGAATTTACTAGATGAATCACTATTTGGAAAATCGAAATTCAATAAAAGAAAACAACTAAATTAAATTAATCTAAATAACAAACTAAATCAATGAAATGAGACAGATTATGAGTTTATATTGTTTATTAATTGCAAAAATCAATTCTATGGCTTTGGACTTCACATAGTTCATCCCACACAATTTATAATTCCATATGAATAAAAAGATTATTTTTCCAAGCTGTAGACCAAAATTCCCAAATTATTTAATGCTTTCTCACGAACAACACCAAAAATATCTCCAACAAACAATTTGTCACATCTCTATACAAATTTAATTAATCGAAGACTCATTAAGTTCTGTGGATTTCTTGACGGTCACATCAATCACGGTAAATCATCTCTAATTTCGCTCAATCAATGGTGTTTAATTTTTATTAACCACAAATTACCTCTCGGTCTCTCCATGATCCAATAAATCATACAAATGTCTGTCCACCAATTGTACGCATTAAGAATAAAAATCAAACACACAACCATAGAAAAATAGAAAAATAATATGGAATTAAAATTGTGTTCTTAAAACTAGGCTACATCAAAGCCCTAGAAAATTAAAATTAGTTCATAATAAATTTATTGCAACTAACAAATATTGTCCTTGGATTGCATTATAAAAAATTAGAGAGAGAGAGAAAAGAGATACAAAAATAGACTGCTTTGTAATAAAAATTGCAAACCGAAGTCTTGATAATCGTGCAGAACAATAAGTCTTTCTCTCTCTTTCTATCTTGAACACAGAGCCCTGAAAACGCGTGCCACGTTAGCGAGTTAGGTGCTACCTCGGGACACGTGGGATGGATGCTGTCGCTGTCACGTCTGCAGTGTCACCATCACGTGGGACCCTCGCATCAGGTGCTGCCTAGGGACACTTGGGATGGAAACAGGCCGAGTTCTCTCTCTCCTCTACTTCTCTTTGTCGTGTGTGTGTCTCAGAGCCCGAGCCGCTGTCTCTCTCTTTCTGTTTCTTTTCCTCTTTTTTTTATTATTATTTTTTTATTTTTAATGATTAGGGATCAGCCGTCGCTCTCTCCCTTCGTTAAGCGCTCCCTTCTCTTCTTGTCGTCTCTTCTATTTATAAGCACCGATAGGAGAATTTAGGGTTTACTTTTGCAAAAAAAAAACCTTATTCTTTCTTTATTTACTTGTTCTTTAATTTGCTTTTTTCTTTCTTGCTTCTTTTTCTTTTCTTTCACGTGCTGCACACACAAAATAAAATCAAAAATTAGGATTTAAAATAAAAAATAAAATTAATTAGTTTAAAATTAATTAAACTAACTAAAAATCATATTAACTCATTTAAACCCTTTTAAAGTTGTTTATTGCACTTTCGGCTCTATTGGTAATTTAAAATTTATATTTTGTTTTTTACAAGAGGCAAAATTGTATAATTTAAATTCAACAAATCAATAAAAAAAAAATCAATGTTTTTGTTTTGTTTGTTGATTTTTACCAAAAATCTTCACATTTTGCATCAAAAAATCTTATTTCTTTAAAAATAATCAATTACTTGAAATCTTATGGAAATAAGACGAATTATAAACAAGATAAACAAAAACAAGCAATTTTAATGGGTAAATGAGTACAAATATTTGTATAAAAATTAGACATATCAAATACCCCCAAACTTAACATTTTGCTTGTCCTCGAGCGAAAATTATCATTAAAGGGTCAATAACAATCAATAACAGGCTCAACTCATCACACTAAGAGATCTCATCATACAAGCATCAAAATTTTAATTAAAAATATAAACAATAGCAAATAAAGTAAAATCAAGCATACCCACTTTCTCCAGTACAATTATTTATTCATAATTCCAAACCTAATCATAATTGTCATGCAATTAATGTAATTATAGTATGTAACAACTCAATCTGTGATTATACCTTCTCACTACTACAAACCGAGTAGCAAACTAGAGTATTTTTTTCGGTCTCTTCTCTAAGTTGTCACTTGACTTTTTACGCGAATGCAAACATTTGTGATGAATTAACCCGGTTACTCAACAACTCACAAACTTATAGTGCTTTGCATACTCATATTTCAAGTTGTCGTTTGACGTAAAAGTAAACATTGGTGATGAATACCTCTAGTTACTAAGAAACTCAAAACATTGGAGTAGATTGACTTTTTTCATAAATTTTATTTTTTTTTCATTATTACTTTATTTACTTAAACTCTGTTAGGACTAGATCAAAGGGGATAATCACAAGAAAAAAGCATCACATTTTTCTTTTATGTATAATCGCATGACTCTTACAATTGTGTATGAAATTTTGAAATTTAATAATCCTAAAGTAAATAAGTATGCTTAGTCTCGATTTATAAGAAGTTGTCTATCCAAAAAAAATATTTTAATGCTTTAGCCCAATAAAGAACTCAAAAGTGTAATGGTGAGCCTAATTGAAATCCTTTTTATTTTGTTTTTCTTTTCAAAAAATAAATAATAAATTTGTAAACCTTCCTCCCAAACTTGAATATCACATTGTCTTAAAAACGGTCACATCAATCGCGGTAAATCATCTCTAATTTCGCTCAATCAATGGTGTTTAATTTTTATTAATCACAAATTACCTCTCGGTCTCTCCATGATCCAATAAATCATACAAATGTCTGTCCACCAATTGTACGCATTAAGAATAAAAATAATATGGAATTAAAATTGTGTTCTCAAAACTAGGCTACATCAAAGCCCTAGAAAATTAAAATTAGTTCATAATAAATTTATTGCAACTAACAAATATTGACCTAGATTGCATTATAAAAATTTGAGAGAGATAAAAGAGATACAAAAAGAGACTGCTTTGTAATAAAAATTGCAAACCGAAGTCTCGATAATCGTGCGGAATAATAAGTCTTTCTCGTTCTTTCTGTCTTGAACACCGAGCCATGAAAACGCGTGCCACGTCAGTGAGTCAGGTGCTGCCTGGGGACACGTGGGATGGATGTTGTCGCTGTCACGTCGGCAGTGTCACCGTCACGTGGGACCCTCGTGTCAGGTGCTGCCTCGGGACACGTGGGATGGAAACAGGCTGAGTTCTCTCTCTCTTCTACTTCTCTCTGTCGTGCGTGTGTCTCAGAGCCCGAGCCGCTGTCTCTCTCTTTCTATTTCTTTTCCTTTTTTTATTATTATTTTATTATTTTTAATGCTTAGGGATCAGCCGTCGCTCTCTCCCTTCGTTAAGCGCTCCCTTCTCTTCTTGTCTTTTCTTCTATTTATAGGCACCGATAGGAGAATTTAGGGTTTACTTTTGCAGGAAAACCCCTATTCTTTCTTTATTTCCTTGTTCTTTAATTTTCTCTTTTCTTTCTTACTTCTTTTTCTTTTCTTTCACGTGCTGCACACACAAAATAAAATCAAAAATTAGGATTTAAAATAAAAAATAAAATTAATTAGTTTAAAATTAATTAAACTAACTAAAAATCATATTAGCTCATTTAAACCCTTTTAAAGTTGTTTATTGCACTTTCGGCCCTATTGGTAATTTAAAATTTATATTTTGTTTTTTATAAGGCAAAATTGTATAATTTAAATTCAACAAATCAATAAAAATAAATAAATCAATGTTTTGTTTTGTTTGTTGATTTTTACCAAAAATCTTCACATTTTGCATCAAAAATCTTATTTCTTCAAAAATAATTAATTACTTAAAATCTTATGAAAATAAGACGAATTATAAACAAGATAAACAAAAACAAGCAATTTTAATGGGTAAATGAGTACAAATATTTGTATAAAAATTAGACACATCAAATTATTCATGATGCGAAGATAGCTTGTTTTTATAGTGTTGTTGACACTGAAATAATTTGGGCACCCCGTACAATTACAATGGTAGAATTAGTTGAAAAAATTTATGAGGTTACTAATTGGGCTAGAGATCAATGAAATTTTAAAATTTTAGCTCGATATGCAGCGGGTAAAGGTGAAGGTCAATATTTTATGACTGTGCCCGTACCAAATGACAACGCTCTGAAGTCCATGATTGTTAGGACAATTGATCCAAATTATAGTTGGTGCGCATTGGAATTATATATTCAGCAAATCCAAAGTAGTAATTCCCAACCACATACTAATCCTAGTTCAAGCTTCGTACGAGAATTACCGACACATGGAATAAGTTCAAATTCAGTTCAAACATCACATGCAATCCCACGTCCCACAGGAAGACACGTTCACAAATACAACAAGTCTTATCCTATAGAAGTTGAGTTGCCATGTCAACCTAGTTTGGTTCATGATTATGTTCAATTAGCCAATGTCTATGGAATCTTTCAAAATGCTACCGTGAATAATGAATTATTTGATGAGGATGAAAAAGATGAAGAAACCGACGATGAAGTTGATGAAAGTGTAGAAAATAATGACGAAGTGAAAGAAGATGAATATGTAAATGTTAATCTAAATGAGAGGAACGATAATGATGTGAACGTTGCTGATGCCTTTAGTAATGTTAATTTTCATGTTACTGAGGAGATGTCACAAAGTGCGAGAGTGAATCAAGTTCCACAAGGGTCGTCCGGTTCATCGAACGTCGACGAATTGTACATTGGGCAGGAGTTTCAAAGTAAAGAATCGATCCAGGATGCAGTGAAGCTATACTCCATCAAGAAATATCGGGAATTTGTCGATCACATTGAAATCTACACCCACCCTATATACCGTAAAATGTAAATTGGCACCTAGAAAATGTACCATTGAGGAGATAGTGCAAATTCCACCAGTCGTAAGTAAGGGCGGTTGCCTGTGGAGATTACGTGCAATCATTCCAAAGGGTGGGACAAATTTCGTGGTGAAGAAAATTGTATGGCTGCATACATGTTTGAATCCCACGTTGAATCAAGACCACCGTAAAGTTGACGGTAAACTTGTATGCAATTTGATTGTGAATGTCATTAAGGCCGAGATAGGAATAACACCGCGGGCCATTATTGAGATAGTCAAAGTACAGTTCAATTATCAGATTTAGTATCGGAAGGCTTGGATTGCAAAACAAAAGCTATTGAGAGAGTATTTGGTACCTTTGAAGAAGCATATACTAAGTTGCCTTATCTACTATCTACAAGCAGCAAATCTAGGAACTGTTGTCCATTGGGATAAGTATGAGTCTGGTCCCGATGAGGAAACATTCAAAGGAGTATTTTGGGCTTTTGGTGCTTCGTTTGAAGGGTTCAAGTCTTGCAGACATGTTATAAGCATTGATGGAACACACTTTATGAAAAATATAAGGGATGTTTGTTAATTGCGGTTTCATCGAACGCAAATGATAGCCTTTTTCCTTTTGCGTTTGCAATTGTTGATGGAGAGAGTTTATATACTTGGAAGTGATTCATGAGCTGCATTCATTTTTTTGTCACGGATCGAGATGGGTTATGTGTTATGTCCGATCGTCATGCAGGTATATTGGCCGCCATGGAGATGCAAAATGGAGCATGGAACGAACCAAATGCATATCATCGATATTGTATGCAACCTTTTGCTACAAATTTCTTCACAAAATTTGGTAGCAAAGCTATGAGGAAACAGTTAATATAATAGCATGCCAAAACCAACCCAAAAAATTCCACAGTAAACTCGCTGAACTGGAAACTGTCAATGTGGAGGCGGCTAACTGGTTGAAGGAGAAACCCGTTCAGAAATGGGCTCCTCATGATGATGGAGGTCGTCGATATGGCATTATGACTACAAACCTATCAGAAGTTTTCAACCCGGTTTTGAAAGGTGTGCGTAGTTTATCCGTGACTGCAATTGTGGAAATGATATTTCACCGTCTCAATTTTTACTTCGTCACTCGTCGGTAATTAGCAAACACACTTATTGGTGAAGGAAAAATTTTCGCTCCAAGGGTTCTGGATTTGATCGATGTCTGCCGTGAGAGAGCATACTTGCATGAGGTCACAATATTTCATCATCAACCAGGGAGTTTTTTTAGTTAAAACGGGTATACGAAAGGTAGGTGGCAATTCAAAGGGTGGGAACCTGCACTGCGTGAATTTGGGTAGTAGAACATGCACTTGTCAGAAATTTCAGTTGTATCATATTCCATGTTCCCACGTGCTGGCGGCTTGTGCATATCGTGCAATTGATTACAAGCCATTTATCAACACATTTTATTCCACTAGTGCCTTAGCACAGACATGGGCTTCCACCTTCCATCCGACACTAAATACAGCATATTAGCCTATGCTTAGTGGACCATGCCATATTGCTGATACGAGCCTACATCGTTGAAGGAAAGGAGGGCCGAAGACCACGAGAATTCGTAATGACATGGATGTAAGAGACAGGTCGAGCACTGGTACGGGGATGAGTTGTTCCACATGTAGTTTGAAAGGTCACAATAGGCGCCGTTGCCGGAAACAATTTAGACAAACTTCACAAGTCGTCTATGAAATATATTTTGCATTTATTCTCCCCAGCTTCCCAAAAGGAATACGGAATACGAGTACGTGACGAAGCCCAGCGAATGACTTTCATCATTCATAAGCTGGAGGATCGACTCAGCATCAAAACAAGAAATATAGCAAAAATATATTCAACCACGCATGCATGAATAATTTATTAATCAACATAAAACATTTGAAACAAATATAAATATCCCAAATAAATTCAAGATCTAGATCAAAAGTAAAAACGCGGGACTAAAGGGCCGTTACAAGTTTTAAGTAGCAACGAAATTTAAATAAACTTAAATACAAAATAATTATTGCAAGTTTCTCTAAGCGAGCATAGAACGTTTGCTCACCAACTCCAGCAAGGTAATTGATCTCCAAAACCTATATTTATTATGCAGAAGAAAAGGGAGAAACAAAGACAAACGCCCTTAGTGCAAGTTAGGGCCGCAAGTAGTACAAGCAAGGATATGAAAATAAGTGCAAGAAAATACGAAACAAAGATATGAAATTAAGATTATACAACATGACTTGACAAGGATGCAACAGGTGGTGAAGTTCAAGATACTAGCTAGTCAGTGAAACAAATCAAGTAACATGATCGGGTAACAAATACAAGTGACAGGAATAGGTGACAAGTGAGCATGTAACATGTATGAAGTATCAAGTAACAAGTCTCAAGTAACAAATAGCATGTAACATGTAACAAGTAGCAGGAACGGGTAACCAGAATGTGCAAGTGAACATTTTATACTTAAGTCTGTTGTTTAATTCTATTTAGATAGCACTTTATGTGTCCCATTTATAGTACTTAAACAAACAAACAGGT